>JAXDDX010000154.1:0-187500 GCA_034670405.1 Hoplostethus atlanticus | reverse complement strand
TTTCTCTCCTTCCTCCATCTGCCGTCTCCAGAAACTCTTTATCTTTAGCTCCGTTAGCGCTGGAAGAACAGCGCCCTCTTCCTGTTTGGTGCCTGTAAAGCAATCCAGCAGATTTCAGCAGAGTAGAGGCTGACAGGCTGGTGGTGGTGGAGTTATACTGATGACTCTACAGTAATGTGGTAATGTTTATTGATGGTAAAATGCTACACGTACCTGTAAACCATCTTTACTTCAGTGGTTACAAACTCTACTGATACTAGCAAAACTCTTACAGCCTCTGAATCCATGTAACGGTCATGTGTAATTGTCTCAAACGGTCAGACCTTGAATGAAACCCCAGACAACAACATTCAGAGACAGAAACATAAATCACTAGGTAAACGAAGCCATCACTGACTTTGACAGAGCTTTACTTGAAGTCCTGACGGGCCTTCAGCTCCTCTTCAGTCCTCTCATACGTTCCATTCATTTACTTCACATCACGGCTGCTTGGGAGGACTTGGCTCAGACTGCTTCAGCATATGGCTCCTCTTAGGCAGCGCTGGCTTGGTAACCAACATCATTACAGTCGGCCAGCGCTGCGGCACACTCTTTCCTATTGAAGTTGTTGGTGTTTGTCGCTCAGTCTCCTCCGAGTCTGACGCTTCCCCTTCAGAGCTCATCAGCGCTCTTGAACAGTTTCATCTCAAAGGGAAACAATATGTGGTTTTAATGGGTGCTGTTGCCCCAAAGTGCCTTACGCGACCACAAGAGTATTTTTTTGTTGTTGTATTTGGTTTTGTGTGGGTGGACCCAGTGGGAATTGAACCTCTAACCCTGGCAGTGTTAGCTCTGAGCTGCACAGGACATGTCTGAGACTACAATTCAACTGTATGAATCCTTCTACCTCTACCATCTCTCCGCCTGATGAAGTCGAGCATCTCTCCTCATCTATATCTACTAAAAGTTCCTACCAGTAGGAAGAGTAGTAGCACTGATGATTTAACGTCAGCTTTTTGCCTTTGAGCACTTTTTCTTGCACCTTTTTATCTGAATAAAACATTTGTTTGCACTGACCTACTGGGACTGTTTTACCCTGACTAGTTGCTTTACCCTCTAGTCCAGTGCCTTGCTCTTCCCTTGGAGCTACACAGTTCCTCAGTTATTGAATCTTGTGTGTTGATGGATGGTCTGAGGGCCAAAGGCGCTCGGCGCTGGCATCTGGAGGCTGAATGGAAGGACCCACGCCAGGCACTCGTCCCTGTTTTGTCTCGGCCTCGCTCGCCCTCTCTCTCTTCTTTCACTCCCCGATCCTGGACAAAGGAGGAGGAAGAAAGTGCCCCCCCAACCCTCCCTCCATTCACCCATCACACACTTCTCACCATGCAGTAATTGAAAACCTCAGTAGTCTGGTTGGATTGAAAGTGAGGCTTTGTGGTTTGTCTTTCAGAGTTCAACAATGCTTGTTACATGGACCGTCCATGGCCCGGTGGGTTCCCCAGGCTGGGGTCCCCAGGCTGGGGTCCAGGGAGCTCCAGGGGTCCTTAAGGGGATCCCAGGGATCCCCAGCATATGAGGAACAGTTAAATTTCACAACAGTTTAACTCACTAGACTATTAGCACAATGAGAGAATGTATTGATGGCTTTCATGTGACGTAGCTCCACCAACTCTGGCGGCCATGTTGGAAGTCCTCAGTTCTGTAAACAGCTGGTTGTGTTTCTGTCTCAACAGAATTGAATCTTCATGGTTAATTTCTGTCTGTTTCTACTGAACTGATCATTTCATCACTGATACATCTGATTGATTTAGTGTTTAGATCATGTAGCTTGTTAGCTAGCTAACCATAGCATCTGGTCAGCTAACCATCACTGTTTTGTTAGCACACTAGCTAACGTAGCTAGTAGAAGCTAGCATTAGCAGTGGCTAGTAGTCCCATGTTAACAGTAACTAGTTAGCTAGCTACCAGTTAGTTCAGGTTAACTAGCTGACTCTTCTCCAGCTCCAACTCAGAGTGTTTTGGAGTAGAGACTAGGGCTAAAGACAAGACAGTTTACTGAGTCACAGTAACCTACATTTGGAGACATACAGTTTATCCTAAACTACAGTGATGTTTTTGGAAACGTGTTAAAACTCATAATCCAAAATTAAAAGAGAAAATAAGTATTTCCTTCTGAATATACTTTTGGAGAGGCACAGTTTTCATCCGGCATCAACATCATTCTAGCAAACCCCCAGCATCATGGTTACCAACAGGCGGCTCAGCTGCTATGGTGGATTGATCGGCTCTAATTGACGGCTAATTGAATGAAGCGTTCATTGGTGTCTGAGGCTGACAGACTGAAGCCGTGGGGTGAAGCTGCTGGAGGCGGCTAAAGAGAGCTTAATTCGATTTGATATCAGGTTGAATGCAGTTTGGTTTAGCCACCAGAAGGTTATCTGGTCGTCTAACTGAATGGTCAATCAATCAGTGTCAGTCCAATAGTGTATTATGCTTCTGGAAAGTGTTTCTGCATTTCCCCCCAGCTCTGATTTCTTTACCTAGCTTACAGGAGAGGAAAGGTAAAACATCCTACTAACTATAGTAGAAATACTGTTAATGTGCATCATATGTACTGAAGTAAATAAATGAATTTCTGGTTTAGGGCCTTTTAACATATTTTCTGGACACTTTCATCCAAAAGTATTTTCATTGTTGTGCTCATGGTGAGTCTCTCTGGTGAGGCTGCCAGCTCCATGCCAGAGATGTGAATGTGGTCCAGTGTTCCTCTGGATGTCTGACGGACTCCAGAGGAGGAAGCAGCTGCAGGACCACACCAAACCCAACATCTAGCCCCACCTGAGTCCGGGGCCCCGCCCGTCTGCCCATGGTGCCAGGACAAGGACCCCAGTCAGCCAGGGCAGGAAACAGACCCCCCCCCCACCAGCCCAGGCTCACTTCCTGTGACGGAGAGAAAGCAACCACTGGCTCCAGACCCCCACCCCTCCGGTCCTTATCGACGCTCCTTTGTGCTTTCCCATGGGGAAGTGGAGCTCCTTGGCCTCTCCCTGTACAAAGCAACACCACCCTCCCTCCTGCTGCTGCACAGTCAATTGCAAAAATGTTGAAGAAGCAAGAAGGAAGAAGGAAAGGTGCTTGGGTCAGCTTCCTGTACCAGGTAGTGTGGTGCTGCGGAGAATCCCTGGGCTACCAAGCTGCATGTCAGAAATAAAAGAAAGTGTGCAGAACGAGCGTCTATATGTACTCTACCGATGCAGCTCTACCGATGCAGCTCTACCGACGCAGCTCTACCGACGCAGCTGTACTGACGCAGCTCTACCGACGCAGCTCTACCGACGCAGCTCTACCGACGCAGCTCTACTGATGCAGCTCTACCGACGCAGCTCTACTGATGCAGCTCTACCGATGCAGCTCAAAAGCTCTACCGCTCCTGGGAATAGACAGCTGAATTCAGGGATAATGAAAGAGAAACACTCAACAGCTAGACTGAGGTGCCCCTGAGCAAGGCACTGGACCCCCAACTGCTCCACTGGTGCTGCCCAGTGTCCACCAGTAGGAGATTGTGGTTGTACTGGTCAGCTCCCAGTGGAACCAGTAGCGTTACGTTGGTACAGAGAAATACTGACAATGAACACGGTAGTCCAGTAGCTACTGACACACATGGTCCAGGACTAGTTAGTTACTTGGTTACTTAACTAGTTATTTTACTCTTTCTGAACAGTAACTAGTGAGACCTGCACCCAGTGACCTGAGAGTGGTTCAGCTGCAGACCGGCTCCGTGGAAACTCGTCCGCGGCGTTGCGTTTATTATTTCATACCACAATTAACGGCATTTTTGTCGATGCGCGTCGTCCGCCGCTGTCAGCCTCGAGTTTGGAAACGGAGGAATGTTCTGGAAAACCACCGTAACAGAAACTCCTCCTGGACCGTCTGGACTGCTTGGATCAGCCAGCAGCCTGCAGGGAAGTCTGGGTGGGGAGGGAGGAACGCTCCCCCTCTGCTGCTACCGCCGAGGTGCCCTCGAGCAAGGCGCCAAACCCTCTGGAGATAGAGAGGCAGGCTGGTGACCAGGAGGACGCTGGTTCAAATCCCAGACCAGCTGGGTAAACCTAGGGGGGGGGCCTGTGACGCAAACCCATAGGCAGACATCTATTCATACCACGTCCCGGGTTCGAATCCAGCCGGGCTCCTCTCTCTTCTTCACTGTTTCTCTCCGATTTTCAAAATCGTCAAATAGAGGAAGTGGATGAGTAACACTCTGCTGCCCTTGAGCAAGGCACTAAATTCCCAGGCTGCTCATGTGGCCTGGATGTGAAGCAGGACGAGTCTGTCGATCTTCTCTGTATAAATAAAGGTTTAAAAAGTGGTATTAAAGATTTGGGATGGAACCAGTTCCTCTGTGTGTGTGTGTGTGTGTGTGTGTGTGTGTGTGTGTGTGTGTGTGTGTGTGTGTGTGTGTGTGCAGCCTGTCTCCAGATCAGCACCATGCCAGTTGTGGTATGCTGGCTGAAACAACAGGGCCAGTCAGCTTTGCTCCCAGGTGGCCGGCCGCCCGACCACAACTCCTCCACCATAACCCCCCCCCCCCTCCTCCTCCTCCTCCTCCTCCTCCTCTTCGTCTCTTCCTCTGGCTGCCTCTCTTCGCTCTAAATCCTCTCCAACACAACCAAAGGCTCACTCAGACCAAGCAGCCTCCTCTTCTGTCTTAAAGTAATAATCATCTAAATCTCATTTTCCATCTGCGGTGTCAGGTAGGTCTTTCCTGGGAGAAACCCTCTGCAGACAGGAAGTGATGCGTTTTACGTTTCAACAGAAGAAGAACTGGGTAGTTAACATGAGCAGCGATAGCCACCGTGGCTGAACAGACAAAGAGCGCCACCTACAGGAACTCAAACTCCATCAGTCCAGTTGTGATGCATTCACTGTACTGAGTTGGTCTGAAACTGATTGGAAAAAGGAGGAAAACGTAATAACTTGATTTGTAACCCGACACATTCAACAACGCCTTCATTAAACATCACTGATCTGATATGTATAGGAATACAGGAACATCTGAATTCCTATTATGTGACTTGACTGCAGTTGGAGGTCTGCGGTGCGTTCAGGGTTCCAGTAGGAGCTGCAGCAGGAGGTGTTGCTGCTTCCTGCTGTTTATGGCAGATTTGGACTTCCTGCTTCCTGCGTCCGGTCAGCCTGGAGACAAAAGCTTCACTACGCTGCAAAAAGAAAAATGACCTAACAAGTGTTTTTTTTTATTGGGAGTGATCCAGGTTATTTTAAAGCATGCGATCTCACCGGGGTCAAGAAATAGTCACACGACAAGCTTGGGGAGTCATTTTTATCTTATCAATTAACTTAAATATCTGCCAGTGCTGGAAACTGAGAAGAATTAAAGGACAATTCCCCTTAAAATAGATCAATAAAATCACCTGCTGAGCTTGACATTTCCTCCAGTGGAGGCTCTCTTATAACTGGAGGATGATTTATTGCAGTGACGCAATGAAACTGCAAACATGTTGAGCCTGTTCAGCAGTGTGAAGCCTTTCATTATGCTGCTGGAACCCTAAACTGAGCATTAGATCAGTTTTCCGCTGGCTGTTCTTGGCTGCTCCACTCTTGACAACAGACGTGTGACAAACCAAAGTGGATTAACGGACCGTCGGGTTTTAACGGGGGAGCTGGTTTGTTTGGGAAGCGGTCCTGGCCTCGTACCGCTGCCAAGACCAGAGGAGCTGAACAACGAGCCTCTTAGTGTTGAGTCCCTCGTAAACACATTACAACAGGAGGCCGGAGCAGAGCTGTGATGACGGAGGGGCATTTCTATTAGATTGTAGCTGATGCCTTCAGGGTTTTGCTCATGCCGGGAGGCAAAATTTACCCCTCAAGTACAACCTGCGTTTCCATCAGCTGGTTGAAGCCAAGAAATAAAGACTTCCTGAATGTCAAACAACACATGGACCAGTCAAGAGTTGGTCTTTGGTCTCAGCTCATGTTGGCCATGTTTCCTGCTTTCATCCTGAGGTCCTTTAGTTGAAACTCTCAAGACGTCCAGGGAGTCACACTGCCTTGACGCACTGCTGCCATCTTGGTTTGGTTTTGGGAGCATCAGGAGACGTGGTGGACAGGTGGTTGAGTCTTGATTCCAAATCCTAAGGGATGTTTGCATGGTTGAGAAACCAGTTTAACTTTAGTGATAGAAATTCTGTGTTTGGGCGTAGCAGCAAGCTGGAGAGCCCGTCAGCTCTTCTGGTTTGTTTTATCCTCTGTTGTGTGCTGATGGAGGAACAGGTGGCATTCCTCGACAGACTCAGCAGAGTATTCAGATCTCAATTCATCTCTGAGCTCCTCTGCAGTATGGCCGCCCTCACGCCTGCCCGGGGGATTTGGGGAGGGGGGTGGCGTCTTTGTTTCTGGAGAATGTGAGGGGTCGCCTGTGACGGGGCGTCCTCTCCGGCGGCAGATGGCCGATGGGACGGGCAGACAAAAGTGGACGGCAGGCCTGCTTGTCTGAACGCAAAAGCCCTCAACCTGCAACAAAACAGCACAGGCCTGTAATCTGGGGGGGGGGGGGGGTGGAGGCACTGGTCCATAGTCTGGGTGGAGGGGGGGGGGTGGAGGCACTGGTCCATAGTCTGGGGTGGGGGCTCAGAGACCGACTGACTCCCTGTCTTTTACACAGAGCTCCACCTGCACTAAAGCTATGAAGTCTGTTATAATGTCGGCTTCTGGGACTCCAAATGGCTCAGCAGGCTGATACTACTAATACTAATACTACTAATACTTCTCATGTTTTAACTTGGAAGAGTCCTCGTACTTTTTTAGTAGCTACAGCTTCTCATTTTCTCACTTATGAGGTAATGCTAGTGGCCTGCTATTACTCAACATAGTGCATGCTAAAGTGTTAGCATGGAGCCTACTATCACTCAACATAGTGCATGCTAAAGTGTTAGCATGGAGTCTGCTATCACTCAACACAGTGAATGCTAAAGTGTTAGCATGGAGCCTGCTATCACTCAACATAGTGAATGCTAAAGTGTTAGCATGGAGCCTGCTATCACTCAACATAGTGAATGCTAAAGTGTTAGCATGGAGCACCAGAGCCAATGATCTATTGGTGTCCAGTCCAAATCTCTAAATAATCAATATAATAATAATATAATAATCCATATAATAATAATAATCAATATAATAATCAATATAATAATAATCCATATAATAATAATAATCAATATAATAATGTTCTGGTCTGTTTGCTGATCCCTCCTCCTCTGATCGGAGCGCTCCAGCTGTCGAGGTTTCCCCTCAGCGATCCCTTCTCATTTAAATGAAAAAGGTCAAAGGTCGCCGATGTGTTTTGGGCGAGCGGTGCATTGTGTTGCTTCTGCCCTCCCCCCCTCCCCCCCCTCCTCGGTGACCCTCCCCCCCTCCCCCCCCTCCTCGGTGACCCTGGGACAGGATGGGTGTAGCCCTGCCTCTGTTGGCTGTTGGAACACACTGAACCTCAAGTCCACTGTGACCTCTGACCTCTTCCCTTCTCTCTCAGGAAGTGAGCGCTACTTGGCGACGTGATAAAAAGCTTTTTATCGTCCTGAAGAAGAGTTCATCTTTCATAACGGTTGTGTAGGCGATGCTGTGTGACGTTTCAGTGCCTGGCAGATCTCTGGGTGTTTGCTCTCTTTTCTTTCTTGTGTTTTCTTGTGATTCTCTGTAGTTCAACAGGTAGAGCAAGGCACCAACACTACCAGGGTTCGGGGTTTGATTCCCAACTGTACTCGCGCTGTATTCCCTCATGGTGCTGTGAGGAGCTTTGGATAAAACCTCCACCAGATGATCTTTAATAACTTCTGTCTCTCTTTTCTTTCATGCGTTACAGTTTACAGTTAAAGCGTCTTCGTGTCTTACTTGCTGCAAACCCAAAACCTGATGGAATCGCAAACGGCGATGCCTAAAATAGCGAATGTCCGATGACTTCAGCCTAATAGTCTCAGATTGAAGCTTGAGAAGAGAGACAAGAAAAAAACTGAAATGAGGAGAAAATTGCTCGGCATTCCAGCGAACCAAAATAAACAGGAGACAGAATGAGGTCTGGTTTTAAAAAAGCCCCTTCAGCAGCGATACGTCATGGAAGAGGTTCGGAGTGAGGAGTGGGGGGTGGGTGGGCAGGGGGGAGGGGAGGGGAGGGGGAGGTAGTGGGTGTTTAGATTGTGGGTGGGGGGGAGGAAAGGGGGGAGGGGGGTCCTTACCACAGTGGGCTCACAAAAGGCAAGTCTGTGTGGAACTCAACGAAGCCCCTCCCTCCTCTGTTTCCCCAACAGATGAGCTGGTGTGAGAGAAGGGGAGATCGACATAGAGAGAGAGTGAGAGAGAGAGAGCAGCTGAAACACACAGAGAGAGAGCTGCTCAGTCCTGAAGAGCTCAGAGGAGGCAGGAGGAGAATGAAGGAGCTGCTGAGTTTCTCCTGAAGACAAAACACTGCAGCCGGTAAGACCATACATATATATACACATATATATATGATGCAGTTTGTTGTAGTAGTAGTAGTAGTAGTAGTAGTAGTAGTAGTAGTATAGATATTCAACATCTGCACAAACTATCAACAATCTGCAAGTTCAATCCCAAGATATCAGCCTACAAAAACCTGAATGGGTGGAAGTCTAATTTATATCTAGTTAGTCTAGTTAGTGTAGTTTATATCTAGTTAGTCTAGTCTAGGTTATATCTTGTTAGTCTAGTTAGTATAGTTTATATCTAGTTAGTCTAGTTAGCCTAGTTTATATCTAGTCAGTCTACTTAGTCTAGTTAGTCTAGTTTATATCTAGTTAGTCTAGTCTAGGTTATATCTAGTTAGTCTAGTTAGTGTAGTTTATATCTAGTTAGTCTAGTTAGCCTAGTTTATATCTAGTCAGTCTACTTAGTCTAGTTAGTCTAGTTTATATCTAGTCAGTCTAGTTAGTCTAGTTTATACCTAGTTAGTCTAGTTTATATCTAGTTTGTGTAGTTTATATCTAGTCAGTCTAGTTAGTGTAGTTTATATATAGTTAGTGTTGTTAGTCTAGTTTATATCTAGTCAGTCTAGTTTAGATCTAGTTAGTCTAGTTAGTCTAGTTTATATCTAGTCAGTCTAGTTAGTCTAGTTTATATACCCTGTGTCTCGTGGTGATGATGTCATGTTCCTTGATGGTCCTCCAGGTCAGAATGGGAAACACAGACAGCCAGACTAGCAGTTTCATCTCTACTGGAAAGTCCTGCTCTCTCAAGTTCCACTCCAAGAAGGAGGAGCCTCAGTCTCCTCAGAGCTGGTGGCGGGGCAGCGAGGGCAGCGTGAGGTATCAGAGCAGAGGGGTGGGGAGGTGCTACCTGCCCCAGCACAACACCAGCCAGCCTTATGGCTCCTGGCACTACGAACACACACCCACCGGTGCCAAAGGACCCGGAAACAAGCTGAGAGCTGCATCTCCACAGCGGTACATCAGATGTGACCGGCCGCAGGTCGGTCGTTTTGGATACCTGGAGAGCAGCGGGGAGAGTACTGGAATCGGTATTTGTGGCCGGCGGAGCCCCGACCAGACCTCCATGTGCGGGGCCCTGGAGAGCCGCGGCAGCCCGAAGGTGCTGCTCAGCAAGGACGGGAGCATGCGGGTGGAGTTCACCAATACTAGGGTGGTCGCCGTGGAGCCACAGGGCCTGGCCGGACACCCAGCCGCCGCCACCACAGTCCCTGAGCCCTCCCTCCGCACCAGCAAAGGCAGCTCGCTGAGCTCTGAGGGCTCCTGGTACGACTCGCCGTGGGGCAACGCCACCGAGCTGGCCGACAACGTGTTCACCTGCGGACAGATCACGGATAACAGCAGCGGATACACCACCTATTCCTCCACCCGCACCGAGGAGAACGGCGGCGGCTACGCCAGCAGCGGGTACAACACCTTATCCTCCGCCCAGATCGAGGACATTTCCCCCGGGTTCAACAGCAGCCTCCTCTTCCCTGCTGCTGAGCCCAACGGGAGCAGTGACTTCACCAACGGAGAATACAGCAGCATGGGATATAACACCTGCTCCTCTGGTCGTACGGAGGACAGCGGCATCGGCGACTCGGTGATCCTCCAGTCTGAACCCAGGGAGTTCGGCCTCGGTTCCCCTCCCGCCGTCTCCCTGGCTGAGCTGTACTCCAGCCCCAGCATGGCTGCCTTCCCCGTCACATCCCAGCTCCAGGATGCTTCCCTGCAGCACCAGAGGACCTCCGCATCCTCCTCGGCGCTGCTAGACACCGTCATCCAGGAGGAGGGCTCAGGAGGAGGCTCAGGAGGAGGCGCAGAGCAGCGCTACTCCTCCCTCACGCTGCCCTGCCGCGTCAGCGTCACCGCCGGCAACAGCCGGAAGGATTTCCTGAAGAGCCGCATCAGACGCCTCAGCGACTGGACAGGAAGTCTGAGCAGGAAGAAGAGGAGGATACAGGTAACAAACAACAACATTAAAACAGTGTACAGAGTAAATAGAGAAATAACTACAACATCTGTACAAATACTTTGTTATGGTTAAATACATCATCAACATACACAGAGTAGATGAAGATTGTACAAATAAAGATACACATGGAGAGGGAAGTAAGGGCACCTATGATGTGACGTGAGCATTGTTCAAATATAATGTAGTAGCTGTAGTAATGTTAGTAGTAGTACTAGTTGTAGTAGCACTAGTAGTGGTAGCAGCAGTAGTAGTAGTAATGTCAGTAACACTAGTAGTAGTCGTTACTGTGGTAGCAATACCAGCAGTAGGAGGACGTTGGTGTGTGACTACAGTCTGGTGTCACGTTGTTGTCAGATTGTTGTCACGTTGTTGTCAGGTTGTTGTCAGGTTGTTGTCACGTTGTTGTCAGGTTGTTGTCAGGTTGTCATGGTCAGGTTGTTGTCACGTTGTCATGTTGTCAGGTTGTCATGGTCAGGTTGTTGTCAGATTGTTGTCAGGTTGTTGTTGTCAGATTGTTGTGGTCAGGTTGTTGTCAGGTTGTTGTCAGGTTGTTGTCACGTTGTTGTCAGATTGTTGTCAGGTTGTTGTCAGATTGTTGTGGTCAGGTTGTTGTCAGGTTATTGTCAGGTTGTCATGGTCAGGTTATTGTTGTTGTCATGGTTACCTCTCAGCACATCCCAGTTGTCATATTCATGTTTTCCAGGTTGTTGTCAGGTTGTTGTCACGTTGTTGTCAGGTTGTCAGGTTATTGTCATGTTGTTGTCACGTTGTCAGGTTGTTGTCACGTTGTTGTCAGGTTGTTGTCACGTTGTTGTCACGTTGTCAGATTGTTGTCAGGTTGTTGTCAGATTGTTGTGGTCAGGTTGTTGTCAAGTTATTGTCAGGTTGTCATGGTCAGGTTATTGTTGTCATGGTTACCTCTCAGCACATCCCAGTTGTCATATTCATGTTTTCCAGGTTGTTGTCACGTTGTTGTCAGGTTGTTGTGGTCAGGTTGTTGTGGTCAGGTTGTTGTCAGGTTGTTGTCAGGTTGTCATGGTGAGGTTGTTGTTGTTGTCATGGTTACCTCTGAGCACATCCCAGCTGTCATATTCATGTTTTCCATAATAAGCTTCAATTATCTGATGATATTATTTATGATACTCAAGTATTGAGACTGGATCAACGCCGTATCCTGTTCACAGTGACCAGGATGAGCTCATATCCTGAGTATGAGAAATCTGAACACGATAGCAGGACCACCGTGCAAAGGGTTTCATAAACCCGATGGTAGGATTTCCAATCCATAGAGAACCATGTAATCCTGATATCAGCTGGAATAAATTTGTCAACACTTTAATCTCAGTTACTGTATATTATACTATATATATATATATATATACTGAATATTCTGTTAATGTATACTGGACATTAGTGATCAGGATGTCAAGATGTATACACACAGTTTATCCTGGATAATATATTAATAATATATTATATTATATATATATTATTACTATTATTAACAACATCCTTAGTTGTGTAGCAGTAACTGAATGTGTTCCCAACGTTACAAGGTGCTGTAAAACAAAAGGAACTGAACCTATTAACACCCAGTTAGCTATAATGAACAGAAGACTTGAGCTGCTGGCTTCATTAAAGCCCATAAGCTTGTTAAAGCTCATAAACCATATTAGTTTCCTTCAGAAGTAATGAACCAAACCACTGCAGCATAACAGCAGCAGTAACAAGCTACCTGCGATATACACGTTCATAAAGTGTCTTAAAAGAGGTGTAGCTGTGTTTCCCCAGACAGGTACGTCTGTTACTGCGTGAACTTTGACCTACTGTGAGAACAGAGATTGGGTTTTAATGAAACTGACTCTGTTGTGTGATGAAGGCCGGGGGTGTAAGAGGAGCCCTCTGCCTTTCTCCTGTTAGAGGAAGTGTTTGTGGACGACCAGATCATAACGGGTCACCACGCCACTTAATCTGGGACATCTGATCCCACTGAGCTTTGTCCTGTTGAAGGACTGTGAGAGAGGAGTAAGCATGTAGACGTGTTACAATAGAGGACCGTGATCTCCTTATCATGTTACTTGGATCACAGAGGGAGAGACTCAACATGATTTATACAACATGAAGACAAATGTAGGGAACAGGACAGTAGAGGACTTAACTTAAGAGAAATCAGGACCTGAATATCTTTCTGATATCACTTCAGTTTCACAGATGAATTTAATATGATATTGTAATATTGTGCTGTAATGTTATTATAGTGAAAGGTTCTTCTCTTTCTGTCCTTTACAGATTTCTCCCAGTTTTTCAGCCCCGTTATTAATTAAAGGCAAATGAAATGAAACCTCCTTTCTGATTTCTCCTCAGGAGCCGTATGGCAGTGAGGCCAGTGACGTCTTCAGCAACGGACTGGACTCTGGGCTAGCTGACTGCAGCACGCTTTGGTCTTCCAACCCTCTCCACCTTCAGAACCAGGTCCAGGTGCAGCCGGTCCACTGCGGCTCCTCCAGGAGCCTGGCGGGACCCCAGACCCAGACCAGCGACGCCCTGCGGCAGAACATCTACGAAAATTTCATGCAGGAGCTGGAGACGGGCTGCAGCGTGGCCGACCGGACCGAGCCGTCGGAGGGAGACGGGGAGGAGGCTGGGGAGGAGGTGGAGGTGGAGGAGCAGGGGGAGAGCAGCAGCGGGTCCCTGGGCTCCCTGGAGCAGCTGGACCTCCTGTTTGAGAAGGAGCAGGGCGTGGTTCGCAAGGCGGGGTGGCTCTCCTTCAAAGCCCTCATCACCTTAAATAAGGACAGGAAGCTGGAGCTGGTGGCCCGTCGCAAGTGGAGGCACTACTGGGTCACACTTAAAGGTGCGTCGCCCAACTCAACGTGCTAAACGACTGAAGATACTGAAATACTAAAAGTAGTAGCAGATAAATACTAAAAGCTGCACCAGGCAACTTCACATGTTGGGGCCCTTTAATAGATAGTAGACAGAAATGGCATCTCGAAGGCTTCTTGCTTATAAAATTGGACATATTAGAAACAGGATGTTGTTGATTTAGACTCATAGGATGCATATATTTTCACAGCAGCTTTAAGTATTAAAAATACTCCACATCACATTCTATACTTTACATTGTAGGCAGTTGTTATTCAGAGCTTCAGTCCCTAGACCACCAGTGTCAGAAGCAACTAACGCTGACACCCAAATACCATGAAAACCAATCGAAATAAAACCCCACTCATGATGACCTTTGCCCCCCCCCCCCCCCCCCGCCCCCAGGTTGCACCCTGTTGTTTTATGAGACCTATGGGAAGAGCAGCGCTGAACAGGAGCTTTCCCCCCGCTACGCCCTGCTGGCCGAGGACAGCATCGTCCAGGCCGTCCCCGAGCATCCCAAGAAGGAAAACGTCTTCTGTCTGAGCAACTTGTACGGCGACGTCTTCCTGTTTCAGGTCAGAGAACTGCTGACGTGGAGGAAGGTTCACATTGACATCTTAGACTTCAAGAGAGTAGAAAAGATCTGCAGGAACTTTGGAGTGTAGTTGTACTTTAGAAGTGCCTGACTGTAGATGTCAAAAAGTATTACTCCTTATTTCCAAGGTAATGTCATTACTTTATTACTCCCTTGGAGCAGTAAGTTTTTCCTCTACTTCTGAAATCAGGATCAATCAGTTTCCTCTCCTGTGATCGATCGGGAAACCAAACAGTGTTGATATCCGATGTTCCTGTCGTCCTTTTACTGGAGAAAATCAAAGCAGTGGGATTACTTCCACCCAGAGAGTAACTTTTATTATATTTTATTTAACGTCAACGTCTAGAATCACTGTCTAAAATAACTAATCTGTGGAAATATCAGATGGCAGTGTTTTGAGATGTGGTCTATTTCACTACTATTCAGGTTCATTCCAAAACATCTACAACCTACCTTGACACATGATTCATCAACTACCAGCAGGAAATTCAGTGTTAATCTCCTGTATCTGATAATTCTGGTCCTGGTGAAGTGTCACCTGAACACTGATTACAATGCACTCTGAATGTCTTGTGATGGGTGTTGCTGCACTGGGTAAGGTTGCAATGATTTTAGGAAGTGCCTGTCCCGTTCAGTTGTCTCTGGATTGTCGTGTCGTTTCTGTCTCAGACTAGTGTGAATGAATGGGAGGTAATGTTGTGGAAGGTTGTGGTTTCTCTCCAACCCCGCCCCAAACGCCCCGCCACAAATATGCACAGAGCTGGAGCAGTTTATAGCATTTTTTATGTGTCTGTTTTGCTTGGTAATGACTGGTGATGTTGGTATATCCTGCTGTACTGCCAACTTTACAGATTTCTATAGACGGGTGAAATGCAGATTGTAGTTTTAGTTCTACAAACATTTCTGGGAGGCGGAGCTGCTCTCTAGGCAGAGATAATCTCATTGGTTGAGTTAAACCTCAGTGGGCGGAGCCAAAGAATCATAGTTTAAGCTAAAGTTAGCTAAGTTAGCTGAATGGCAAAGAATGAACTGAGGGACTTTCATGATGTTGGAAGGTCAACAGGCTAGCTAACTAGCTAACCTAGATAGCTGTAGGCTAGTATGGCTACGGTGTTGATGTATGGTGTAGTATGGTATTTTTTCAGTTAGCAGCAGAGCGCTAGGCTTCATCATGTTAGCTAGCTCCTCTCTTACCTCTTCTCTTTTTCACTGGGCTTACTTAGCCAGGAAAACTGTGGTTATTTGGCTCCGCCCACTGAGGTTTAACTCAACCAATGAGATTATTTCTGCCTCTGAGAAATGTTTGTAGAACTGAACCTCCAATCTGAATATATTTACATTTACATTTAGCCACTTAGCTTAAAACCTCATCCAGACTTCAGTGCAGCAACAGGAGAAGCTTCAATTCTCAGATCACCAACATTACAAGCAACAAACAGTCAGGGGTCAGAGGTCAGAGGTCACAGCGCCCAGACAATAGATGAAACAGACATTGCTGTGACCCTCGTATGATCCGGCTTCTTGTGGTTGGCAGCAGGGTAGTTCATCATGATTTCCACTTCAACGAGGGAAAGACTTGTCTCCCTAATGTTCTCCTCATGCCAGTTTACGAGCTCCAAAAGCCCCTTTTAATTCCCTGAGTCATTCAGTCCGGCTCCACGGTGTTTACCAGACACACAAATCACACCGTGGGCCATCTCTACATCTCCATGGTTCCCTGGAGGTCTGGCCTCGGTCTGTCGAGGCAGGGAGGTGATGAATGTCATGAGGTGCCGAGAAGCTTTTGTCTGGCACTTTGAGGATCTCTGCCTGGAGGGTGATAAAAGTCCTGTAATGGGAGTCATGACACCCTGCTAATCACCAGCGACCCCAACAACAAGTCTTTTAATCCTCTAGTCAGTCTTGAAATATTTTTCTTTCCTACAACAAGTGAAAAAATTGTCAGTGGCATGAGATAATTCCTAGGGTTTGACTGATGTGGGTATTTGAAGGCTGATACTGATATTTTTGTATTGAAGCTGCCAATAGCTGACCAATATTTGACCATTTAAATGCCCAAAAAAATGCAAGTATTCAGTGTTTCCCCCCAGATTTTATTCTTGGCAGGATGGAAAAGCCTCTGAATCAGCATTTAGACCATCACGGGACACTAAAACTCTCCACTGAAATGTTGGGTCCCACTTTTATGGACGTAGCGACTGCTGCTGCTGTTTTGGAGACGACAAGATTAAGAGACGAAACCAACACCAGAATTTAATTTGGGCCAACAGGGTGAATCTGCGGTCTCAGTTAGAGGGGGCGGGACGCTCTTCTGTTGCAGCATCACTTCCTGATAACAGATCTTGTCTAGTGCAGCTGTTGAGCCACTGTGTAAACCAAGTCGACTTGACTCGGTCCTCATCTCCGCCGTGTCCTCTCGTCTCCAGGCGGCCAACCAGACGGATCTGGAGAACTGGGTGACGGCGATCCACTCAGCCAGCGCCTCCCTGCTGGCCAAGCGGCAGGGCAAGGAGGACACGCTGCGCCTCCTCCGCAGCCAGAGCCGCTCGCTGCTGCACAAGATCGACATGGACGGCAAGATGAAGAAGATGGCCGAGCTGCAGCTGTCCGTCATCAGGGAGCAGAAGAACAGGAAGGCGGTGGAGAGCCAGGTGACCAGGAGTGTGTGTGTGTGTGTGTGTGTGTGTGTGTGTGTGTGTGTGTGTGTGTGTGTGTGTGTGTGTTGAGATCAAGGCAGGACCAGAGCTGCCCTTTCAAACAGGCAATTAAGTCAAATTGGCCAATTGAGGTCGTTAGTATCTGTGGTCAAAATGGGAACCAGAGCTTCGAGGCATTTCACCAGACTGGTGTCGTCTTACTGACGGGGTTAGGGGTTCAATTCCCACGAGTGCCACCCATGCTAAAAATGTATACTTTGATGATACTGAAGGCGCTTTGGATATTCTCATTGACCAAATGTCATATACACATGATCCCTGATCGTCTGAGTTCCAGTTACATCTTCTCCTTCTGAATCAGTGTCGTCTGAGTTCCCTGTAACTGCCTCTTCAGTTGTTGAGATGTTCTCCGGGGTTTTGATCGGGTTTCGAGGGTCAGGAGACTCGCTCTAGTTAGAAAGGACCATGGAAACCTTCAGCTCAGGTAACGCTCAAATCACCAAAATTGGATTTAAGAGGTTTTCCTCAGCAGCCGCGAAATGTTCCAGCAGTGTAAAGTGATCTTTTAGAGTTGCCAGCCTCCATCCATCCACGGCACCCATCCCACTGGTAACGTTACCCCCCCCCCCCCCTACCAGGGGAACTCTCTCAGCGAGGCCTGTAAGCTCCAACTTCTCTGTAATGGTAGAAGTGATTATATAACAGAGACAGCCTTGAGCCTGGATGTGTTGGCAGAGGACGTTGTAGAAAATTGTCCTCGCTAATCTCACGTGGAGTCGAGTTAAATATTTTCCCCAGATGTTTTCAGTCCAGCGGGCTATTACCAGCAGCCTGTCCACTCATGATACAACACAAGCCCCGCTAACGGGAAAGCCAGATGAGGTGGTTAAGGGTTCTGTGAACCAAATGTTGAGGTGGTGACAGCAGCGCCCCCCCCCCCCTCAGCACTAAACACCACCAGCCCTCAACCAACCAGGATGGGAAACTGCCACCAGCCAAATGCTGGTAAACCCTGGCTGTGGCTGCTAGTTTGACCACTTGACCAGCTGCTTTGGCGGCCAAGTGGTTTTTGATCATGTGACCCAACAGTTTATAGACCATATTCCCACGGGGGCCATTTTGAATTTACACCCAGGGTGGAAGAGGAAGTACAGCTCGGCTTCGTCTGACTGTTAAGATACAGATCATACAAGCATCATTACAAATTAAATGGATCTCAAGAGTCCAGAGGGACATAGGTTCACTATAGCTAGCTACCAGAATCTAGCTTAGGTAGCTAGCTAGTAGCTAACTAGCTAGTACGCTAGCTTTGGTAACTGTTAGTTCTCACTTATGTCTTGAAATAACGCTCGTTTTGTACAAATATGCTGATCTTCCAGGTAGTTTATCACCCTGAATGTGATGTTAAAAATGGCCGATTGGTTCCTCCTGTCTGGTTGACGGTTAAAGGACGCCGGCTTCTTGAGAATGGGCTTATTGGTTACCAGCTAAATCATCTCTTGTGTCTCCTAGTAGATCTACACATGCTAACAATGTCTTGAGATCAGATGAAACTTATTGGGACGTTGCAGCAGCAACAGTAATAGGATACAGACTATAACTGAGAATACAAGTTTAACACTAGAACGTATTAAGTGGAAATTCATGAATGAAATTATGAAAAAAAAATAAGCGTGTGCAAAATAACAGTAGAATAGCAGTAGAATATACTGAGGCAAGAAAGTAGTAACTTCATGAAGCTTTTGTGGTAAAATAAAAGACTAAAATTCAGAAGAGTAAAGAAGCGTTACTTCAAGTCTTAATAAAGGTTTATTATTATATAAGAGAAGCTGAATTAGATCTGTCGGCTGCATTCAACGCTATGTGGAAAAGCAGTTTGGAGACGTTAACCTCCAGCTGGTTCATCTCAGGCTCTCTGCTGCTCTGATCTCTCTGAACGGTGAACTGATCCCAGAGCTGCTGTTTGAAGCCTCCACTCTTTAGATCACAGCCTGATCTCACCGCTAGACATTCAATTACACACCATGATGTCTGTGTTTAAATGCTTGTATGTGTAGCCGGGTATAGGCCTGTGTGATATGACCACGTATGACCACGTATGACCATGTATGACCACGTATGACCCTGTATGACCAGGTTGAACCACGTATGACCCTGTATGACCACGTATGACCCTGTATGACCCTGTCTGACCCCAGTGTCTCTGTGTGTCCTCAGATCCAGCAGTGGGACCAGAACCTGGAGAAGCTGAACCTGGATCTGTTCCGGCTGCGCTGCTACCTGTCCAGCCTGCAGGGCAGCGAGCTCCCCAACCCCAAGAGCCTCCTGGCCGTGGCCAGCCGGCCCTCCAAGAGCATGCTGGGACGCCTGGGGATCTTCTCTGTGTCCTCCTTCCACGCCCTGGTAAGAACCGCCATGAGATGGATGACACTCTAAAGAAAGATGGTTGTTAGTGGTTAGCACCACGTTGCAGGTTCGATTCCCTTCCTTGTGTGTTCTCCTGGTTTCCTCCTCCTGGGCCAATTGGAGACTCTGAGTTGTCCATAGGTATGAATGGGAGTGTCTGTCTGTTTGTCTGTTTCACCCAATGCATGCTGGGATAGGCTCCAGCCCCCCCCACCCTGAAAACAAATAAATGAGTAGATTTACCTGCCCAGCAACACCCGATCCCTGGGAGGGATCAGATTAAGGCGATGCTAGATTATTATAGAGTTATTGATCCTGTACCTACACACCTACTGTGTGTTATTTCTCTGTGTAATTGATTCTCATGTTTTAAATGGTAGGCGGGGCTTGTAAGTCAGCGTGTCACTGTCAGGAGCTTACCTGTCTATCACATGTGACAAATACACTGGATTTGATTTATATAGTTTATAGTTTCTCATAAATCGTAATCTCAGGTGTCGCCTTTTTGAAACGGCGGCTGCAGAATCTTATTTTGAACCAATCATCTGTCGGCAGGTGTGCAGCCGCGACGAGGCAACGCTGCAGAGGCGGAGTCGGTCTCTCTCCAGAGGACACCGGGGCAAGCGAGGCCTGATCTCCTCCCTGAAGGCTCTGGACGGCAAGGACACCCGACACCCGGCGCCCCAGGTAACAGCCGATAACTCAAACTGAGTATTACTCCTGTCAGGGTGGCTTTGAATCAACATTTACACCCACAGTAGTAGCATCAGCCGCCTGTACTTCCCATCATGCTCGGCGCCTGAGGCCTCCTGGACCCTCCAGACAGCAGGATATTTTTAGCATCCCGAGAGGCTCGGAGGATAAATCTGTCAGCGCCCCCCTCGCCCTCGCTGAAGGTTTTCTGGTCGGACGCTCTGCTGCTCTCCGTCGCCACCGGGAGGCGCCACTCAGTGTTTAGACTACACACACCAGGGGCCGGCTGGTGGCTGCAGGGTTGCTGGTTCGAATCCCAAGACCAGTTGGGAAAAAGTGATTGGAGTAAAATAATAGTAATGCTCTCCCCTCTTTTAAAACCAGTTCAGATGTATTGATCACTGAACCCACTGATCAGATGCCTGATCAATCAGTCAGTCAGGTGGATGACCCGGATCCTGACACTGGTGTTTATTTACACTTTATAAGATAGTTTGATCCAGGTCAGCAGGATGAGCTTCAGTTCCTAGAGTCTAACATGAAGAGCCTAAAGTGAGGAGGTCAGAGGTCAGGGGTCAGCAGAACATGATCATGATGATGGAGAAGTGAAGACAGGATCCAGGGAGAAGAGAGAGATGATGGAGGCGTGTCTTCGTGGCGTCAGGCTGGAGGGCGGCGGTATCGTTGGTGGTCCTCTCAGGCTGATTGCTGCTCTCCTCCCCGTCTGTCTCCGGCAGCCTGTAATTTCATGGAGGCCAAACCCCTCATTTCTCCCACGATGCCTCGGGGCTAATTCTGGTTTCGATCTGGAACCGAATTAGCATCAAAGTCTTTGGTTTTTAATTGGGTGTAAATATAGACGGGGAGGTATTTTTAGTTGTCCTGAGTCACTCCGCTGACTGTGTGTTCCTCTCTCAGGTTTTGGAGAGTCACGCCGTCGGACCGCCGGGTCGCCAAGCCGCCGCCGCCTGCAGCTTGGAGGTACTTTCCTTTTCAAATACTGCGTGTGGTTTACTTCCTCCTGCCACATTCACCAACGCAGGAAAGACTAAACAACCGTAGGAAAGTATTTGAAAGTCAATTTGGTTTAGTTTTTCACCTGACTAAACCCACTAACTGGCACTAAGATGGACGGGGTTAAGATGAACCATGTTGAGACTGATCATGACTGATCCAGAGTCAGCCGTCCTCGGTGTTTATCCAGAGAATTCACATTTGATTCTAAATGATTTCCTTCTACCTGCATGTTGTGCTGCCTGCTGCAGTCCCTCCAGTCTGTTTCCAGCTGTGTTGAGTGTTTCACTGCTAGCTGCCTTTTACTTTTATGTGGTCAAACTAATCTTGTCTGATCCAGAGTCAGCCGTCCTCGTGTTTAGTCAAGCCCAGGTGCTCCTGGCAGCGTCGCCCACCGCCTCGCTAATCCTGCTAGGGGGAGGGAGGAGGGGGAGGAGGGGAGGAGGGGGGGGGGGAGTTTTCTATTCACAGGCAGTGTTAGGACCGACACAGCTGTCATAGCAGCCTGCTGATCTGTAGACACTGACACAGTGCAAACAGGGGGGGGGGGTTGGAGAGGAGGAGGAGGAGGAGGAGGAGGAGGAGGAGGAGGTACGAAGGCGTCCGAGAGCCTTTATTCTCCCAGAATTCCTTTGTCCCTCAGGGTTAATCTCTGGAGTGTCAGAAAATGACTGTGAACCTCCTGAACCTCCTCGTGGCCTCTCCTTCCATCGCTTGGTTTCTCCTCTCCTCTCCTCCACTCCTCCACTCTCCTTTCCTCTCCTCTCCTCTCCTCTCCCCTCCCCTCCCCTCACCTCCTCTCCTCTCCTCTCCTCTCCTCTCCTCTCCTCTCCTCTCCCCTCCCCTCCCCTCACCTCCTCTCCTCTCCTCTCCTCTCCTCTCCTCTCCCCTCACCTCCTCTCCTCTCCTCTCCTCTCCTCTCCTCTCCCCTCCCCTCCCCTCCTCTCCTCCTCTTTTAAGAACCATTAGTGGTTCCCAATAAAACGTGGTGGGTCCATAAAGAACCAAATGAAGGAAACTCCTTATTTATATTAATAAATAATATAAACAATAATATAATAATAATAATAACAATATAATAATAATAATAATAATAATAGTAATAATAATAATAATAATAGTAATAATAATAATAATATATAGAATATTGATAATAACAGATGAGTAGATGTTTATTAGATGTTTATTAGTTGTTTATTAGATGTTTATTCTAGTTTATTCTAGATTATTATATTGGGACTAAAACCGTCTTGTTCTCTCACCAGCGGTTGGACGTTCTGACCAAAGTGCAGCTGGCGCCCCCGGATGGCGTCCCGTGGTACTGCACCCTGGGGCCTCAGGCCCCGGCGTCCGACCGGCTGTCGGTGGTGAGCACGGTGAGTCATCACGACATGAATCCTCCAGAGAGAGAACAAACTACCAGGTCTTTTCCTCCAGCAGAGACTGTGATGGTTCAGAGACGTTTTATTTGGTCCTCGTGTTCAGAGATGAACAATATTATAATAGTAATAATAATAATAATAATAAACCTTTATTTAACCAGGAAAGACATCCAGGACTACCAGCCTCGCTTTGTCTTGTATGTCTGGTATCAACTGTCTTGACTCTCTGGGTTATTTGTTGTTGTTGTTGTTCTGTCTTTCTGTCACTTTAAACAACCAACAACCTTGTCTGGACTACTCTACTACGCCACTAATCCAGGTGGGGAGCAAGAAAAACATATTTTATAAGGTAAACTAAAGTCTGTGTGTGTGTGTGTGTGTGTGTGTGTGTGTGTGTGTGTGTGTGCAGGTCCACGGTGAGCTGGAGGCGTCTCCCTTCACCATGCTGCTGTCCCGCCCCGACGCCGCCGTGGACTTTGGTGAGTTAATGAACAGACCAGACGGTTAAATATGGTTGGAACCAGGAGGAGGCGGGGCCAGATGATGTCATCACCTGACGGCAGCTCAAACTCTCTAACTGTTATAAACATCTATTGGTGGTGGTTGTCTCCTGGTCCATCTAGTTGGTTTGTTCTTCCTCCAGTCGTAGACGACGTGACGTCACGTTGAGATGTTTCCAGTCTGACATCAGAAAATGTTTCATGATCTAAACCATCAACGGTAACCGTCAGGTTTTGGTGTCAGCCAATCAGAATCAAAGAGCAAGGGCTTCTTTCTAGACCGACGATCAACAATCATACAGGAGAAATCCATCAGAGGAGAGAGAGAGACCAACAACTAAACAAAGATGAATAAATACAGTTGTTGTTATTGGTCTTGGTTAAACTGTTTCCATGACCTTTGCCCTCTGACCCCTGCAGGTTTTGCTGTGACGGGTCATGTGGACGGAGAGGGGAAAAGTCACGTTTACGTCAGCGAGGTCGACCCGTTGGGACTGGCCGCCGGCGAGGGTAAAGACCGCAGGGTGTTGAATGTGTTGCAGCCGTGCTCTCCAGCTTCACCTGGGGGTCCCAAAACACCTGAACACCACGAGAACCAAACAGAGACGTTGTTTAGCTGATGCTCTCATCCAACCTCTTGCTGCTGCTCTGACCTCTGACCTCCCTGTAGGTCACTCATTTGTAACAAAACGTGTCCGTCCTCTTTCAGGACTGAGACCCGGGGATGAGATCCTGGTTCTGAACGGGACCGGGGTTTCTGGTCTGGACCTGGGCCTGATGCAGACCTTCTTCAGCCACCAGAGGCTCCAGTTGGTGCTGAGGCGAGAGGAGTCGGGCCCCGAGGAGCCCGGCTCTGCCTGGCCCGACCCCAGTGACCCCTGCGACCCCAGCGACCCCTGCGACCCCTGCGACCCCAGCGACCCCACACTCACGACCTGGACCACAGGTACACAGTGGAGAGGGATCCTGATGTTACTGTTACTGTTTTCACTTCCCTGTTCATGTCAGCATCAGGAGTTTTCCTCTGATCTCCAGTCAGTTTTCTATTATTGTCTGTTGATGACTCCGCCCCTCCTGAACACCATGTTGCCAAACAGCACTTTTAAAAGCTGGTGTCCAAGCTGGTGCTTCAGCATCATGAAGCTGTTAAATCCTTTATATATTAGTAGTGATGTCATCATCAGGCACCAAAACCAAAAACATCAAAAATCAGTTCTATTTTCAGAAAAGCATTGATTTATTTTTCGACCCTTCATATGACCAACACCAGTTTGATTCATGTCAGCCTGGTGGTGGTGACCTCTCTTTACTATATAATATCAGATGAACCAAGGTTGGTCCACTGAGTTCAGACGGGTTCACCTCCATCCCTGCAGGGAATCGAACCCTCGACCCCGGCAGTGTCAGTGCATCTGGTAGTATTTCATGGTAGCGGTGTTTCTGCTGGAGGCGGATCGATGCTTGTTGACACCAGCAGAGACGCCCTGCCCCTGGGGAATGCTGGGAAAACTGCCTGTAGTGTTGTAATGTGAGGATTCCCCCTCAGTCACATGATCCATCCTCCTGTTGATTGATTCATCATCAGCTGTTTAATGGAGACTATTAATCTCAAATGGAGGAAATAAGGCTTATCGCCCTTTTTATTCAGACCTGGAACAAAAAGCTGAATGAAAAGCTGCTGACTCTCAGACATGATAATAAAATAATAACAATAAAAATAATCAAATAAATAAACAATAATAACAAAAAATACATAATAAATTTAAATAAATTTAAAATAATACATAATAATATTAAGATAAATAAACTACTAATAGATAATAATACAATATAAATAATAAAAAAAGGAATATGTTTAACAGTTTCAGTCCTTGGCCTCGTTTCCACCCAGGAAGTGACCCGTTGTTATAGACCGATGCTGTCATCAGTGCCCTTGTGGCGCAGTAGCCAGCCCTGTCGCCTCATGGGTTCGAGGCTTGAACCCGGGTCGCTACCCCACCGCCCCGACATGTTTGTTTTCATAACTTACTAAAACGTTATCGTCCTGTTGGTGACTCAACCGTGACTCTCACTCACAGATCCACTGTCGACCAGCGAGCTTCAGGAGAAAGCCCCGCCTCCTGTTTTCGATGACGTTTCGACAAAGCCCTCTGACGACGCCGAGCCGCCGGGACAGGTGAGGTCAAGACTGTCACAGTGTTGAGTTGTTAAACCAGTATCGTGGGTATCGGTTCACATGTGGCCTCTCATAAGTGAACGCAGGCAGAACTCCATCTGCGTCCTGTTTGCTGCTGCAGGAACCTCGTTTTCTTCTGTGTCTCGTCTAATGGTCTGGTCTGTTCAGCTCCACATTCCTCCGACTGAGCTACCGGTTTGATTTGGTTCCTGTCGCTTCGCTTTCTTCATATTGAGTCAATGATCCATTTCCTGCGCTGCGGCTGAAATCCTTTCCCAGAAGCCTCTTGTGTCCTGGACGGTTCCTGGAGCCCAGACACCCGTCAGCCAGCAGCCATGATCCCTGAGCAGGCTGCTAATCCAGGCTTACTCCCTGAGGAGTGTGTCGAGCGGAGAGAGAGAGAGAGTGTGTGTTTGTCAAGGCAGACCGAAGGGATTAATGGCGTCCGGCGTAGTTCGTAGAACCGGAGCAAACTGGTAGGATGTTGTTCCTGACGAGCTTCGGCGCCCCCCAGAGACGACCCCTGACCCCCGCCCAGGCGTCCCCGTCCCCCTCCCTGTCCATGGAGGCTCTGTGCTGGGTGCTGCCCCTGGAGGAGGACGGGGAGGCGGAGGAGGAGGGCTTCCCCGGGTTCGGCCTGCCCTCTCTCCGGCCGTCCCTGAAGCAGCGTCTGGCGGCGCTGCTGGACGAAGCGGCTTCCTGTCTGGGCTGCGACGGCGCCGCCGACCGCATCGTCCTGCTGGTAACAAGCTGCTGCTCCTGCTGACAGGCTGGAGGAGTTCAGCGTGTCGTAGCAGCTCATAATACGACTTCTAGATGTAATAACGTCAAAATCAATGGGTCTAGAAATGGGTCAAAAGTGTAGTAACACCTGAATGATCAGATGTTGTAATAACATCATTATTACATTTACACATTTTAACTTTAACAATTATAAGTGAACATTATGACATGTAATGTGATGTTATTATTACCTGGCAATTTATTATATTAGCAGGTTTTACTACATTGTGACTAGTTGTTCCATTAGGTAGTTGTTACAGGTTCAGTTGCTTCATTCCCCTAAATAATCTGCAAGCACCAGATATTTGGCTTTTTTTGGCCACCTACCTGTATAACCTGGATAAAAAAGACATATATTTGCAACAAGAAATTCTGTCAGGAATGAAGAAAACAATTACTACTATTTTCTCAGCGACACATCTATTTTTGAAAAGGGGTTTTAACAGTTTTCAAGGATCCGAGGAAACTTTCAGTTCAAGTACGAAAAAAGAAAAACACAGAAATTGCAGTTTCCCTTCCGTCTTCTTTGTGGTTTTTGTGCCTCAGCAGGCCGACTGGTCAGTTAGTTAGTTAGTTAGTTAGTCAGTTAGTTAGTCAGTTAGTTAGTTAGTTAGTTAGTTAGTTTAGTTAGTTTAGTTAGTTAGTTAGTTAGTTAGTTAGTTAGTTTAGTTAGTTAGTTAGTTAGTCAGCGTATTTCTGTGTTATTGTGCTGCAGCTGTTTCATAGTGAGTGTGTTTCCATTATTTCAGTATTTCCTCCTGCTCTGGTCCCCCTGCAGGTTGTGGTGTTAAAAACATTATCATGATGAAAGCGTTTGGTCCAGACGTTATAACCCCTTAGTGTTTAGGAGGAAGTCATTTTAATTTCCCGGTGAACCAGGGGAACCGCTGTACTACCGACGGTACATCGGGTTTACTCCTCGGAGACACGAGCAGTGGAGCAGAAACGCGAACGCTCATGAAGGAATATTTCTCACCTTCGCCGTCTCCCGCTGCTTCTGCCCCGGGTTATTAAAAGCTGGGTGACTGTGAGGCGGAATAATCCAAACCACAGGAATTTATCACTTTGTCAGCACTTTATTAGAGCCTGGCAGGAGAGATTATGATGACAAATGAGGCGGCTGGTTGGCGGCGAACGCCTCCTGAGCGTCGCCTGGCTGGACAGCGCTGCTGTTGCTCCTTTCAGCTGATCTCTGAACAGTGTGTCTCTGTTTCAATGCCTAGTTGGAGTATTTGTTCCATCTGTTGTCAGGGTGCTGTGACCTCTGACCCCTGACCACCTTAATTGTTTATTTAAAAGTTTATTCTGCTGTTGACCTCGTTGGAGTCACTCTGGAGGCCTTAATGCTTAAAATGTAAAATGGGAGGGAATCAATAAATCCTTCCATTTGCCAATCAGTCACCCAACAATCCGTCCATCCTTCTGTGCTCTCCCACCAGAACATGGAGCAGGTGTACACGCTGTACCAGGCCTTCCCAGAAGGCTGTGCGGTGGAGGGGGATGCTCCCAGGAACCCGTACAGCGGCGAGGCCGGGCTGCAGCCTCCCTGCAGGCTGCTGTCGGTCTGCCAGAGGATCTGCAAGGTGGTGCAGGAGCTGGTGGACACCGAGAAGTCCTACGTCAAGGTTACTACTACTGATAATACTAGTACTACTGATGCTAGTACTACTACTGCTAGTACTGCTGTTATGGCTACTACTTCTACTGCTACTGCTAGTACTACTACTACTACTACTGTTGTTATACTAGTAGTATTTGCTAACTAGTCAAGGTATTTAATGTGTTAATCGTCCCTGTCCTCCTGTCTGTCAGGACCTGGTCTGTCTGTTTGACATCTACCTGACCCCCCTGCAGAGCGAGACCTTCCTGAGCTCGGAGGAGGTACGTAGCCGACGCCATGGACGGAGCTCAGACTGACTGAGGAAAACGTTCAACACAGCTAGAGCGAATGAGACTCCTGCAGCCTGTTGCCCCAGTTAAACCACAGTTCAGACGTTGGCTAGTTTGAACGTGACTCAGTCCCAGTTTATTCATTACTCACATTTAACAGTCGCACCAACTGAAACAGTTCCAACAAACAACGTCAACTCACACCGACCCGTTGCTAGCCGTTAGCATGGAGCATCGAAGCTACCTCACTGGTTTCAGCAAGCTGTTTTAGTCAGAGCTGATGGATACAGTCCGTCACATATTGTCCCCATTATGACATGATTCATTACAATGCCATTTTGTCACGTTCATTGGATGCACAAGGAAATTCAATCAATCAAATTCCTCGTTGGCGAGTTGAAGCGATTCTGGTTGTGATTATTGTGCTGAAGAAAATTCAGTTTGCAAATCCTTGAAAACATCTAGTGCAGCAGCATGTAAAACCTGTAGCACAATCAAAAGTGAACAACAGTCATTTTATTTTATTTTATTTTAACACATTTCCGACCGTGAAATATTAGAGATGAAAATTCAAAATGTGGCGGTCTTCCTGGTGACAGCGACTCTCTCCCTCCAGATGGAGTCTTTATTCGGCAGTCTGCCTGAGATGTTGGACTTCCAGAGGGTGTTTCTCCAGACGCTGGAGGAGCGAATCGCCTCTTGCCCCAACTTCAACTCCTTGGAAACCCCCGAGCAATTCACGGTAAGGGCTCTGTCAGTAAAACCTGCTGGTTTACTAGTCGCTTCCAAACCACTACTACCATTACTAGTACTGGTTTAACCGTCACAGTCGTGCAGGACGGTCTCGGCCACTCTGCCTTTAGCTAAATCCCTAAAATATAAAATGAAAAGTAAACTGACCTTATACACTTTCTCTCTCCGTCGTCAGAAGCTCCTCTTCTCGCTGGGAGGATCCTTCCTCTACTACGCCGACCATTTCAAACTCTACAGCGGTTTCTGCGCCAACCACATCAAAGTCCAGAAGGTTCTGGAGAGAGGTAAGGAAGATGATCCCTCGCACAGCAGATGACCCAAACATCCATTTAACTAGAGCTGCACGATACAATACCAACCAGTACTTTATTGAGTAGATCGGCTGATATGAGTACCGATCAATTAAGATTGATTCATGCAGCCTAGTAATGTCCAATTATGAAACAATTACAGGAACAATTTGATCAAAATATGTGCTAAAAATTGCGCAACAATCTTCAATCTGGTTTTAAAAGAAACATGTGGGGAAGTAGCAGTTCAACCCCTTTGAGTTTCAAGCACTAAGTCGTGGTCTGCTCTTCATCAGCCAAGACGGACCGGGCCTTCAAGGAGTTCCTGGAGGCCAGGAACCCGACCAAGCAGCACTCGTCCACCTTGGAGTCGTACCTCATCAAGCCGGTGCAGAGGGTGCTGAAGTACCCGCTGCTCCTCAGGGAGCTGGTTTCCCTGACCGACACCGAGAGCCACGAGCACACACACCTCACAGGTACAGGATGAGGATGAGGATGAGGATGGTGGTGATGATGAGGATAATGATGATGATGGTGGGGATGAGGATGGTGGTGATGATGATGATGAGGAGGAGGATGGTGACAATATTACTAATACTACCTAAAACCCACCTCTTCAGGAAACACTACCCTGACTCTTCCTCTTAGCCATGCCTATTTGTCGTCAATTATGTGTCTGAGCTCTTGTTTATTGGCTCTTGTTCATTTGATACACTTATTTGTCTTAGCTCTTGCTTATTTGGTTCACTTATTTGTCTTAGCTCTTGTTATTTGATTCTCTTATTTGTCTCATTTGTCTCATTTGTTTAAGATATAGTAGGTTGCTAACTTATTGCACTCTTACCTTAACACTAGTTATGCTCTTAGTTGCTTGTTTAGGAAGGAAATGCACTTACGATTTCTGGTGACTAGTAGTTTTCTTGCCTACCTATGTTGAATGCACTTATTGTAAGTCGCTTTGGATAAAAGCGTCTGCTAAATGACTGTAATGTAATGTAATGTACTAATACAGGTACCACAAGTGCTACCACTACTAATACTACTGCTACTACTACTACTATATACTACTAATACTATTAGTACTAGTACTACACACACACACACACACTGTTAAATTTAGCGAGAGCTGGTGTTCGACCTGCTCTGACTACATGGTTCATGTCTCCTGAACGCTGGGTAACACTGGTCTGGTTCCTGCAGAGGCGCTGAGAGCCATGGAGAAGGTGGCCAGTCACATCAACGAGATGCAGAAGATCTACGAGGACTACGGCACCGTGTTCGACCAGCTGGCTGCAGAGCAGAGCGGCCCCGACAAGGAGGTAGCGCTCTCCAGACAACTTCAGTATCACTGAACACAGGAATATCTCTTCCATCTGCTGTCAGCACCGCTGTGGCTTTAACCCCTGAGGTTTCCCACAAGGCAACACAACCAATCGTGATATTTTAGACCATTTGCAGACGATCACACGCTTGCGGTTGATGTGTGAAGATTAATTTAGCCAGCAAGTCTGCAGAGGCCTGAGAGAGAAAAACACAGTTTGCTTGGTACGACTCTTGATGGTTGATCCCTGGTTGTCCTCGTCCCTCCCCAGGTGACAGAGATCTCCATGGGGGAGTTCCTGGTCCATTCCCCGGTGGTCTGGCTCAACCCCCTGCCCTGCCTGGGACGCATGAGGAAAGACCCAGAGCTCACCCTGTTTGGTAGGTACAGCCATGACCCATACATGGGTATTGTACGTGGGGTTTATGGGGTATATGGGTATTGAATTTTAAAGGAGCTCATCAGCTAAACCGTTGGTATATTCTTTTTAGTTCAAGGAGCTTTCACAAGGATTGTCAGGAAAAAATGTAAAACAATACAACAAGGTCAAATTGAGAAAATATAAAGAACCAATTCAAGGAGCCAAACACAAATGGAATTTTACCGTAAAACATCTAATTAACACCTGGGCTGCTATTAGGAGTTTTATGGTTACGGCATCAGTCGACTGGATGAGAGGATTTGCTGCCTGCAGAAACGATGTCAGCAGTACAATGAAAGAGGATTAACTCAGAATGATTCAGAGTAACATGACTGCTGTTGTTCTCCTCAGTGTTCAAGCGGGCGGTCATCCTGGTTTACCGCGAGAACAGCAAGCTGAAGAAGAAGATGGTGAGTCTGAACCGCCCAGCACGCCGCTAACGTTACTGTCATTCAACACGGGAAAAAAAGTAGTTGCTGCTCCTTGTTAATAAATTAAATAACACAATTATTTTATTGCACTTTTGCACAACATATTTTCACTGTTCCGTATTTCTCAAAATAGCAGCAGCTGGAAAGTCTAGTTTTCACTCTTATTGTGGTCCTTATTTACAAAATTAAATTTAATAATTATTGGTTTGACCACAGCTACAAACAGAATCTGTGCTTGTTTGTCATCAAAGTATCTCCAAATGACAGACGACGATCCACTTTTAGGAACCAATACATTTTTCAGACTTTTCACTTTGCTTGCTTGTCTGAATGAGCAGGGTTTATGGGAAATGTGGTCTTAGTTTTGAGAAACACAAAATGCTACATGAAGCAACTTTAATAAAAATAATTATGAAATAAAACAATTTACTGTAACTATGCAGTCAGATATTTAGGTTTGTCTCTCTGTGTGTTTTCTTGCGACAGACTAGCTCTCGGTCAGGTGATCTGGACCCCTTCAGGTTCCGCTGGTTGATCCCAGTTTCGGCTGTCCAGGTCAGACTGGCCAACATAACAGGTCAGTGACTGGGAAATGGAAAACAAGCTTTCAGAAATGTTCTTAGTCTGGGTCAGCGAGACAGAGATAATAATAATAAAACTCACATACTGTCCGTCCTTGTAGCACAAGCTCAAGACAATCCATTTAAAATGTGAACCAGTGGTGGGGTGACATTGTTTCAACAGAGGGCGCTATACTGCCGTTAAGCACTGGGTCTGTGAGTTGTTATCTAACTGTTTCATCCTGTTTCTCTGGTGGCAGGAACAGAGAATCCCTGTGCCTGGGAGTTGATCCATACCAGGTCAGAGGTGGAGGGGAGACCGGAGACGGTGTTCCAGCTCTGCAGCAGGTGACATTTTCATCATTTTCATTTGGTTTGGAAAATGAAGGAAAAATAACACATTCATTTGAAGTGTAGAGAGATTGACCATCTGCAGTGATTAGGTGAACAGTCAGATGAGATGAAGCATAGTAAAGATAAAAATATAACAAAATATGTGTCTTTGGAAAACTAATTCACAAATTGAAATGTTTCATAGTGATTACTTAAAGTTAAAGATGACCACAGTTTTGCAGATATGTTGCTCAGCCTCCCAAACTTAAATTAATTCACAATGAAAAGAATCCAGACTCTTCAAGTGCATTGACGTTGCCCTTCAGCAGCAGTAAAACCAGTTTGACTAGTTCACATGCCAACATTGACATATCATTCAAGTTGTGAACTCTGCGCTCATCCTCTCAAACCCAAATGTTGTGTTGTTTTGTTGCAGCGGTTTGGAGACGAAGGCCAGCGTAGTCCGAGCCCTGCGCTCCCTCCCCAGAGACGGATCCAGACGGGCCGTCCCGGTAGACCGAACCCCCAGAGAGTCCACCGGCTCCCTGAGGAGAACCAAGCTGCCTGCCGAGAAGGGGGGCTCCTGGAGGAGGAGGCAGCAGCAGCGCCGGTCCGAGGCCCAGAGGACGACTCATCACCTGGACGAGGGCAGTGGGTCCAACGGCCTCCTCGCTGGAGAAACCTGCTCCGAGCCCCAGTTGCCCAGCCATGCCGCCACGCTGCCCCGTCTGGGGGCCGACGCTCTGGGGAAGAGGGCCAGGCTCTGCTCCCTGACCAGCGACCTGGAGGCCCAGCTCCAGAGGCTGAACTTCATGGAGGAGGGGGCGCAGGGCGTGGTGCCACAACCCCAGGAACAGGGGTCCAACCCGGGGTACAGTCGGCCCCTGACGGTCCAGAGGAGGAGCTCCAGCCTGCATGGAGGTCCCGGAGGAGAGGCGCTGGAGGAGGCGGACCTCGACTGCCTCCTGGAGAGAGACTTCAGCATTCAGAGCATGATGTCGGTGGTGAACGAAGACTGTTTCTATGACAACATGCGGGGAAGACAGAAGGCTGCTATACCTACGCTATAGGTCTGACGGACCCACCAGGCTATAGGGCTCATATCCAGGAGACTACCGGACCCACCAGGCTATAGGGCTCATATCCAGGAGACTACCGGACCCACCAGGCTATAGGGCTCGTATCCAGGAGACTACCGGACCCACCAGGCTATAGGGCTCGTATCCAGGAGACTACCGGACCCACCAGGCTATAGGGCTCATATCCAGGAGACTACCGGACCCACCAGGCTATAGGGCTCATATCCAGGAGACTACCGGACCCACCAGGCTATAGGGCTCATATCCAGGAGACTACCGGACCCACCAGGCAATACAGTGGATTTAACCATTTTCATGGGTCCAAGGGTCATGAAAGTCACTCAGCACATGAAAGACCTTGAAAACTTTAAATCCACATAAGAAAAACTCCAAACCTGGAGTTCTGTGTTGTTGGTTTAATGTTTTCATAAGACAGCAGCAATATTTCTTCCTGGCAAGGCTTCTATCAGGTGAGAAAAACCTGATGGAAGTTCAGTTTCCTTCTGTTAAACGTAACTTCATCCCCGTTATCTCCACGGTTCTTCCGTTTTTTCAGGATTATGTTTTTTTTGGACATTCATTTCTAATGGGAGATCACTGTTTTCTTGCTTTTTGTCCTTGATCGCATCCCTGGCTGAACTTCTCTCTAGATGAATTTTGGATTCGGTATTATTCCTTTTTTCACTTCATCCGTTTTCATTTTGTGTTGTAAATATTCTTCTCTGTACAGTTTTTCAGTTTCAATGTAGTTTTTTGTTTAACACTGATTTTTTTTTTTTTTTTCGACAAAAGCAGTTTTTAATAAATTTCTGGAACTGCTTGATTAAAAGCCTTTGTATATTCTCCAAGTTGAATTATTCTATTTATATATTTTGTCATATTTGTGTATTTCAGTATTCTGACGGAGGCACTAGAAAGACAGCAGTGTCTGTTTTGTTTCAAATGAAGTGAAAAGCAACGTAGAGCTACTCTTTACTTTTCATGTGATTTTTTTATGTATTTTTGCTGAAAATATGACTGTTAAAGTATTTGTCATTAGTATTTGTATTTGTAATTTATTTTCCTAAATATTTGTGTACATCTTTTTACTGACTTGATGCTGTACAAGCCCAATAAATGATGTAATATTTAATTTTAAAAGATATTGTACTTAATTGTTAAATAGTTAAAATGTTAATACTGTGTTACAGTCCATGTTGGATGTCGTATTTATTGCAGCGTTCACACAATATGGGAAAAAGCAGAAGAACCAAATCTCATCTCATTACTACAACTTGGAAGCGTTCACGAGAAATCATTGGAAACGGTGTGTGTGTGTGTGTGTGTGTGTGTGTGTGTGTGTCTGTGTGTGTGTGTGTGTGTGTGTGTGAACCACAGTGAGTCATAATTGCTGCCCTCTCTTCAAGTCTTTTCTTCTCGTCTCCTCGCCGCTGCCGGTGGACAGGAAACATTTCTTCAGGAACAAAGTGACACACAGCGGTGGGTTCGAGGGTCTCAAGGGTCCAACGGTGGAAATGGAAATCACTCAGCACATAAATGATGAGGAGGAATCTTTACTTCAAATAAGAAGAAGAAATAAATTCATAGCTCATTAGCAACAAAAGGCTTTTTCCTTAGAAGAAGAATCATCCTGCAGAATTAGATCACCAATACCAGTTCATTTATCAATATGCCTTTTATTAAAAATCATTTATTAGATATCAGCCAGTCGGTGTCGTCCACCTCTGATGTGATGCAGTTTGATTGATTACATATTTATTGAGAATTGATCAATACTACATTGGTTGTCTATGAAGAACTGAACATGAAGTGATGCTGAAGACGTTTAGATCAGACTCCAAATGAATATGATCAATATGGAGGTGAGGAAAGGAAGGGAGGAAGGAAGAGAAAGATGTGAAGAAAGGGATGAACGAAGGTGGTAGGGAAGGAAGGAGGGGGAGGAATGAAGAAAGAGGAAAAGAGGAAGGAAACAATGAAAGAACAAAGAAAGGAATGAGGGAAGGAAGAATAAAAGAATCCTTTAAGGAACAAAGGAAGGGAAGACAGCAGTTCAAACACACCATGAGGAATGCAGTGTGTGTGTGTGTGTGTGTGTGTGTGTGTGTGTGTGTGTGTGTGGGTGAGTCACTTCAGTTCCTGTTGCCACAGTAACACCTGTATGAAGGAGCATGAAGAAAGCCTTGTCTACACACACACACACACACACACACACACACACATCAAACACACATTCTATATGTTTAACTGGAGTAGAATCAAACACACACCAAGTGGCAGCAATGCCTGGATCCTCCTCCTCCTCCTCCTCCTCTTCCTCTTTCTCCTCCTCCTCCTCCTTTTCTTCCTCATCCACCCTCCCTTCTTCATTCTCCTCCTCCTCCTCCTCCCCTTCCTCCTCTTGTTTGTAATGGGTTCAGAATGTGTTTGTAAAGCGTCACAGTGCACATAAAGTTTTCCGTCAGTCAGCTGATGCAGAACTGTTGGTTTTTACCAAGCTGACGCTGTTGAGCTGCAGGAATGTGCTGCGTGTACTCATATATACACCTTTGTGTGTGTGTGTGTGTGTGTGTGTGTGTGTGTGTGAACCAGGGGAAGCAGTCCACTCTGAGCTGCTGTTGGATGAACCAGCACCGGGTGGTGAGTGGATCTAGTTTGTCTTGATGAAAATAGAGAATTCATGTTGAAAACTTTTATGGTGTAAAACCAAACCATCATTATCACTCAACGTCTGGACAGTCTGGAGGATTTAACCTCTCAGTTTGGATCTTGTCAGACAGATGGTTTCACACCCTGACATGTTTTCAACTCGACTGTCCAACAGCATAAAATAACTTCTAATATTCTAAATCTTACAGGAAAAATCTCCTAAAACACTATAAAACATAAAAACATAAAACATAAAACATTATTAAACAGTTCTTAGTGATGTTCTTTGTATTTCTGGTCCATTTAGTTGTTTGTATTGTTCTTCCAGTTTCAGGTTGAGGGAAAGTGGGAACAATAACAAAATAACTGAATGAAGTGACATCACAGACTGACGAGACCTAACAGGAAGTGGATCTGAGGGGATTTCCTTTAGGTTCTGTCCTAATGAACATGACGGTTTATTTACTGTTTCCATTTCAAATCAAATAGATTCATTTTATTATGATGAATTGATCCTGAGGAGAAGTGGAGGTGCAGCTCGGTGAAGGAAGAGTAGAAAAGTGAATAAAAGTACAATAAAAATTAAAGATAGAGCTTCTTAGTGATGATTCTACAGATTGACAAATGTTTGCAGTTTAAAAATGTAATTCCTCAGATAACATTGACCCTCAAAAATATCAAAAATGATTATATAAAAATATATAAAATTATTAGGATGACGTTTGTAAAGCAGTCAGCCTTGAAAACCTGCAGACCACCAAGCAACATAACAAGCTAACATTGTGGGAGTGGGGCGCGGAGGAGTGTGTGTGTGTGTGTGTGTGTGTGTGTGTGTGTGTGTGTGTGTGTGTGTGTGTGTGTGTGTGTGTGTGTAGGGGGTAAGTAGTTCATTTATATTCCTGTCTCCTTCATGATGGATGGGCGGAGCCTGAGGGGACCGACGGGCCCCATAAGTATTTGGACGTTGACATTCGGTTGATTTGGCCCCATGCTGTTATTACCGGGGACGGGAAACGGTCCGATGAGCACCGGGAGGCTGAAGTTCAAATCGTCTGCTTGCATTTGAAGGTAAAAGAGTTAAAGAGCTGCAGCCTGTTTGTCCTGACGTCTCTCTTTGGCTTTTAATCTGAAGTGGTTGGAAATCGCCTCAAATTAAAGCTTCTGCTCTTTAACCTCCTACTCACTGAGTCGGTTCAACCAAATCAACCAAATGAATCACAACATGGAGCGAGAACATCAAGTCTCCGCCCACGAACCGTTCAGTCTCCGACCGGCTGTTTGTTCATTAAATAGATTATTTAAAACCACAGAGTTTAAAAAGAGAAGAACAAAATTAATTCCAGATAAAATAAGACTTTATTAGTATAAGATGAGACTTTATTACCCCGTAATACGAAGACAGGAACAGAAACAGAAAGTTAGTGTTCATGCAGGTTGAACAGGATAAAACACCACTTAGTATTAAATAAGACAATAAAGGGACGTGAGTCTGTAATAATTATGGTTAAGAGCTGAACAATAAGGTAACTATAACAACAACAGATGGGCTAACAGTAATAAACAATAATACATAAATAAATACTAATAAATAATACTAAATACATCTTAAATAAATAATGATAGTTGTTCACAGCACCGTTAAAATCTGAGAGGTTTAATTAAATTACATCCTGGATCCTAAAAATATGAAGAAATGAATTTGTTGCTCTATTTGATTTAAATTTTAAAAACGCCTAGTAGCACAATAACCAATACCTAACCCTCAGACTAAAAGTGTTTTGATGTTCAGATATTTCCACCTGTCCTCTTGACTGTGAACGCAGCCGAGAGACAAACTGTTCATAAGAACCAGGTCTTGTTCCTTTGTATTAACACCCTGCTGCATGTAGGACACACACACACACACACACACACACTGTTCAACCAACACACACCAGCAGTGTGTGGATTCAGATGCTCAGTAAAAATATTTCCTTAAAAAAAATTCTATATTATTATATCAATTTGTGTCGGGCCGATATTGATCGATAAAATCCGGCTATCAGAGTTTTAGTGTCATGATGGTCTTCAGAGGCTTTAATTAATTACAATTAAATACAATTTTATTACAATAAAATAATTCATTACACAGAATATTGACAAAATATCGTCTATCAGCTTCAGTCCAGAAAAATCAGTATCAGTATCCTTCAGCAACCATTTCAGTCAAATCCTAATGTGAACCTTATCTCAAAGACCAGACCACAGTAAAGACACACACACACACACACACACACACACACACACACACACACACACACACACACACACACACACACTGGCCCCATATGTCCTCGTCCTGTCTTGTTTTTTCTCTATTTGTTTCCTTTGTTCTCGGTGAATCGTGTTGTCATGAACCGTTGCTGCTCTCTCCTCCCGCAGGACGAAGCGTCTAAAACTGATTGATTCTGGTTTTGGATGACATGCAGCCAGGGTGGGATGTGTTTCTGTACCAGACCAAACCAGACCATTTAGAGGTTCTGCTGTTGTTCTGGTGAAACTGAAAGTGTCCGGTGATGAAGCCACAGTAACCGGCGGCTTCCTGGTTTTTGAAGCGAGTCTCTGCAGGAGCATCAACCTTTAAATGAAACAGGATTTCTGTGGCGCTTTGAGCTGCTGAATTCATAATTCACAGTAGGAACCCTCTGCTGCCCTTCAGCATGAGGACTGCTGCTGTGGAGAGGAAGACCCTGCAGCCTTTCTGAGTCCAGGACATAATTAGTACGGGGGGGGGTTAATGAGGACTGGTGCTCTGGGACGATCAGACCAGGTTGGGAAGTAGGACCTTAAAAATCTCTCCTTGGTCTTTTCCTAGCACTTCCCTTCCCTGACCTTCAACTCTTTATCTTTGGTTGCTTCTAATTCTCATCTAGGAATTTAAGTTTCTTGTAAATCGCTCTGGAGAATCACCGACTTGAAAATGACTTGGCAGAAAAATGGTTTTATGGTTTATTAGAGTAGAGATGAAACCGACCGGAAGGATTTAAAAGACGGGGTGACATGCAACAAAGGTCAGATTTTAACCCATGATGATGATATACACGGCCGAGTCACCAGAACACCCAGACAGTATGAAGACAGTATTAAAGGTGCCGTATGCAATTCAACATCAAGGAATTACATTAGAGGGCGCTGTTCTTCCAGCGCTAACGGAGCTAAAGATAAAGAGTTTCTGGAGACGGAAGATGGAGGAAGGAGAGAAAGGAAGATGGAGAAATCACTTCCAACATGTTGATCCTCTTTAGGAAAGACAAAGACGCCAGGGAGGGGGAGGGGGGGACAGGAAGCAACGGGGCTTATGGGAAATGTAGTCTTAATGTGGAGGAACACTAGTAACAATACCACTGGTGAGATAGAGGCTACCAGTCGTCTCCATGGTCTCAGTTGTTTACGGTAATTAAACCAAGTTATCATGATACTGATGGTTAAAGATGATGATACACATTGCACCTTTAATGTTGTCTTTTCCCACAGAAAGGCAGGGTAAGTGACGTGGGCAGTTGGGGGTGTTGGGGGGGGGTGGCGGAGGGGGCAGGTGGGAAGAGCCTGATAAAACCCTGGGAAGACAAAATGGTTGTTTTGTGTTTTTGCTGGTAATTTCTGGCTGGAGACGATAAGCGTCTCTTTCACTGAGGAAACATAGACAGAGGATTACGGTAATGATAGGTTGGGACTGCTGGGGGGTGGGGGGGTTATCAGGGTGCTGCAGTGGGCTATGCTTCATACAGACACCTTCACACTGAACAAAGAACAGTTGAAGGGTTTCATTACTAAACGCTATGAATCCATTGAAGAAACAAACGATCACCTGATGTCCGCCATTATTTAAAGAGCACAGATGATCCAGTCGTCCATCTGACACGTGACGATGACTCGATACCATCAATACTAGTCAACAGCTTTGATTTCATACCAGAGATGTTTTTGAAAGAGCAGGTGTCACATTTTTCCAAACGGTGGTTTTGGAACGAAACTCTTCGATTGCTCTTCATCATTTGGTTTCTATTGTCTGATGCCGGCGACGATAAGCTGAACATCTAACTGGTCTGTCCTCAGAAAGATGATTGAAAACCAACATGTCCACGTGAAGAGCTGCTGTCTGTAGTTAAAGGCGACGAGGAGTGTAATTTCTATCGCGTTGCCTTGGCGTATCGTAGCCCGCCATCGACTCATTTGATAAGATCGGCGCTCTGCGGTTCTTCTGACTCAGCCAATGACCTTCAGGTTAGCAACAAGCCCGATCCTCCAACAACACTCGGCAACATTGGTCAGTTTTGTTGCACATCGGCCCAATGCTTCGTTCTATTCAGTGGGAGCTCGCAGGCAGAAAGGATGCCTGGTGCATCTTTTCCAGGACATTGAAAGGGATGAAATTGTATGTACAGTTGCCAAGGAGACGGTAGGAAGAAGGGTAGTTACAGGCTGTTAACCCACACACCCTGGTTTGGTTGAGACTGCCTCCCTCCTCTGTCCTCAGGAATCACTCCAGCAGCCTGATGCTCTGAGCTCGCTGCCCAAGACGCCACACAGGTGAGAAGATTCACATTTTCATGAACAATTTCCTTAAAAAGGCTCCAGATTTGTGCTTTTCTTGCAGATATTAAACATGTCATTTGATAGATATTTGCCAGATCAAGAGAAATAACTTCAATGCCACATAACTCTCATAGTTTCTGTCCAGTGGTAATATTTCCTGCGTTGTTAGTTGAAGTGGAAAAGCTGTTTTGAAAGAGTGACCCACGTTACGCGGAGGGACGCTGCAGCTTTAAACGGACATAATTGAGTGTCAATGATCACCAAATCAACTGGAAGGCAGAGTAACTAATGCGGTAATCATTGAGCTTCCCTCACAAGCTGCCGCCCAAAACAAGATAAAAAGAGAGAAAGGCGAACTCCCTCCCATCGCCGTCCCTGCGCCTCAGCTGTGTTCGTCACGCTTGCTCGCTCAGTTCAATTCTCATTTCGCTTTTTATTGCAGCCCACTGGAGCCTGCACTGAGGAATTATCTGCTGTCAGGACCTGCGCCGGCGAGATAGGGGGGGAGACGCCGCGAGCCCGGGCCACCGCAAGGTGAGGTTGCCTGGAACCGGGGGGGGGGAGGCGAGGGAACGCCGCCTGGACCGAAGGGGACTCAACGATGCTGTCCTCCGCCGTTCAGATCCTGGCGTTCGCCCTGGCGCTCCTGGGTGTCCTTGGGGCCACCGTGGCCACTCTGCTGCCCAACTGGAAAGTGAGCGCTGATGTGGGGTCCAACATCATGACCGCCATCTCCCAGATGCAGGGGCTGTGGATGGACTGCACCTGGTACAGCACCGGCGTCTTCAGCTGCACTCTGAAGTACTCTATGCTGTCGCTGCCGGCTTATCTGCAGACCGCACGCACCACCATGGTGTTGTCCTGTATGATGGCGTCCCTGGGCCTTTGTCTCGCCTCCCTGGGGCTGAAATGCACCCGCTGGGGGGGCAGTCACCGGGCGAAGGGACACACGGCCATTGCTGCAGGGGGGTGCTTCATCCTGGCCAGCATCCTCTGCCTGGTCCCCGCGTCCTGGTTCACCAACGAAGTCATCACCAGCTTCTTGGACGCCAACGTGCCGCAGAGCAATAAGTACGAGCCTGGGGGCGCTGTGTACGTCACCTTCATCTCCGCCGGGTTCCTCCTAGCCGGGGGGGTCATCTTTTGTTTGTCGTGTCCCGGGAAGAGAGCAGGGGCAACTGGACTACACTTCCTCCACCGACCCTGATAAACTTCTGCAGCAGCAGCTGCGTCAAGAGCAGCTGCACCGAGATCAGCTTCACCGTGAGCAACTGGAGCGAGAGCAGCGGAGGCGTGAGCAGCAGGAACAGACCGACCAGCCGAAAAACAGTCACAGCAAAACAGTCCAGCTGCAGACGGACGACGTGGAGCAGGAGAACCCTCACCAGGAGAACCCTCACCAGGACCAGGAGCAGCAGTACTACTCCCCCTCCAAGCTCCCTCCCAAAGACATCAAGGCCGGCTACAGCCTGCAGGACTACGTCTAATCCTCTGGGTTGTGTTGTGAAATGTTTTCAGCTTTCTGGCTTTCTGCCTTTTGTGGGAAGGGGAGTCATGAGGGGGGTTGCAGGAGGAGGAGGAGGAGGAGGAGGAGGAGGAGGAGGAGGGTAATGACTTTGACAGCCTTATCTCCCACTTTCATCGGTTCCCTCTCTACAGCATGAACAAGCAGGGAAGGTAATTACCAAGTGTTGGCGCAGACAGCTTGTGGAGTCAGAAACGTGTCGGCTGCTGCCGCGGGCGGAAAAGATAAGCAGGAAACGGGAGAGAGGCGCCGTTAAAATGCAGAAACGCTGGCGTGATAGGATCCTTCAAAAACTGCCGCGACGGTGTTCCCATACCAAAGGTCTGAGGGCAAAAAAAAAAAGAAGCGCTGACCCTGCTGGTGGTTCAAAAATCAGAGCTCTGCATCATAAGTTCACGCAACTGAAAAGGAAAACTGAAAAGCCATCATCTTCCTGTAGACACTCTTTGCCTTGTGAGATTAAAAAGCAGTCAGCCATCTAAAGCTAACAGGCTTAGTGAGTAGAGCCGCGCTGTGCCTGACGTAAAACATGTTGTTTGGTTTATAATTCAGAGTTCATGTGAGTCCAGATCCAAACCGGCATCCGGTCCGTGTTTTCCCGGGAGTCAGGCAGGGAATGAGGTGCAGGACAGCATAGAGAGGTAATGATGCTCTTTGCTTTCCCATTATCGTCTCGCCACGGCTGGATGCACACGGGTCATTCGGTCTGCGCACACACACACACACACACACACACACACACACACACAGACACACACACACACACACACACACACACACACACACACACACACACACACACCAGCCCGTTTCAGCTGTAAGAAAAGGACATCCAGTCATTCTTCTAAATGAATCGTGACCAGAACGCCTCAAAACTACAAACTCTTCGATAAGAAACAACAGCATGTGGTTGGTTTAGATTTCAGCGTCCAAGGTGAGAACGATGCATTATGTGACGTGTAGAAAATAGGACACAGATCTCACAGTATCTTTAAATTCAACTTTTTCTGTCAAAATAAAAGCATGGCACAAAGAACAAAGCATCCACAGAAAAACCTCTACGCTTCTACAGGACCGGTTAAATCCAAAACCTCTGAAACTGTTTCAGACATTAACAAAAATATTTATATTATTTATTATTTTGTTGATGGTTTTTAGTTTTTAAATCACACCTTGGGTTTTGAAAGGGTTTTATGAGCATGTCTGAGCTGTGGTTCTCCTCAGACACCCTGGAGGGATTTGAGGTTTCATTGGTTAGAGCGATAACATATATAGAAATAAGATCATAGGTTTCCCTTTCTCCGCTTTTATCTCTCCTCCTATAGTATATTATACAGCAGCTCTAAAATACATTGTGATCAAATGTGATCAAGTAGGGATCATTTTAGGTGTCCATAGTGACCTTGGCATCCTCCAAAATCAAAACACTGGAGTTACCTGATGTCAGTGATGCATTTCTGTGCAGGTGATGCTGTTTGTTTCCTTTAATAGGTAAAAATAACTCCAAGGGCTAAAAAGCAAAGAAAAAATGTAGGCTTTCATCAAAAATGCTATTTGTCCATTTTGAGAAAAAATAATGATTACCTGATGATCACTGCTTCATGTTTAAATGAAATGTTAAAATGCTGTAATGTTAAACAAGATAACCAATAAAAACTGAAAGCCAGCATCATTTTGTAGGTCGTTCACATTTATCAGCTGGTGGATGAAACTGTTTTCAGGATGTCACTGAAACATAAATCACTGTGTCTCTTCTAGACTGATAATAAAAGATGTTTGGATTTAAACCTCAACTAACAAATAAACTTTTGGCTGTGAGGTTTCATGTTTTCTCTTCTTTTAGATAAGGCCATGCTCATTTAACTCGGTATTTAACGGACTTGGATTTTCAGAAAAGTGGTTAATGCAGTTAACTAGCTGGTATAGGAAACCAGAGGACCAGATTGAGGACCAGATTGAGGACCACTGGTCGGTCACTTGTTCTAGTTGGTTTAATAACTTGAATCCTGTCAGACTTTGAGTTGTGATGTGTACCAGACGCTGTAAAACTACTTCAGAGGACCTTTAGCCAATACTCAGATATTTATATTGTTGTGAGATAAAAAATCTAGTTCTATGATATTATTAGAGTTTTTGTTTGTAATTATTATTGTTTTGTTTTGAGTTCTGATGACACACTATCATGACTAACCAGAACTTAAAACGTTTGAGTCATCAAATTCAATAAGGAACAAAATTCAAGTTCTGGTAACTTAAATAAATCAGTTTGATGACTTCATTTCTCTACTCGTTGGTTTGAATTGCCCCGCCCACCGCCCCGCCCACTGCCCCGCCCACCGCACGAGCCAGCTCAACCCGGCTCTGGTGACTGACGACAAATAGCAGAACCAAAGCACGAAACAAGGTGAGCGCTATTACAGTTAGAAACATGTTTTCTTTATGACCCAAACGATGTGGGGGTTTTGGTTCGACGGTGATATGATTAACAACATACTCAGTAGACCCTCTGACCGACAGACCAGGTCATCTTATGGTAAAAAATATTTACATTGACTCAGAATTCACTGACTCATACAATTTGTTAAATATCCTGTTGGGGGCGTAGACTGTCTTTCCTTGAAGTGCTATAACAGGTTCAGTGTGTCACGTAGCCTGAAATATCATCATCATCAGACATCATCAGATATTAACATTGTTTTGACATGATGCTTAATAATATTTAACTGAGAACAAACATGAAGCATGAGTTGGGGTGTTTGGACCGCTGTAATACTAGAAGAGTCAACCTAAACCTTCATTCATCTAGAGAGATATTAGAGATATTGTATCTAAAATGTTTTCAAATATATAAAACAACAATATTGGACAACTTGATTCTTATATGCAGTCAACGTAAAAACTTGTGTTCATGTTGACAGTTATTAAGTTCATGTTACTTAGAAATGCTTTTTATTATGACCGAAAAGTTAATTCACCATACATAAAATATTGTGTTGGATCAACGTGATTCTACCAGCAGCAGAACTCAAAAGCTTGATGCCAAACGTTGCCTTCATTGTTTTTGTTGACCCAATGCTTTATTTTTTAGAGTGTGCAATATTTAATTTATGAAACCACGTCCTTCCCAAACACACACACACACACACACACACACACACACGCTACAGGGTAAACCAACTGTGCAGGGAGATGATTTCTGCCTGTGTTGTGCAAAGTAAATAATTCATTGAATCTTCATCTGAGGTCTTTCAGTTTCATTCTGCTGCAGAAGAAGAAACAAACCAAAACACGTTTTTCCAGAAGATGTGGAGTCTCATCCACTAGTCAGTCATAAAATAAAGAATGGATTTGTTGGTTCAAATGTGAAGGAAAGCACCGACCTGCTGCACCAGTTGATGAAGAGACTAGTGGAGTTTAGTTAGTTTGTGATTCTGTTGGTTTGGGGGGGAGATGGGAGACGACAGCAGCTTCCTCCTGCAGGTCGGATCAACGTGGACTCAGTTTAGTTTAAATAGAATGTCGTTGCTCTTTCACACAGGTTGGAATCTGTTTGGTGTAAAGGCTCAAATTAATAAATGAAAAATAAAGAAGAATAAAGAATTAAAGGGAATTCATGTGAGTAGTTTTGTGTTAAAGGTGAAACAATGTGAAAATGTATAAATGTGAAAAACTCCAGCTCCTGCTGTCTGATGCTTCCCAGCTGTAAATCCAGATAATCACTGTGTGATTATTGTCTTATTAATCTTTTAAATCAATGCTCCAGTTTCACCACCAGATGTGACTCAGTTCATCTCTAAAGGAGAAACTGAAGGATCATAATAAAGTTGAACACATCCTCACGTCTTCTGAAGCACCAGTGATTGGCTGCCTGAGAATGATTGACAGGTTTAACAATTAAAGGATGAACTCTTTCTCGTGAATTCAACGTCTTCACCTGTGAGGCTGAAGCAGCGCCCCTCCAGCTGCCTGCATCCAGTTATTTATCATGGTTTCAGCGCCTCCTGCAGGCTGGAAGTCATAATTACACTTCATTGGCTGGTTTGATAGATGATGCCAGTTTCAGTGATTCAATTAAGGCGTCTGATCAAACTCACCAGGATGTTCAGCCTCCTGATCTGCTGAGGATCCCCAAGTCTCAGTGTGGATTCACTGCCCAAAGGTCACGACCTTTACAGGATCAATAGGTTTGATACCCATAATTGACATGGAATTGATGGAAGTTGTTTTAAGCTTATCTTAAATATTCACCAGTACACAGGATTTGATGTAACTATCCCACATGCAACTAAGCTAAGGTGAGTCTGAAGAAACCTGAGGTTTGGTTTTTTTAAGATTGTTTTGGGCATCCTGCCTTTATTTGATAGTGAGCAGTAGAGAGACGATATGCACTGATGTATGTTCAGTTAGACCCACGCCACCAGCCTGCACACCAGCCAGCTGGGTAGGAAGCTGAGATAATAGAAAAGGTACTTTCTTTCAAAAGGTACAGCTTTCATTCACTTCACAGAGAAGTGAATGCTGAATGATAAAAGCCTGAAATGTTTCCTTAAACTTTCTTTGTCGTCACTTTTCATTTTTTTTGTACTGTGCACAACTGTGGTTGTACTGGTCAGCTCCCAGTAGGAGACTGTGGCTGTACTGGTCAGCTCCCAGTAGGAGACTGTGGCTGTACTGGTTAGCTCCCAGTAGGAGACTGGTCAGCTCCCAGTGTGAATGTGAACTGTATGAACAAAACTGTGAACAATAAAATCCAAACAGTGTACCGAGTACTGCCAGCAGGGGGCGGTGTGCTCCTGTTTTCAGTTTGTTCTGTGTATTTCTGTCACTTCTCCCGCTCCAGCTCACTGACCTCTGACCTGGTGATGTCACTGAAACGCCATGGCCTGCCTGTGGAGCTGCACCGTCGACTCCAGCAGAGGAAGTGATGAAAACACAAAACACCACAAATTTAAAAAAAAAAGTTTTAATATTTACGATTTATTTATGTTTTAATATTTTATTGCATGACTGAAAACTAGAAACTAAAACTTTTAACCAGAACAGCTGATTGATTCCACAACAACAGTTTCACTATTTTATTATAGAACAGGACTCAAATGACCTCCCCACTGGGGGTAGTAGGGGTAGTAGGGGTAGTATGGTTAGTAGTAGGGGTAGTATGGTTAGTAGTAGGGGTAGTAGGGGTAGTAGTGGGGGTAGTAGGGGTAGTATGGTTAGTAGTAGGGGTAGTAGGGGTAGTAGGGGTAGTAGTAGGGGTAGTATGGGTAGTAGTAGGGGTAGTTGTAGGGGTAGTATGGTTAGTAGTAGGGGTAGTATGGTTAGTAGTAGGGGTAGTAGGGGTAGTATGGTTAGTAGTAGGGGTAGTAGGGGTAGTAGTAGGGGTAGTAGGGGTAGTAGTAGGGGTAGTATGGGTAGTAGTAGGGGTAGTTGTAGGGGTAGTATGGTTAGTAGTAGGGGTAGTATGGTTAGTAGTAGGGGTAGTAGGGGTAGTATGGTTAGTAGTAGGGGTAGTAGGGGTAGTAGTAGGGGTAGTAGTAGGGGTAGTTGTAGGGGTAGTATGGTTAGTAGTAGGGGTAGTATGGTTAGTAGTAGGGGTAGTTGTAGGGGTAGTAGTAGGGGTAGTTGTAGGGGTAGTAGTAGGGGTAGTTGTAGGGGTAGTAGGGGTAGTTGTAGTGGTAGTAGTAGGGGTAGTATGGTTAGTAGTAGGGGTAGTAGTAGGGGTAGTAGGGGTAGTAGAAGGGGTAGTATGGTTAGTAGTATGGTTAGTAGTAGGGGTAGTAGGGGTAGTATGGTTAGTAGTAGGGGTAGTAGAAGGGGTAGTAATAGCAGTAGTAGGTGTAGTAGTAGGGGTAGTAGAAGGGGTAGTAGGGGTAGTAGTAGGGGTTGTAGTAGGGTTAGTAGGGGTAGTAGTAGTAGGGGTAGTAGAAGGGGTAGTATGGTTAGTAGTATGGTTAGTAGTAGGGGTAGTAGTAGGGGTAGTAGGGGTAGTAGAAGGGGTAGTAGGGGTAGTAGGTGTAGTAGTAGGGGTAGTAGAAGGGGTAGTAGGGGTAGTAGTAGGGGTAGTAGGGTTAGTAGGGGTAGTAGAAGGGGTAGTAGTAGGGGTAGTAGGTGTAGTAGTAGGGGTAGTAGAAGGGGTAGTAGGGGTAGTAGTAGGGGTAGTAGGGGTAGTAGAAGGGGTAGTAGTAGGGGTAGTAGGGTTAGTAGGGGTAGAAGGGGTAGTAGTAGGGGTAGTAGGGGTAGTAGGGGTAGAAGGGGTAGTAGAAGGGGTAGTAGGGGTAGTAGGGGTAGTAGTAGGGGTAGTAGGTGTAGTAGTAGGGGTAGTAGAAGGGGTAGTAGGGGTAGTAGGGGTAGTAGAAGGGGTAGTATGGTTAGTAGTATGGTTAGTAGTAGGGGTAATAGGGGTAGTAGGGGTAGTAGGGGTAGTAGTAGGGGTAGTAGGCCTGATCATAATGTGTTTTAAAGGAGATACTAGTTTTTCACCTGGCAGCGTCATGCTGTGTTGAACAGTAACACTAGCGTTGCTGTAACGGGTGTGCCGGTTATTTCCAGGACAACATTACCAAATGTTTCATGGCGGCCATATGAAGTGTGCCAGCCAGATTCACCAGAGTGTTAATGTGAAATGTTCTTATTTCCCATTCCAGCTCTGTGACGGGGTTGACCAGGCTCACCAGGCTCACCAGGCTCACCAGGCTCACCAGGCCCACCAGGCTCACCAGGCCCACCAGGCCCACCAGGCCCACCAGGCCCACCAGGCTCACCACGCTCACCAGGCCCACCAGGCCCACCAGGCCCACTCTTAGTGTCAGCAGCTCTTTAAGCCCCGCCCCCTCCACCACCACCTATTCAGTGGTAGGGAGACTCTGGGAGACATGAAGAATTCATTTAGAAGAAACATGAAACATCATGCTGTGGTCAGTAGGAACCTCCATCATATCAGAGGTGAACCCCACGTCTGATATCTGATCTGTAATAAAAGGTCAACTCGGCCCGTACGTCCGTCTGACCCTGATCTCAGACCTGAATAACAGCATGGCGTCGGGTGTCTGGTTCCGGTGAGTTTCTGGGAGCTGCTGCTGCTTTCTGACCCAGTTTCCCTGCTTGACTTGACTGGGTTGTTTCCAGAGCTGCTGTGGGAGGTCCCTGCTGAGTGGCTTCAACTGAGACAACACACACACACACACACACACACACACACACAGCTCAACACACTCTCTCATGTTGAGGCAATTCTTTCCCCCTGATTCAATATAAAAATGTGCCTAAATGTAACTAGTGTTTATTTATTGTTTTAATTCTGCCAAATAACCTAATTTATTATTTGTGTCATGAATGCTGATGGAGCATCGTCACAATGTGTTGAGATTTAAGACGTGTTTCCTGTTGTAATAAAGTTAATATATAATAATAATAATAATAATAATAATAATAATAATAATAATAATATAATATTGCACGTTGCAGATATTCCATTCAGATAAAGTTTTTAATTTGTTCCCTTAACGAAGGTTTCTAATAATGGGAAGCACAACTGGTTCAAAACTACATCAACATTACTTTAAGGACGTATAGTTGGTACTCAATATGGAGTACACAGAGACTTTGTAATATTTTTATCTCCATGTCTCACTATAATATTCCTTTGTGCTGTGATATTTATTTAGTGTCCTTCTAAACCAATTAAAGGATTATTATCGTTCTTTTTCTTCTGAAGGGTTTTTCCAGGGTGAATGTGTGCATAGATCTCACTTGGCAAATGACATTTTATGAGGTTTAACCAGTAAAATATCTCGTTTTATCAGTCCATTTATCACCCGGCTGTGAAATTTAAGGAGGACTGTGACTTCTGGAACAAGTGAGTCGGTTAAATTGGAGTTGGAGCTGAACGGTTCCTCTCCATTCCACTAGTGGAGCGTTAATAATACTGAGCTCTCTTCTGGTTCTTCTGGTTCTTCTGGTTCTTCTGGTTCCCTGTCTTCTGTGATCTCCACTCCTATGCCATGTAAAGCTCTTTCATATTCCTGAGGGGTATATGTATATGGGTACTGGGGGGTATATATGGGTACTGGGGGTATTGGGGGTATATGTATATGGGTATTGGGGGTATATGTATATGGGTACTGGGGGGTATTGGGGGGTGTATGTATATGGGTACTGGGGGTATTGGGGGTTATACCTATATGGGTACTGAATGGGGGTATTGGGGGGTGTATGTATATGGGTACTGGGGGTATTGGGGGTTATACCTATATGGGTACTGAATGGGGGTATTGGGGGGTAGGCTATATGTATATGGGTACTGGGGGTATATGTATATGGGTATTGGGGGGTATATGTATATGGGTACTGTATGGGGGTATTGGGGGGTGTATGTATATGGGTACTGTATGGGGGTATTGGGGCGTGTATGTATATGGGTACTGGGGGTATTGGGGGTTATACCTATATGGGTACTGAATGGGGGTATTGGGGGGTAGGCTATATGTATATGGGTACTGGGGGTATTGGGGGGTGTATGTATATGGGTACTGGGGGTATTGGGGGTGTATGTAAATGGGTACTGGGGGTATTGGGGGTGTATGTATATGGGTACCTGATGCCCTGCCTATCCTGAGCATGCTCAGACGGATCCCCAGCAACCTCAGTTGAGGAGACACTAAACTGGAGCATCTGGTAGAAGTCTGATCAACACCTCAACTATCTTCCGGAGCGTCAGCAGCTCTTCTTCATTTCTCCTCCGAGCTCCGCGGCGCCAGCTCCCAGTTCACCGGGTGACTGGAAACTCCCGCCCCGGACATGTGAACCTGACCATGGCCGCGCAAGTGGCATCAGCCCCGGCGTCAGACGGTAAGAAGAGCTCGGTGATTTTAACAAGCGGTCAGCATCTTCAGACTGGGAGGACTGGATCTGCTGGTGGAGCTGTACCAGGATCAGCTGGGATCCAGAGCATGAATAATATAGATGGCCGTGCCGGAGAAGATGCGAGCCGGGCTCCCGTGAGCAGAAACCCCAACGTCGGAGAAAGTGAGATTGAGAGAGAAAGCGGCGATAAAAGACCGGCTTCGGTTTCTAATGTGACCGGCATGGAGACGGGGATGCTCGGCGGTCGTAAAGTGAAAAACCTCGGTAACAGTGGTGGAGGTGCTGGAGGTGCTGGACCTCCTCCTCCTCCTCCTCCTCCATCAGCTCACCACACACCTCCGCCGTTCAGCCAGCTCATCCAGCACCACCAACGGCAAATTCACAACAACAACAACAACAACGTCAACCTAAACAGGCAGCAGGGAGAAGCGCAGGGAGAAACGCAGGGAGAAAGTGGGCACCGCCAACATGGAGGAAAAGAAAACATCCTGCTGGGGACCCGAGCAGAGGAGCGCCACCGTCAACACCAGCTGAATAAGAGTGATGAGGAGGAGGAGCGGATGGATGCCAGCCTGGGATCAACCACCACCACCACCAACAGCAACCCTCCTCCAAGTGGGACCAGCTCCGAGTTTAATCATTATTATGGGAATGGAGGAGGAGGGCCTTGCTTTGATCAACATGGCGGACAACAAAGCCCAGGGACTGGGGTAACGGCAGCGCACTCGGTACACAACGCTATGGATCAGGTTCAAAACTCCCACGAAGGGTACAACAACAACAGCCCGTATAACCACTACCCGAACTATCGACCCGGCTACGGTAGTAGTGGATATGGAGGTATGATGAGTCCCTCGCAGCAGGGGAATAGCTTGATGGGCCCGGGCAGCGGCAACACGGCCGCTGCTAACCACAGTAAAGCGGCTATGGCTGCTACCGCTTCCCCGGGCGGAGGTGCCGCTGCCGGAGGGTTTCAGAGATTCCCTGGGCAAAGCCAGCAGCAGCAGCACCCCTCGGGGGCCACTCCGACTCTGAATCAGCTACTGACGTCTCCGAGCCCTATGATGCGGGGTTATGGAAGTGGATATCAAGATTATAATAATCCTTCTGCACAACAACAGCCGAGCATGGGTCTGGCTAAAGACATGGGCTCCCAGTACGGCTCGGCTACTCATGGCTGGGGAGGACAACAAAGAAGTCACCCTAACATGAGCCCCGGGAACAACGGGCAGGGCAGCGGCAGACCCCAGGTGAATACTACACCATAAAACTACAGTCCGTGCTGTTGGCTAGTAATGAGCTCACCTGGCTAATAGAGATAGCCAGCCTGCTATGGCTACCCTGCTAGCTAGCGTTACCCAGCGAGCTAACGTTAGCTGGCGAGCTAGCTAATCATTTTTCATTTCCACTGCGGCTAAATGACATCTGTACAACTCGACACGGAAATGTGGGTTCATTTTAACAAATTTGCAAATAGGTTCTCGTGTAGAATTCACTAGCCACGTAGGCAACAGTAACTAATAGTCAACGGAGGTAACGGTAGCTAACTACAGTTGGTGTTTCGATTCTGTGTCCAAGGTGACTTGTCCGTTTTAGCCTGCTATGCTAAGCTAACTTTGCCAAGCTAGCTGTCGTTAACCGAGCCCCGCAGCCCAGGCCTGAGTACGCTGTATGAGAGCAACTTGATTGCTGTTCTGCGGTGTGGTGTAACGTGGTAATGATATTATTGGATTAAGTTTGGGGACGCCGAGATACGGTAGCCAGCAGGGCTTGACAGCTAGTCGCGCCCGGCTCACGATCTTTGACAGCTCGGCTCAATTCTGACATCTATTAATTGGTTCTCTAATGCCCATTAGTACTTTGAAGTCAATAGAGGTGTCATTGTGTAGTTGACCCCTCTGTCATGCTAATAGACCTCTGGGTAGAGCGGGATTAAGGTTCTCTTGTATTGCTGCTTCACACCGTAGTGGTTTCTACCCCTGTGATCTGGCTCTAGGTCTGCTGGCAGGGAGCCCATTATGGCCCCATCTCCACAAGAGCCCTGACCTTCACACATGCAGATTAGCCACGTGCTTATCACCACAGGCATAATACTGCAACCCAACATCCACGTCCACCTCCAGCTGGTCCAGCCCAGGCCTGCTGGAGGCCTCGGGTGGTGCACCACCCCTGTCACCGGTCGCTCCTGCTTCATGTTAGTGACAGCTCACCACACACACATGCATCATGTCTTCTGCAGACTAAATACCTGTTAACCGGTGGACCAGAGCTCACTGTGTAATAGAGGAGCTTTCAACATGCCAACTCATTGTGCCTGACATCCAGGCTACCAGCTTCCTCTGCTTCAAGGGTCTGATCAAATCCTGTGGCACGATTCAGATAAAATGACAGATGGGTTGTTTAGGGTCAAAACTGTCTGGTTTAAGTTAATGAATTGTATTATTTTATTATTTCGCCACATGTTTTATCAAGCCTGCTGCTACTCCGGTCTCCAGGCTTGATGGATGTTCTCGCCCAGCCTCCTTTCCTCCAGGTTTCTGTGTCAGAGCTCACCCCAGTTTAACAGCACAGGGGAGCTGCATCAGATGGATGGTAGATGTGCTCAGCATCATTTAAAAGAAGACTGTCTAAAGGCTGCAGGGTGTTCTGCTGCAGTCTACTTCAGCAAGGATAGAAGCTACTGTTACTGTGTGGTCTGTTACATGTTAACTACCATGTTAACTACCATGTTACTGTATGGTCTGTTACGTGTTAACTACCATGTTACTGTATGGTCTGTTACATGTTAACTACCATGTTACTGTATGGTCTGTTACATGTTAACTACCATGTTACTGTGTGGTCTGTTACTGTGTGGTCTGTTACATGTTAACTACCATGTTAACTACCATGTTACTGTATGGTCTGTTACGTGTTAACTACCATGTTACTGTATGGTCTGTTACGTGTTAACTACCATGTTACTGTATGGTCTGTTACGTGTTAACTACCATGTTACTGTGTGGTCTGTTACTGTGTGGTCTGTTACATGTTAACTACCATGTTAACTACCATGTTACTGTATGGTCTGTTACATGTTAACTACCATGTTACTGTGTGGTCCGTTACGTGTTAACTACCATGTTACTGTGTGGTCCGTTACGTGTTAACTACCATGTTACTGTATGGTCTGTTACTGTGTGGTCTGTTACATGTTAACTACCATGTTACTGTATGGTCTGTTACGTGTTAACTACCATGTTACTGTATGGTCTGTTACATGTTAACTACCATGTTAACTACCATGTTACTGTGTGGTCTGTTACGTGTTAACTACCATGTTAACTACCATGTTACTGTATGGTCTGTTACATGTTAACTACCATGTTACTGTGTGGTCTGTTACGTGTTAACTACCATGTTAACTACCATGTTACTGTATGGTCTGTTACATGTTAACTACCATGTTACTGTATGGTCTGTTACATGTTAACTACCATGTTACTGTATGGTCTGTTACATGTTAACTACCATGTTACTGTGTGGTCTGTTACGTGTTAACTACCATGTTAACTACCATGTTACTGTATGGTCTGTTACATGTTAACTACCATGTTAACTACCATGTTACTGTATGGTCTGTTACATGTTAACTACCATGTTACTGTGTGGTCTGTTACGTGTTAACTACCATGTTACTGTATGGTCTGTTACGTGTTAACTACCATGTTAACTACCATGTTACTGTATGGTCTGTTACGTGTTAACTACCATGTTACTGTGTGGTCTGTTACGTGTTAACTACCATGTTACTGTATGGTCTGTTACATGTTAACTACCATGTTACTGTGTGGTCTGTTACGTGTTAACTACCATGTTAACTATCATGTTACTGTATGGTCTGTTACATGTTAACTACCATGTTAACTACCATGTTACTGTGTGGTCTGTTACGTGTTAACTACCATGTTACTGTGTGGTCTGTTACGTGTTAACTACCATGTTACTGTGTGGTCTGTTACATGTTAACTACCATGTTAACTACCATGTTACTGTGTGGTCTGTTACGTGTTAACTACCATGTTACTGTGTGGTCTGTTACGTGTTAACTACCATGTTACTGTGTGGTCTGTTACGTGTTAACTACCATGTTACTGTGTGGTCTGTTACGTGTTAACTACCATGTTACTGTATGGTCTGTTACGTGTTAACTACCATGTTACTGTATGGTCTGTTACGTGTTAACTACCATGTTACTGTGTGGTCTGTTACGTGTTAACTACCATGTTACTGTATGGTCTGTTACGTGTTAACTACCATGTTACTGTATGGTCTGTTACGTGTTAACTACCATGTTACTGGTCTGTAGCGTGACGTCCAGACAGGAGGGTGAATAGTTTAGTATTTGTAGTATTTGACAAATTCACTGCTTGAAGCTCGTTCACTGTTCATCTCTGTATTTTGTTCATTGTCTGCAACAAGGAGAGGAAAGGAGCTTCAATTCTTCAGACCTAAAAAATACAGAAATACCCATAGAGTCACCGAAATTCCCCAAGAAGTTGATTTATGGATGTAATCAAGCTTTTACCAGCTTTCATAATAATAATAATAATAATACATTTTTCTCAGTACATCAAAGACGCCTCACATTAAAATCACATACGATAAAAACACAACCAAAAATTACAATAAAATAATAATAATAATAAAATTTTGTGGGCAAAAATAAAATGAAGACACATTTAGAAGAAAGGTCAGACATTAAAAGCAGAAGTGTTTGGCGCTCAACGTATATCTTTGTTATTTATTTGGGAGTGAAAGGTGTCAGCGGTGTCCGGGGCCGTCCGGATCATGACCGGGCCTTTAGAAGCCTTGTCATCTCTCACTACCAGCCAAGTGTGTTGACTTGGCTGAGCTCCAGAGATGGTAGAGTCGAGATTGAGGTTGTTTTCATTTTTATTTACTTGTAGAGCAGAAATGATGTAAATGTGTCACCCAAAGTATAGATGAAGAAAAAGGCCTTTCATCCCAAATCCTAAAATAGGTTCTATTTTTATCCATCTGAGCAGCACCGCAAACATCTGCTGTCAGTGAATCGTTGCTCTCACCTACTATTATGTCAGTGTGTCAAGTAGGGTGGGTGTGTGTGTGTGTGTGTGTGTGTGTGTGTGTGTGTGTGTGTGTGTGTGTGTGTGTTTAATATTGAAGGGTACCCAGGCGTGACTGGTGACTCCGGTTTAAAGTGGCCTCCTAGGCTTTCTGGATTGCCCACATTTCCTCTAAGTGCTGCTCCAATTGGCCTGAACCTGGCAGTGACATGAGCAGATTAGTCTGAATGGCTGTCTGTCGTTTTTGGCACAGCAAAGCCCCCCGGAGAACAACCCGACTCTCCCCGAAGCACCCGATGGTACATTAGCCCCTGATATGTTTACCGACCCGGTGGCCCCGCGGCGCAGGGCGAGCGCTGGCTGATGGACGGGCCCCGACTCCCCAGGGAGGGACGGGATTTGACCCGGTTATTGATGTAAACGCACTTCAGTGTTCCCTCTAGATTCATTCAGTAGCAGCAAGAAAATGACCACTACTGATGGAGGACGCAAACATAACAGTGTAATTATCATATTTCCCTTTAAAACACAAAGAATTGTAGAAATAATGATTGATATACTTGATATATTTTATTGATCCTCCAAGGAGGAAATTCTCTTTCCACCCTCAGGTTAAATCCCTGGAGGAGGTAGGTTAAAGGGGCAATACGTAAGGTTTTTCCTGACCCATAGCACAAAATGACCACAATATATCTGCGGGGGGTTGATAGGGCTGTCGATCGATACCAATGACTCACTGATACTTGGCCAGGTACTGAGATTTCTGGCTTTTAAAACTAGATGACTTAATGCCCCCCAGGTATCTTGCTCAAGGATACTTACAGGATTGGTCACACAGGGTGTCCTGGAAATGTCTTCAATCATAGTCTCTAAACTTAAGGCCTTGAAAGTCTTTAATAAAGTAATAAATGGCATTTTGAGTCCTAAAATCAGACCCCAGAAACACTGGACCTGAAAACAATTAAAAAACCTGAGAGTACAGAGGATCTAACATGGGTCCTCACAAACCACCAGGCCAACCTGTTTGATAAATACTCTTTTTTATGTAGGATAAAACAGTCAAAACCATGTTGTAGCGCTGCACCCTGTGAACCCCAAGCCCCGCCGCTACATTAATACTGAAGGTCAGCTCTGGCGTCGACTCATCCTCCGGTCCTTTCTCTCCTTCAGGTGCCGCCCATGGACCCGATGGTGATGAAGCGCTCTCAGCTCTATGCCATGGGCAACAACCCGTACTCCCAGCAGCAGGGGGCGCCGTACCCCGGCCAGCCCTACGGCGCTCCTTCCCCTCATCGGTATCCAATGGGAATGCCCGTGAGAGGGCAGATGGGCATGGGGGGGATGCAGTACCCTCAGCAGCAGGTAGGCTTCCTGTCTGGTTCCTGTCCAAGGGACAAAGGGGAAAGCAGGGAAAACCTTGTATACCTTCCTCACTTCTCAAATATCTCATATCTCTCATGCTACTGTTGGACAGGCTCCTGACTTCTTGGTGTCTTCTCTCTGGATCCAACATCTTTCCTCAGTACTTTTCTGTTTGTTCCATCAGTTGTCTGGGTGCTTTGATCTCTGACCCTTGACCTCTTTACTATTGGTTGTGTTAAATGCTGGTGAACTAGGAGTTGAAGCTCATTGTAAGTCGCTCTGGGTAAGCATCATCTAAAATGACATCAGAGACTGAAGCCCATGGTGTCTCAGTACCAAGCTGTGGTCTGTGTGAAGCAGGTTGGAAAGGCTTCTGAAACCACGTGACTAAAATTCTCCAATGAAAATGTGGTGAGAAGTGATTGCCAGCCAGTTGGTCTGCTCTAGCAGCCACTCTGGCAGGGAACCAACCAGGATTTGTAGGTTCCTTTCTATTTTAAAACTCCTGTTGGCTGGTAAAACAATCACAGTAGTTGTTGTATTTTGAGAGGCTGCCCTTATTAAAACCACTGTGAATGTCTCTTACGTAGCGTTACGACTACTTCATGTGTTGACCCGCCCTAGAGGAACCACATGTCTCTGTGATGACCAGGACAACAGGGCCATTGACGGTGACCGGCCACATGGCCGCCGCAGAGCCGGCCAAGCCAGGCTGGCCTGGGTCAGGCTATTCCTGGTGCCGGCTGTGCTGTGGCTATATTTAGACTGCAGACTGCTGGTTTGGGTCTAAGGCTTCTTCTGGAGCAGACAGGAAATCACCAGGACACCAGGCTGGGAAAGGGCTTGGCTGATGGCTCTCCATCTTGAATGATTTCGGTAAAATTTGTTGGGCCTTTCTAGCTGGAATGAATGAGTGAATTCTTTACCACGGTAAAAATACCAAGATGTTAGTGACAATTGTAGTTTTCTTTGCAGGAATCCAACATTTTCAGCTTTTTGATGCCTTAGAATATCCATACAGTATATGTTGATACCAAAATCGGCACAGTGCAAATAGCTAACGTTTTGGCCTATTGCCAACCATGTAAACAGCAGCTTGGCCTCAGTCATGGACAATGTAATTGTCAGGCACTGATATGATTTGATATTATTTCTGTATGTCTTCCCTGATGGGAGTGGCTGGTCTATACGGTAAACTGTTTGAGGAAATGAGATGGAAGATGTTACCTTCCATCTTGGCTGAGGAATGAAAGTACAACCTGAACAACTCCTCTAGAGCAGTGGGTTGTTTGAGTGCCTTGCTTTAGGGATTTGAACCAGCTACCTCTTGTTCACAAGTTTGGTTGGTAAAATTACCAATTTCCTTTAATAACCAGGACCTTGTGGGTGTCCTGGTGCCTCAGTTGGCCTAGGTGAACATCCTGGGTATCAAGTTATTGAACTTTCATTAAACAGCCAAAAAGCATCTAAAGAAATACACTAATGTTGACCTTGTATCACAGGACTGGATGCCTGGCAGCCATTCTGGATGACAATGTGGCATAAAGGGCATCGCAGCAGCTTCAACACTCGTGGCTTCAAATCAACACTCAGCAGCATTTGGCTGGTGCGTCTGTCAGGTCCACTAGCTGCTCTGGCCATCGGCCACTTAGCCGTCTTGTATTCGCTAGAGAGGCCGTCCTTCAACCCCGGTACTAGCCTCAGTGTCGGCAGGCATCCACCCTGCTGAAGTGCCCCTGAGCAAGACCCTGAATCCCTACCAGCTCCAGGGTGCTGCTCTGGAGCTGACCCTGACCTCTGACCTCAGGAGGGGGAAGAGAAAAAAGAATTTCCCTACATGTCTGAGTAAAGTATTAAAAACATAGCTGGTGGCTTTTGAATGCACCTGCCCCTGTAGCTGGTTGAGTGAAGACGTTGGCTTTGTGTTGTTGGTGCTTCTGTTCTTGAGGCATCGGTTACAGAGATTGCATGTGAAAAGATCAACTTCTTCCCCAGGAGCTTCCCATCCCCCAAGTCAGTGATGCAGGCCGGCTCCCCACTGTGTCAGACAGGAGAATCTTCCAAAGAAAGATTGTCATCACTGAGTTACTGTGGTGTTATTACATCATTACAAGTTGACAGACGTTTTTTTTCTTTGTTCAGCCCGGGGGAACTTGTGTCAGTGTTGTCATCGCTGCTTGCTTTTCCATCAGAGTGAGGGGGATGGAGACACAGGTACAAAGGTAGAGAGAGAAAATGTAATGACTTCTATCCATGCGGGGCCCCAGATGGCCCCGGGACACTTCCTTTATTAACTCTCAGATTCTGGTTGAAATTGGATGTCTCTACTAGTCAGCTACCCCGCTGTTTAGATTGATTCTGTTTTCTGGGTTCCAGTCGTCACCCGTCCACAGCGAGGCTTCTGCATGCCGAGGGCTTTCCATCGGCTACAAAGAGCTCGGTGCTTCGAGTCTCTAACCCAAAGCCTGGCTTCGTAACTGAGACACCATCAGCAGACATCAGAAGAAGAAGCTGTCGTGGAATCCTTTGTCCAAATCCCACCTACAGTGAAATGTATATCGAAAGGAAAGGCAAAGACAACTTGGGTTTCAGATGTTATCCAGTCATGTCATGGCTGTACTGACCTTCAAAAACCAATATCAGCCGAAGCCTAAAGACAACGGCATGTTCAGTATGTGTTTTATACCGAGATTAAACACATGATGGTCATTGTTAAACCCCACACATAACTATACAAGGAGACAGTCTAGGAGCTAGGGAGGTGGTAGGAGACAGTCAAGGAGCTAGGGAGGTGTTAGGAGACAGTCAAGGAGCTAGGGAGGTGGTAGGAGACAGTCAAGGAGCTAGGGAGGTGTTAGGAGACAGTCAATGAGCTAGGGAGGTGGTAGGAGACAGTCAAGGAGCTAGGGAGGTGGTAGGAGACAGTCAAGGAGCTAGGGAGGTGTTAGGAGACAGTCAAGGAGCTAGGGAGGTGTTAGGAGACAGTCTAGGAGCTAGGGAGGTGGTAGGAGACAGTCAAGGAGCTAGGGAGGTGGTAGGAGACAGTCAAGGAGCTAGGGAGGTGGTAGCACCATGAAGCCCCAGTGAAGCCTGGGCTTGGGGCTCATTAAACCTGCCTGGATCTGGAGGTAGACCGGAGGCGCTGGTTGGTCTTGGGCCAGGAGGAAGAGCAGAGCAGACAGCCTGCATTAGAGATGCCACCCTGAGATCAGCTTTAATATTTCACCATAATTAGAAATGGATTTTCTGCAACCGACTATCCAGTCCTGGCTCCTTGCTTGGGGTGCTTCTCTCCAGACGGGTTTTGCCTGCAGTGATTAGCTCTCGCTCTGAAGACGTTTAATTGTTGCATCTGCAGACGGATCCCCTGCAAACCTGCTGCAGCGTTTTGGTGCGATGGAGGTTAGTCTGGTTAGAAACCTTCTGCTGGTTCAGACCTGATACCTGGTACTTACTGTCAGACTAATATCACACCACGGTGGCTGTTGCCTGCTATTGTTGATCAGAACCACGGCTAGGCATGCGTGAGAGTTGCCCTTGAGCAAGGCAATTAATCCCCACTTGTTCCTGTGAAGTTGCTCGGAGCCTCAGTGGTGATGTTGCAGTGTGATTGCATATTATTGCATTTTATGTCTTTTTTTCCCCCCAAAGAGAGAAGGTGCTTTTAAGAAGTGAATCTCAAACTACTGTACTGCTTGAGTACGATTCACAACACCAGCATCACCACGGCCGAAGCTGATAAAAAACACAGACAACGTTACTTCGATGTTCAAAATAATACCTGCCAGCCGGTCAGCCAAATGCTCTCAAGGAGGCGGTACTCACTTTGTTACTGCCACAAGTACTTTGCAAGTTTCGCAGATGTCCATAGGCTTGGGTAACGTGCATTTCAAAAGGGATGCAAAAAGTTAAACAAACCGGGCAAACCAATAAAAAATGTTTAAATACCCATCCTGATTTTTGTTTTTGTTTTCACAGACGGCATCAGAGCTCAGGTTAGATGTCATCATGTGTGGAAAGCCAGATTTCATACTTAAAGGTCCATTGATGTGTAATGATGTGTCCTTTCCAACATGGAGACCTGGTCCAGGGTTGGACAGATGGGGGTCTGATCTGTATCTGTAGTTCCAAACCTGCCTGGCTCAAAGCTCCTTCACATTCACAGCTGACAGCTGATCAGTACAACCAGTCTTCTACTGGTGCTTTCTATCTGCTTTATTTACCTTCATTGTTCTGTGTTGTGAATCTCAGTTATTTTCTCCTCTGGACTGAACTGACCCTCACCAGCCTGATGGAGCTTGAACATCATTACCAGTCACATCTGAAACCAACCATCCATCTTGGAAACCGTCTTTGATGGTGAAGAGGTCATCGGTGAAGACTAATCGCCTTCCTTTACTGTCATCTGAAAATAAACCACATTTCAAAGGGATTCCAACGTGCTTTATAGACAACGAACAGCAGCAACAAGTAAATGCTGTATGTTGTTTTGCTGCTAGAAGGCTTCTGTGTGTGGGATGATGTGATTACAAGCCATAACTGATCCATATCTGTTAAGTAAAAGGAATGCATGGTAAATTGTAAATGCAGACGGCGATGCAGCAGCATTAAAACAACATTACCAAACCAGGAAGGAATAAGGTTGTGATCACACCAACACTTTTTTCAGTTGTTTTCATTGGTTTGGTCGTGTCAGGTGACGTGGTGTTGCCCTGGGCTCCAACTTGAACATGCCTGAACTTCAACCACGTCACATCTGTGTCTCCATCCTCAGTTTCACAAGCTGAACAAGCCAGTCGAACTGCTCCTTGAAACGTCTCCATCAAGGCAGAGGTCTTGATGAGATGATGAAGCTGATGGTTCTCCAGCAGGATGTCATGGAGCCTCTTCCTCCCCATCCTCTTCTTCAACAGCAAGCACAGCACTCGCTAACTTTCTCTTGTCCATTCATTTCAACAACTTTTGTTAGTTCAGGTTAGCTAGCTAATGCTAATTCGATCCTGGTGCCCTTTGACCTCTTGCTCTTTCTGTGACTAGCTATGCTCACAGCTGAGCTTTGTGTTTGAGCAGGAGAAAAAAGACTCTTATCTGATCACAGCCCAACAATTTTAGCTCATGAAAGCGCTCTGACTTAGTTATGGAAAGTCATGGAAGTTTCCATCGGGGCCACAGTGGGAGCCCCGCCTCAAATGATGATGGCACTAGGGGAGGTAGGCGTCTGTAGATATCGGTATCTCTTCCTTGTCGCTCTCTCATCCTATCCTCCCTCTCTCCTGTGGTCAGATGGGATCCCAGTATTCCCAGCAGCAGGGTGTGGGCGGGTACTGCCAGCCGGGTCAGCCTCCCTACTTCAGCCCTCAGCAGCAGCAGCCTGCAGCCCCCAGCCAGCCACCCTACATGCAGCCACGCCCTCTGCCCCAGCAGGTAGGACTACAGCTCCCACAATGCTGTGGGCACTAAAACACATGTCTCCCTCAGTCTTTCATGGAGAACTGTTTTCCTAGATGTGTTTCCTGGAAGGTTTAGGTCCAGCGGTTTAAGAAGGGCTTTTATTTTGATATAATGATATATGGACAACTGTGCTGTCGTTTTTTCAAGTCATTTGTATTCTAAATCCATGCCACGAGGAGGAGGCCTGGATGTCAAAAAACACTTTTCAGGAATGAAGACAAAGACATTTTCTCACTGATGCCCCGTAGCGTAGCATGGAGGACAGGAACCTCTGGGTGGCAAACTACCAGGAAGACAGCGAAGTTTAAATATACACCAAAATGATTCTTGGATCTGGTGGAGAGATGAGCAGAGCTGGAGAAGAATACTGATCTGTAGTGTTAGCTAACGTTAGCAGCCAGCTACCAGCTAGGTCCATAATGTTAGCTAATGTTAGCAGCCAGCTACCAGCTAGGTCCATAATGTTAGCTAATGTTAGCAGCCAGCTACCAGCTAGGTCCATAATGTTAGCTAATGTTAGCAGTGAGCTACCAGCTAGGTCCATAATGTTAGCTAATGTTAGCAGCCAGCTACCAGCTAGGTCCATAATGTTAGCTAATGTTAGCTAACGTTAGCAGCCAGCTACCAGCTAGGTCCATAATGTTAGCTAATGTTAGTGGTGAGCTACTTCCGGTAGTTAATGTTATATTTATCTCCAACTAACTTATTGTCAGTCTTTACCTTTAGTATTAGCAATATGCTAACATGATGCTGTTTGTCCTTAGTGGCTAGCGTTAGGTGACTTTATCCGGTTAAAACTGGTTGTCAGCTACAAGTTACAGTTACACCAGAATTGGTCCTATGGGAAACTCTAGTTTGATCTCTTCAAAACAAATATCAGCGTTTGTTTGAAAAGGTACTAATATAATTATTGATTTTATGTTATTTCTTGGTATTTTAGGCTTTTATTGCTGTGGCATCATTTCATTTTATAAAAAGCTGATCTCAGTAACACCGTCCTGACAGAGCTAAAGCCTGTGTGCTGTTGAAATGGTGCAGTGAGGGCTTTAAGAGGTTTCAAGCATCCAAGGGCATACAGACCGACCCAACACGGAAATGATAATGGAAACTTTCAATTCAACGAGTGCCACTGAAACTGCAGTCGGCCGTTTGTTTTTTCTGTCCAGGGCGGCAGCGATGAATGAAGAGAAACTGACCTTGAGTTAAACTCCCCGGGGTCCGTCACCGCCAGCCTCCTCACCGCCGAGCCTCCTGCTCTCTCCACTGACAAGTTCAAGTTTCTTTTATTGCCACCCAGTCTTGGAGGAATTAATTTCACTACGGATGAAAAACGGTTCTGACATTTACAACACAGAAGGAACTTTAGCACCTGAAATAAATCTAAGACAAACATTTACTTGGGTGGCTGTTAATTTCTCCGAGGCCGGGGGGTGTATATCAGGAAGCAGCCGCCATGTGCCAAGCGTCTGCAGCTCTTCATCCCAGCCAAACACTCCAGCATGGCTCCTTTTCAAGGTGCGTTCATGTGTCCTCCACGGTGCTTTTGATTCATACCCGGAAGTTTACTTGCCAACCCGAGGATGGCGGCTTGGCCGGCGAGCGCGTATGGGAAGCCACAAGATTCATTGCGGGAATGACGCATCACATCTAGACGGCGCTGTAGTCTGTAGAGCCTTGTGATCCATGATGCTTCTCGCTTTCATGAGACGTTCATTCTCTCCAGCACAAGGTCACAAGTATCGACCTGGCGTCCTTGGATTTGATATTTATCCCAGGTGAGTTCACCGACTAGTTCCTCCTCTCTGGTTGAAGGTGAGCCAATCAGTGAATCGGCTGCTGTGGTGTTTGGTTGGCCCGAGGTTCTGCATCCCTGGTATGTTTTTGTGTCTTCTGGGGTAGAAAACAAGAACATGGTGTGTGTGTGTGTGTGTGTGTGTGTGTGTGTGTGTGTGTGACCTCCTGGTGACAGGTCTTTTACCGGCTGACTGAGCTCCAGGCTCTTTTCCAGCACCTCCCTGCTTCACTTACTTCCATACATTCACACTGGGACCGGTACAACCACAGTCTTCTACTGGTGATGCTCTCGGGTTCACCTGCTCAGATTTTCCCAGACAGTCTGAGGATTCGAACCGGCGACCTTCTGGTCACAAGCCTGCTTCTCATCATGTTCAATACAAGTTCAGTGTGACAGTAATACGACAGGAATGCCCCAGAGGTGGGTCTGCACAGTTAAGTGTTACCAATAATATTCAATCCACCTTGGTAGGAAAGAAGCAAGTTGACGGCATTCTGGGAAATGTAGGAAATGGAAGTAGACGAGGCAGGTTGAGGGACAGTAAATTCCAACACCTGGAAAAGCATCTGAGGGTGTGTGTGTGTGTGTGTGTGTGTGTGTGTGTGTGTGTGTGTGTGTTGGCTAGCCGTGGGGTTTTGGATAAAGCAGATGAAAGGACGCTGTTCAGGAATTTCTTAACACATGCCTTTAAAACACACAAAACCAGAAGAACTCAGTATGGCTGACAGACACACACACACACACACACACACACACACACACACACACACACACACACACACACACACACCCCTCCCCAGTATTTGACTGATGTGGGCTCTTATTTGAGGAAATTCTCCAGATGAGATGAAGTTTACGTTCTGCTGATGGAATCTGTAGATGAACTAGACAACAAAACACAACAGGAAGGGTTGTGGATGATGATGATGATGATGATGATGATGTTTATATAGCACTATCTAACTGCTAAAGTATGAAGTAGGAACATTAAAAGGATGAATAAAAGTGAACATAAACTGAGTAGAAATGAAACCAATATGGAGGAAGAGGAGGAGACGAGCTGGATGTGGTGGATGGATGGATGATGGACTGGATGGATGGATGGATGATGGACTGGGTGGATGGATGGATGGATGGATGATGGACTGGGTGGATGGATGGATGGATGGATGATGGACTGGGTGGATGGATGGATGGATGGATGATGGACTGGGTGGATGGATGGATGGATGGATGGATGGATGATGGACTGGGTGGATGTTGTGTGTTGTGTTGCAGCGTCGGCTTCCTGCTGTGTGTTATTGAGGTGAGACATGAATCACCGTTCAGTCAGCGTTTCAGATGTCACCAAAAATACATCCACACCGCCAGACCGACTCTCACCGACACCCATGTGGTTTTGAGTCATGGACCAATGAAACGACATACATGACCATAGAAACCTTTTAAAATTCTTACAAAGAAATATACATCTAAGTGGATAGAGCCCTTTACCCACCATGCCTCTCTCTTTCCTTGTCCTCCTTCCTTCTCATTCTCTTTGCCTTTTACATCTTTGGTTCTCCCTCCTCTCGGTGCAGGAGGTGCCGCAGGAGGCCTACGGGAGCCGGGGCCAGTCCGTTATGACTCCTGGGAAACCCAACCACGAGGAGATGAGTCTCAGCCAGCAGGAGAGGCTGTCCAGCCTGCCGGTAGGTCTGAACGCCGTGGACCTGCTGACACCGGCAGCAGGCGGTCTGCCGACGCTCAGTCATAGTCACCACTAACTAGCTGGGGTTGCACCAGTCGGTCGGTCTGCTAAGTCAGACTACGTTACCACTGGAGCAGATAATCAACCATCATGTCTGTTCTACTCATATAGGTTAGTCTGCTTTAGTTAGTTAGCTGCTGAAATGGTACAAATAGCTGGTGACTCGTTCCCTGAAGGCTGTAATGGGCCGAAGCTGCAGCGTCCAGACAAAAGATGGAACATTACATGAGATGGATCGTCTCCTGTCAGGTCCAGGCGTCGTGACAGTGATTCAGGCTCGGTTAAGACTCCCCTCTGACTGAGCCATGGATTTAGAAGCCATTCTCTCAACCTGGCGCTGTGCAGATCGTGTCTGGCGGAGTCTTGTTGTTTGGCAGGTCGTCGTTGTTGAAAACGATGGCGTCCTCTTTTCCCTGGCGACCATGAGCATCATGCTCTCAGGGCCTGATGCTTCCTGCTGGTCGTCCCTGTGTTGGCTGAGGCAGATGGTTAGAAAACTGAAAGAAGAGAGTAAAATATTTACTGACTAACAAGACTATTGATGGGATCCCTGACACCCAGGGCAACGTCCTATTGGCTGTCACCTTGTGATCTCATCCAAGGCAGACGTGTTTCCATCCTTTGTTCAACAGGATGGATGACATGAAGCGACAGCACAGATTAAATCCTGACCTTTGACCCCAAGCGAAGCAGACATTGACCCGGCTCTCAACCCTGATCTTGACCAGGGTGGTTTAGGGGTCGGCTTGATAACATTTCCTTAACATTTTCATGAAGAAATATTTCCTTATTTTCAATCTGCGTCATGTGTTTGGGCTGAAAGAGAAAATCCACCCATCGGCCATCATGAAACTTCTTGGTTTGGCGGGAAAGCACACAGGAAGTGATGTGTTTTACATAGTAGGGAAACAAGGAAAGGCTTTGAACTCCGGTCTTAGTGAGCTAGCTAGCTTGACATGTTGTTTGTGGCCATACTATCGTAACATGACCATCACTGTGTGCAACGTTAATAAAAAAATGGCGCTTGAACACATTTTGTTTCTCTGTTTCTGTAGATTGCTGATGTCACTAAATGGGGGCGGATTTATGGGAATTGGACAGTTACCACTCGCGGCCACAGGTGGCGCCAAAGTGCAAAACTCATAGAGGAATTTAAAAAAACAGATATACGCTCAGTTGATGCAGGGAAGCTTTTTCTCAATAAAGAAACGATGCAATAAATTGTAATAGAAACATCATTTGTCTAATAAATGATGCTGTAGGTTTGGTTCAGTCGATGCACCGCAGTGGAAAAGACCTGAGATGTTCTGAGGTTGAACGTTTGGAGGTCATGTTCAGTTCTCTCTCATGTTCCTGGTCGTCCTCGTCGTTCCTCTAGTGAAGCTCTGAGTTTCAACCATGTGATTCATCAGCAGCTCCAGTTCACTGCAACCTTCCTCCCTCTGCTGTTTTCTCTTTCTGTTTCCATCTCTCTCTCTCTCTCTCTCTCTCTCTGCTGGATGCTATTTTCCCTCTCTCACTCCCTTGATTCCTCTTTTATTTTTCTCTCCTTCCCCTTCTCTCCTCTGTGCCACTCCTGCCTTTCTCTCCGTCCTTTTCTCTTTTTTATTCTACATTTTTTCTACTTTCCCTATTTCTCTCTCCTGCACTTTCCCTCTTTCTCTCTCTCTTCTTTCTCTCATCACTTCTTTCTCTTACTCCATCTCTCTCCTTCATCTCCCTCTCTCTCATCTCTCTTCCTCTTTCTCTAATCACTTCTCTCTTGCTCGATCTCCTCTCTCTCTCTCTTTTCTTCTCTTTCTCCTCTCATCCTCTCTTCTCCCATTTCTTTCTCTTCCTCTCTCCCTCTCCTCTCTTTATCTCCCTCTTTCTCTCTTCCCCTCTCCTTCTATTTCTCTCTCTCTCTCTCTCCATCCGGGGGCTGCCTTTGAAGTCGGGGTGCTGATGGTGTTGCCATGGCGACAGGCAGAGGGAAACGGCACCCTCGGAAAAAAAATCTATTTAAAAAAACCCACAAACCCACTGCACCTAAAGGCCCGACGGACGCTCTCATTACATGATGAGTCCATTTTATCATTTTATCTTCCAATATATTTTCTGATGTTTTTCTGACGGAGGCTCAGGAGAAACTCTTCATCACCCATCTCACTGTTAAATATTGATCTGATGGTAATGATGATAATGGAGTGGTGTAAATTGGGTCTTGGGCCAATGACATCATATGCTAATTTGCATATAAGTGTTATAAATGTACAAATTGCAGGATGTCATCAAATTAAATGTAACACTTTTTTTATGACCTTCAGTGCCAGTTAGAATAAAATAGATCAATTTTGGTCCCGAAATTGAAAATGAAAAAAGGCTTTTGTCCTATCAGAGTCCAGGAAGGGGACGACTCACTAGAAGAACACTGAGACACGAACGGTGCTACCTTGGTATAATAACCTCTATCTCACCGGTGGTGTTGTCACAAGTGTTTCTCCACATTAAGACTACATTTCCCATCAGCCCCGTTGCTTCCTGCCCCCCCCCCATGCCGTCTTTGTCTTTCCTGAAGAGGATCAACATGTTGAAGTGATTTCTCCATCTTCCTTTCTCTCCTTCCTCCATCTGCCGTCTCCAGAAACTCTTTATCTTTAGCTCCGTTAGCGCTGGAAGAACAGCGCCCTCTTCCTGTTTGGTGCCGTAAAGCAATCCAGCAGATTTCCCTCCACATCGACCCGGTGGCCACAATGTAGAATGAGAGTAGAGGCTGGTAGAGGCTGACAGGCTGGTAGAGGCTGGTAGAGGCTGGTAGAGGCTGGTAGAGGCTGGTAGAGGCTGGTAGAGGCTGACAGGCTGGTAGAGGCTGGTAGAGGCTGGTAGAGGCTGACAGGCTGGTAGAGGCTGGTAGAGGTGGAGGTATACTGATGACTCTACATTCGTGTGTGTGTGTTGAGGAACCGTTATTTTACGACTAGATCTTCACTCTGGACCTCTAAGTGATATTAAGCCACTCTTCTACCGTTTCGTATTGAGGAATGTAAAATTACTGTACACACAAGTGGAGGTACGCATTGCTGCATGTCTGGCAGACATCTCGGAGTGGATGTCGATGCACCACCTGAAGCTCAACCTGGACAAGACTGAGCTGGTGTTCCTCCCGGGGAAGGGCTGTCCGCACCGAGACCTGGCCATCACCATTGATAATGCTGTGGTGACGTCAACTCGGACTGCGAGGAATCTGGGTGTGACCCTGGATGACCAACTGTCGTTCTCGGCAAACATCGCATCAGTGACACGCTCCTGCAGATTCCTCCTCTACAACATCAGGAGGATTCGCCACTTCCTCACTGACAAGGCAGCGCAGGTGCTCATCCAGGCTCTTGTCATCTCCCGCCTGGACTACTGCAACTCCCTCCTTGCTGGTGCCCCGGCGTTTGCCATCAGACCTCTGGAGCTTGTTCAGAAAGCTGCAGCTCGTCTGGTGTTCAACCGCCCCAAGTTCTCCCATACAACTACCCTTCTCCGTTCTCTACACTGGCTCCCTGTAGCGGCTCGCATCCAGTTCAAGACCCTGGTGCTAGCCTATAGGGCAGTGAAAGGAACAGCTCCTTCTTACCTCCAGGCTATGGTCAAGCCTTACACCCCCGCCCGACCACTTCGCTCTGCTGCCTCGAGGCGACTGGTTGCCCCGTCGCTCAGAGGCCCTGCGGCCGATCTACACGGTCACGGCTCTTCTCTGTCCTGGCCCCGCAGTGGTGGAATGAACTCCCCACTGATGTCAGGACAGCAGAGTCGCTGCCCATCTTTCACCGCAGGCTGAAAACCCACCTCTTCAGGAAACACTACCCTGACCCTTCCTCTTAGCCTTGCCTATTTGTCGTCAATTATGTGTCTGAGCTCTTGTTTATTGGCTCTTGTTCATTTGATACACTTATTTGTCTCATTTGTTTAAGATAAAGTAGGTTCCTAACTTATTGCACTCTTACCTTAACACTAGTTCTGCTCTTAGTTGCTTGTTTAGGAAGGAAATGCACTTACGATTTCTGGTGACTAGTAGTTTTCTTACCTACCTATGTTGAATGCACTTATTGTAAGTCGCTTTGGATAAAAGCGTCTGCTAAATGACTGGAATGTAATGTAATCATCAAAGAATCAAATATCTGATCACTGATTGGTGAAGCTGTCTTCCTGTCACTCTGCACCGCCTACTGAAGCAGGAACACCGTTCATTAATGGATGAATCAATAAGACGATGGGAACAACCATAAAGGAGTTACGACCGACTGAAGTACGATCCTGATTTCCAGACATAAAATGTACATAAATCTGAACTAGTTCTCGTAAAATGAAACCTTTTTATTGACGGCGGTCCGTCCTCCGCCGCCTGGAGGGATAATTGGCTGCTTAGATGAAGCTTTTAACACCAAACCCATGACTTGGAGTGTAACTCAACCTAACTTGAGTTTTGGGGGAAACGAGACGTGACGATAAATTCACAGCTCAACTGTCTGGAAGCGTCCATCTTCTTCCTGGTTTCATTTCAAGCTCTTTAGATGCACAACCTGCATTAACCTCTGACTGAACGTCAAGCAGAGTGACATGACCAGACAGCTCCCAGATCAGTTGTTTCTACGTATGGATCAATACAGGTTATCCTCGGGTCCTTTAGAGGTCTGAAGGCTCAGAATGAATGAGATCTGGTCTTCTTCTTCTTCAGATCAGGTTCCTCCTGTCTCAACTGAATTATTATATGAACTATTAACTTCCTGTTCTTTTCTTCTTCTGCCCATTTCTAATTTTACATTTTTCATTCGCGATGTTCAACCAGAAACAGCGTGGCTTCCTCCTTTGGCTTTTCAAATCTTCGTCTTCAGTGAAATTCAAATTGGTATTTTCTGAAACTTTCTTCAGAGGTCAGAGGTCAGAGGTCAGTTTCAGAGCAACACCCCTGGACTCTCAAGGACACCTCATCAGGACCTCCTTGAAGGACGATCTCTCTCTAACTGTCTGAGATTGACAGATTTACCGACGCCACCAATACCTCAGAGTACGTCTCTGGTGGGTCCTGGTGGTTCCTGGTCGGTCCTGGTGGTTCCTGGTCTCTGGTGGGTCCTGGTCTCTGGTGGGTCTCTGGTCGGTCTCTGGTGGGTCTCTGGTCGGTCTCTGGTCGGTCCTGGTCTCTGGTGGGTCTCTGGTCTCTGGTGGCTCCTGGTCTCTGGTCGGTCTCTGGTGGGTCCTGGTCTCTGGTGGGTCCTGGTCTCTGGTGGGTCTCTGGTCTCTGGTGTGTTTAGGTCCAGTGTGTCTTCAGTCAGTACGTGGAGGGGAGGTGCTCCCCATCAGGATGTACACTAGTGAGTGACTGACTAACTAGTGCTGCATTCACTGCACATGGGGAAGGTGGTAGAAACCAGCTTCCTGCTAGGGAATACTGTTACCCAAGCTTTAAGGTATAAATACTACTAGAAAATACTGTTACCTCAGCTTTAAGGTATAAATACTACTAGAAAATACTGTTACCTCAGCTTTAAGGTATAAATACTACTAGAAAATACTGTTACCTCAGCTTCAAGGTATAAATACTACTTGGAAATACTGTTACCTCAGCTTTAAGGTATAAATACTACTAGAAAATACTGTTACCTCAGCTTTAAGGTATAAATACTACTAGAAAATACTGTTACCTCAGCTTTAAGGTATAAATACTACTAGAAAATACTGTTACCTCAGCTTCAAGGTATAAATACTACTTGGAAATACTGTTACCTCAGCTTCAAGGTATAAATACTACTTGGAAATACTGTTACCTCAGCTTTAAGGTATAAATACTACTAGAAAATACTGTTACCTCAGCTTTAAGGTATAAATACTACTAGAAAATACTGTTACCTCAGCATTAAGGTATAAATACTACTTGGAAATACTGTTACCTCAGCTTCAAGGTATAAATACTACTTGGAAATACTGTTACCTCAGCTTTAAGGTTTAAATACTACTAGAAAATACTGTTGGGGTTTCCTGTATCTCTGCTGAACTGATGATGGAGCTGAGAACAACGGTGCTAAATGATAGATGGTGAACTGGAACTGTTTTTCTTTACTCTGTTACTCTACGACATGATGTACTCTGTTACTCTACTACATTATGTACTCTGTTACTCTATTACATTATGTACTCTGTTACTCTACTACATGATGTACTCTGTTACTCTATTACATTATGTACTCTGTTACTCTACTACATGATGTACTCTGTTACTCTACTACATGATGTACTCTGTTACTCTACTACATGATGATCTGAACAGTCTGATGTTTTACTCTTGACTCGTCAGTCCGGTCAGGGAAACCAGTTCACTGGTACTGAGGATGTTGTTGATGCTGCACATAACCTTACCTTTATAGGTTCAAATACAGTACACACACACACACACACACACACACACACACACACACACACACACACACACTGCAACACTCTCTCTCCTCCAGCCTCTGTGTTGTGGAGCTCTCTCGTCCTCCAGCTGCATCCAGAGCTGCTCTGACAGCGATAAGCCAAGAGAAATATTTGAATTACAAAACAACAGCAGCTGACAAACGCTTTACTTCAGGGAGGGGGAGCAGGAGGAGGAGGAGGAGGAGCAGGAGGAGGAGGAGGAGCAGGAGGAGGAGGGGGGGTGGAGAGGAGAAAAGGGAGACGAGGAGGTGTAGAGGCTGACTAAAAGACCTAGTAGGAGGGAGAGGAGGCGGAAAGCAGACAGATAAATAAACCGGAATGAGACGACAGCAGAGAGGAGGTGAAGGAGAGGGGGAGAGGGAAGGGAAGGAGAGGGGAGAAGAGAAGAGAGAAGGAAAGTAAAGGAGCAGGGGAGGAAAGGAGAGAGGAGAGGAGCGAATGTGATAGAGACGAAGGGTGAAGGAAAGGAGAGGAGGGGAGGAAAGGAGAGGGGTGGACAAGGAGAGGAGGAGAGGAAAGGAGAGGGGTGGACAAGGAGAGGAAAGGAGCAGAGGAGTAAATTGGATAGAGAGGAGAGAAGAGGAGAAGAGAGGAACGAAAAGGATAGAGAGGACAGGAGAGAGGAGTGGAAAGAGTGAGGGATGAGGAGAGAAAGGAAAGAGAAGCTCTCTTTTTTTTTTCTCTGGTTTAGCTGACCTCTGCTGTGTGTGTGTGTGTGTGTGTGTGTGTGTGTGTGTGTGTGTGTGTGTGTGTGTGTGTGTACTGGGGACTGTAGTGGTTTTGGAGGAGAGGAGGATGAAGAGAGTAGCGAGATGAGGAGGGAGGGAGGAAAATGAGGAAAGCAGGAAGTTAGGAAGGAGAGAGGAGAGGTGGTGGTGAGAGAGGAAGATGAGAAGGAGGTGAGGGAGAGGAGGTGAGGGAGAGGAGGTGAGAGGAGGTGTGTCTGTGGTCTGAGAGGCCAGCTGCAATGAAGCAGATTCACCCTTACTGATACCTGACTCACTCACTCACTCACTCACTCACTCACTCTGCATCTGCATCCCAATACACACCTTTCCTCTCTCTACCACTGTCTCTCTCCCCCTCTCTTTCCCTTCCTCTCTCTACCACTCTCTCCATTCCTCTCTCTCTCTCTCTCTGCTGCAGCTCCCTCTTTATAATTAGAATACACACTAGGGGGATGGAGGGGGAGGAGGAGGAGGAGGGGGGGTTGGGTGGTGTGGATGCAGGCAGAACCACAGCTGATTGGCTGAGCTGTTGGCAAGGGGTGGAGGGGGGGAGGATGGGTTGCCGTGCTGCCATTGGCTGGCCTGAGGCCCAGGGGCAGATGGGAGATTTCAGCGCAGTGCCTCTCCCCTCTCTCCTCTTTTTACTTCTCTTCTCTTCCCTCTTCATTTTTTATTCTCTCCTCCTCTCCTCTCTTCTTCTCCTTCCTTTTTTCTTCTGTCCTCTCCTCGTCGCATCTCCTCCTCTTTCCTTGTCTCCTTTTTGTCTTTCCTCTTTCCTCTTTTTCTCCTCTCTCTCCTCCTCTCCTCCTCTCCTCTTTTAAACATCATCACATCACTAGTTGTACCTGGTGTGTTGTTCTAGTCAACTATCAAAGCAGATCCTCTGATGCTGGTTTGTCTTGTGGTGAGCGGTGCTGCCGGTCACTGAACCAGTTTGGCCACTCTGAGCTTCCGTAGCTTTGATAATGGAATGACTGAGCCAGAGCGAGTTTAGAGGGTTTTGATGGTGCGTTCACATCCAGTGTGTTCTGATCGGTTTATCTGAACTCTGCAGCGTTTCCTCCTTCATTTTGGTTTGTCAGGAGGGAATGCAAGGGATTATGGGTATAAGGAGACTGATGTTGACTGATAGCATAACCACATCACAATCAGCAACCTGGTGGGATGACGGGGTACCACAACTGTCCAATAAACAAGCGGCTTGTGAGTCATGTGACTTCTGGTTGGCTTGTGATTGGTCAGTGTGAACCTGAACCAACCAAAATACGTTTCCTCTCTGGGTCAGACAGGAGTGACGCCCTCTAGTGGTCGGCTCTGCATGGTTCCCAGTGTATGTTGATGCTGATCCCGAACGAGTTTTCTGACTCCGTGCCTGTCGATCATCTGGATTGGTGTTTAGCTGTTGTTACCATGGCGCCGGTTGGCATCATGCCAGCACCCGGTGGCATCTCCTCTCCTCTCCTCCCTCCATCTCTCTGTCTCTCTCCATCCCTCGCTCATTGATTCGCTGCAAAGATGGAGAAGAGGGAGAAGGCAGTTAGACCGACTCAGTTGCTCTTTCTCTCTTTCTCTCTTCTTCTCTTCATCCTCACATCCCCGATAGTGAAAGTGTTGGACGGCTGGTCTGGTTCTCTCATCCTGACTCGTCCTGCAGGGTGAATCTGTTTGTAATGTTCAGATGGAGAGCCTCGTTCTCTCCATCAGGTAAACCAGGTTGGGATTCGGCTGCTTCCAACTGCACATGTTCTCTTGATTACTACTTCATACTTTAGTCTGTTGGTTGAGCTGCATCCTGATTCACATTCCTGCTGCTGGGGTGGGGGTGGGGGGTGGGGTGTGACAGCTTCAACTATTCAGTCTGCAGTTGAGGAGGGAGGAGGGAGGGAGTCCTGGGCTCTAGTCCTATCGAGGAGGAGGACCAGCCTCAAGACCTGCATCCATTTAAATGTCTTCTTCTGTGTGTGTGTGTGTGTGTGTGTGTGTGTGTGTGGCCTCTGAATGAGCGATGAGGTTGGAAAACCAGCGGCTGCTAGCTCCATCCTTAGCGAAGCGTCATCCCGACCATGAATCACACAAAGCCACGTGAGCAAATATGCCAACGGTTTTCCTGCCGGCTGAAACCGAGGCTGAGCTCTGGATGAGGAACAAAGACTGAAGGAGGTTTTCTATTGGTCCTCCAGAGGCTGCTGTCCCTCAGAACCTGAATAGTAGTAATGGTCTTTGTTCAGTAAAGGTTAAGCAGTGTAATGACCGGAGGGTTGTTGGTTCACCTCGGACAGGAAGGTCGTCAGTTCAATCCCCCTGGTTGAGACCGTTGGACACGCCCACATCCAAGATGGCAGTCAGCAGGTCACTGTTTGTACATTCCCACCAAGCAGCATGTCTTCTAGTCCTAAAGACCTCAGACGAAGACGGTAGTAAGATGAACTATAGAAAACACCGTCTGTCAGGTTCTGTCGTCATGACAACCCTCAATAAAAATACCTTCTTACCTTGGACCACGACGTTGCTGCAGGTTCGCTGCGTTTTCCTCCTTGTTTGTTGGCAGTTGTTACTTCTGCAATTCAGAGGGTCAAGTGGGATGGATGGTAGATGAACGGGTGAACGGGTTTTCCTAGTGGGAAGTTGGAAATAACGGTCATTACGACATCGCCTGAATGCGGCATTACACTCTAGACTTCTATTGTCAATGTCAACTCTACCGGACCAGGACAGGCAACAACCTGTCTAACGGTGACCCGGCTACAGGGGGCTGATGGAGTCCATACTACCCAGCCACCTTCACCACTCCAAGTGATGGTTGGCTGGTTGGATGGATGGACGTACGGACATCACAGTCAACAGTCACTCTGTAACCTGGTTTTCCACCGGGCAGTCTCTCAGGGCAGTAATGCCTCTGGTGTTGGTTTGGACAGTGAATCTCTGGCCCTGCTGGTGACTCTGTCCTGGTTGTACAGGGTGAAACTAGTCCTGGGCTCTGATGCACCTGTTTAGTTGATTGATTGATTGTGTGTAGTTCCTATACTTGGTAATCAAAGTGATTCTGAGTCGATGCTGGGTACCTCATCCAGTCTGGGCCGAGGAAGAGGAGTTTCCATTCCCACTGTTGGTTTTGGTCTGGCTGCTAATTGCCTCCAGCCCAGTTGGAGCAGAGGAGAGCTTTCCACCTCACTCAGCTGAATGAGGGTTTAGTAGAGTGGTCAATGATCTTCCTGTCTGTGTTGTTGACCTCATGTTTGGCTCCAGACGTGATGACTGAAACAGAGAGCTGTTCCACCAGGCAGACTCTAAACGATCAGACTGGAGATGTGTTTTATATTACTGTACGGCCACTGTGAGAAAACCATACCTGAGATTAAACTCTCAATGTTTAAAAACTTGGGATGCACAAAGAACCAGGATCATTTACCGGACTCTCATCCAGAGAGACTTCCAGGGTCAACAGTAGAATCAGCAACCAGCAGTAAGGAGGTCAAGGGTCAGAGGTCACAGCACCCACACAATAGAAGGCTTGTATCTAGTAGAAGCTAGCGTTAGCAGTGGCTAGTAGTCCCATGTTAACAGTAGTTAAACTAGCTAGCTAGCTACCAGTTAAAGACAAGACATTCTCCAGTGGATCCCTGGTGGATCCTGGTTGGTAGCATGTTGGTGATGAAGCTGTAAAGCCTCTATAGAAGGAACACATGTTGCTGTGACTAGACTGATGGTGGGTGATGGAGGAGGGTGGAGGTGGTAGAGCGCTACGTCTGTCCATCATCACTTGCTGGTCTCCTGTCTGAACCTCCTCCTCCTCCTCTCTGTGGTCTCCTGTCTGAACCTCCTCCTCCTCCTCTCTGTGGTCTCCTGTCTGAACCTCCTCCTCCTCCTCTCTGTGGTCTCCTGTCTGAACCTCCTCCTCCTCCTCCTCTCTGTGGTCTCCTGTCTGAACCTCCTCCTCCTCCTCCTCTCTGTGGGTCTCCTGTCTGAACCTCCTCCTCCTCCTCCTCTCTGTGGTCTCCTGTCTGAACCTCCTCCTCCTTCCTCCTCTCTCTGTGGTCTCCTGTCTGAACCTCCTCCTCCTCCTCCACTCTGTGTGGTCTCCTGTCTGAACCTCCTCCTCCTCCTCCTCTCTCTGTGGTCTCCTGTCTGAACCTCACCTCCTCCTCCTCCTTCCCTCTACCTCCTCTGTGGTTCCTGTCTGAACCTCCTCCTCTCGCTCCTCTCTGTGGTCTCCTGTCTGAACCTCCTCCTCCTCCTCCTCTCTGTGGTCTCCTGTCTGAACCTCCTCCTCCTCCTCCTCCTCTCTGTGGTCTCCTGTCTGAACCTCCTCCTCCTCCTCCTCCTCTCTGTGGTCTCCTGTCTGAACCTCCTCCTCCTCCTCCTCCTCTCTGTGGTCTCCTGTCTGAACCTCCTCCTCCTCCTCTCTGTGGTCTCCTGTCTGAACCTCCTCCTCCTCCTCTCTGTGGTCTCCTGTCTGAACCTCCTCCTCCTCTCTGTCTCAGGATCTGTCCGGCTCCATCGATGACCTCCCCATGGGCACCGAGGCGGCGGTGAGCTCGGGGGCGTCGGCCTCCAGCAGCAGTCAGGGCGACCAGGGCAACCCGGCCCGGTCCCCCTTCTCCCCCCATGTCTCCCCCCGCCTCCCTCCTCCCACCCGCACTGGACCCTCCCCCTCCCCGTCCCCATCCCCCGCCGGGTCCAGCAGCCATTCACGATCTGGCCCACTCTCCCCCGCCACCAGCGGACCAGGTAGGACACACACACACACACACACACACACACACACACACACACACACACACACACACCTTCCCTCATGTAGTTTTACTCAGAAGATGTTTTATGTCATATAGTTTTGCATGTGTCTGTTTCCATGGCGACACTGCAGAGATCAAAGGTAGTAAAGAAGTACTACCTCACTAGCAGGAACTTTCTGGAAGTAAGAACCAAATACTAAGATCTAAGATCCTGGATAGTTCACCTATTCACACACACACACACACACACACACACACACACACACACACACACACACACACACACACACACACACACACTCTTTCAGGGAGTTTTCCAGACTAGTTATCTGCTGTGTCGGTCCACGCTGGGTGGTTTGGTTGGGCCAGTGGCAGTGGGGCCCCAGGCCTCCAGGCCCCAGGCCTCCAGGCCTCCAGGCCTCCAGGCCCCCAGGCCCCAGGCCCCCAGGCCCCCAGGCCCCAGGCCTCCAGGCCTACAGGCCCCAGGCCTCCAGGCCCCCAGGCCCCAGGCCTCCAGGCCTACAGGCCCCAGGCCTCCAGGCCTCCAGGCCCCAGGCCTCCAGGCCTCCAGGCCCCCAGGCCCCAGGCCCCAGGCCTCCAGGCCCCCAGGCTCCAGGCCCCCAGGCCCTCCAGGCCTCCAGGCCTCCAGGCCTCCAGGCCCCTCGGTCATTAAACCTGCTGCCAGTTTTAAAACAATTACTGTCCCGTGGTGAGTCGCTTCTACCACAGCACCGCAGCATCCCCACCGATGACCTTTGATCTCTGCAGGGTCGCCATGGAAACAGACACATGCACACAAACCCAAACGTACACGTCTCTCTCTCTCTCTCTCTCCCTCTCTCTCTCTCTCTCTCTCTCTCTCTCTCTCTCTCTCTCTCTCTCAGGGTCCCAGTTGGCCCCTCAGGTCTCTGGTTCTGGATCAGATGTAGGTCCTCATTCCTCCCAGTCTGCCATGACTCAGGACAGAGGTAAGACCTCCTGGTGTGTTGTGTTGATGAACCACACCAACACCCATAATCCTCTTCTGTCTGTCTCATAAAAGCCCCTTGTTTGTGTTTATTTCACCCTGTAGATGTTGATCATTTCCATCTCTTGTGTTTTTATTATTGTTTTTTATCTCTTCTGTGTTTTACTGAATGAGCCAAACTGAACTTTTATTTTGTAGTTTGTGATGTTTCTTCCCACCTCCCTTCCTGTTCCGTCTGTCTCTGACCACGTCCCTGATCTTTGTGTCCTCAGGTTTCCCCCCTGCCATGCAGCGCAGCACCCCGGGGCCCCAGTTTGGCCCCCAGCAGTCGGGGCCGTCCATGTCTCCCCACCCAGCGCCGGGGGGGCCCATGCACCACGGGTCCTACCAGCAGGGAGGCCCGTCCTACGGCCAATATGGACCCCCAGGTAAGAAGCAGACCAGTACGACCACAGTCTTCTACTGGTGGCCCCTGCAGCAGATGGGGCTCAGTGCCTTGCTGAAGGGACCCTCAGCAGTAGAGAGTGATTCTCCAAGACGGTCCAGGGATTCAAACCATTCTATGAGCAGCGTTTCCTCCTTTAGTTTGGCCAGGTGACGTTAGGACAGAGAACTACAGGAAACCACCCCAAAACGCAAGGCATCATGGGTAGAAGGAGGTATAAAGAGGTACAGGGACTGGAATCCGATTTGTTTTGACCAAGTTCTGGTTGTCTTGTGACTGAACGGTGTGAACCAACCAGATACTAACATGCAGCCAAGTCCAGACCAGGACCCGGATGTGACCTCTGGTCCAGACCAGGACCCGGCTGGATGTGACCTCTGGTCCAGACCAGGACCCGGCTGGATGTGACCTCACCATGTCGGGGTTCAGTGCCTTGCTCAAAGACACGCTGGCTGCTGATTGGACCACAGACTCTGAAGGCTAGTGCTTGACTCAAGGTGTTGAGGTACTTGGCCTTGCTTATTCACTTTCTGGAGGTTTGAACCAGCAACCTTCTGGCTCCTCAGGACAGAGCGGAGCTGCATTCAGTACTACTGTTGTTTCAGCTGAGGGTGAAAACTATGGGGTGTGTGTGTGTGTGTGTGTGTGTGTGTGTGTGTGTGTGTGTGTGTGTGTGTGTGTGTGTGGTGTGTGTGTGTGTGTGTGTGTGGATTGGACAGTGCCTGCCAGGAGCTGAGGCTGTAGTGGTTAGAGAGACTGTCCTGTAACTGGGTCACAGGTTTGATTCCTGCACCAGCCATGTATCCTGTTGACGAGACTCTGAAGGCCTTGAAACGTCTTAGATATGGTTCACTGTTGAGTCTGTTGTGTTCCAGAGTTGTTTTCTCCTCCTCCTCTCTTCTCTCCTCCTCCTCCTCCTCCTCCTCTTCTCTCTCTCCTCCTCTTCCTCCTCCTCCTCCTCCTCCTCTCTTCTCCTCCTCCTCTTCTCTCTCCTCCTCCTCCTCCTCCTCTTCTCTCCTCCTCCTCCTTGTTAAAGGGACTAGACTAGAATAACTCGTGAGACAGGGTATCTGTGTAGCTGAGTGCTTTTATTTTCGTTTATTTTTGCACATCAAAGTTGTCTGGTTTCCTCGTCTTGTTGTGAACGCAACCGGGAACGAGAGAAGAAGTTTAGATCTGGTTTGTGGAGTTTTCTAAAGGAGGAGGAGGGAGGAGGGAGTGGGGGGGGGGGGGGGGGGGCTGACCTGAACGCTGGAACACATCACTGTTACCTGGTTGTGTTGTCTCACCTCATTGTAGCTGGAGATTGATTGATTGATTGATTGATTGATTGAATTTATATGATGAATTCAAATCCAACATACCAACAAGTACGCAGCATCAGGACCACCAGGATGGACCAGTACTGGTCCTCCGTCATGTTGAACCTTCAACCAGAGAGGAGGAACGAGTCTCTGACATCAGCTGCTGTAATGGAACGACTGACCAACCGCATGTAGACTAGACTGGTCTCTGCTGGTCCCTGGAGACTAGACTGGTCTCTGCTGGTCCCTGGAGACTAGACTGGACTCTGCTGGTCCCTGGAGACTAGACTGGACTCTGCTGGTCCCTGCTGGTCCCTGGAGACTAGACTGGACTCTGCTGGTCCCTGGAGACTAGACTGGGACTAGACTAGACTATGTGCTTGTCTTGTTGTCTCTATCTGATGCCCAGTGTCTCCTCCCCCCCAGGTAACTACCCACGACCCCCCCACTACGGCGGGGCCCCCGATGCCGGCCCCGGCCCCGGCCCCGGCCCCGGCCCCGGCCTAGCCAACAGCCTGGGGATGAACGCCAGCAGCCCCATGCACGGTCAGGGGCCCTCCACCCCCGCGGGCCGCGGTCTGGGCCCCGGGGCCGGCGGGCGCCCTTACCCCGGTGGAGGTAACACCATGGCCCCCACCTCCCCTGGCATGCCGCAGCCCGCCGGACAGGGCATGGGGCCCCCGGCACCCAACGGTAGCCGCAAGCCCCCCGAGGCGGGTCCCAACGCCGGGCCCAGTGCCAACTCCTCCCAGGGCAGGTGAGTCCGGCAGAGCAGGGAGCCTGGAAACGTCTGGAAACGTTTGGAAACGTTTGGAAACGTTTGGAAAATGATTTTGATAATTTTCACAACTTGAAAGGTTCTTGAGGTTCTTGTTACTTCTCTACCTCCACCCCATCCATCCCTCCATCCCTCCCTCCCTCCCTCCCTCCCTCCCTCGCTCCCTCCTCCCTCCAGGCCTCTCTTCGCTCGCTCACCCATCTTCCCCAACCAGTCCTGGCCTGGGGTTCGACCTGCCCTCTCTCCTACCCTTCATCCCCCCCACCCTCCTCATCCTCACCACCCCCCACCTCCTCCTCACCACTCCCAGCAGGGCATCAATGCTCAGCCCCCTCCTGCGGTCCAGACACCCCCCGAGCATTATGGGTAGGTGAGGTGTTGGAGTACCAGGGCCTGACGGATACAGAAGCACAGCCGTAGTGACCTTTCACCCCCGATATATATAGTCGTATGATTGGCTGATGCTAAGCAGCCATTAGTGTTTAGTCCCAACTGAGGAGGTTTATCACACAGTGACATCAGACCTCCAGTAACCAATGGGTGTGTCTCTGGGGCGGAGCCCTGTGTCTGTCAGGCTGCTGTGTTCAGGATCATCCACTAACAGGTCTGGTGACTAACAGACTTCCTGTCCTCTGCTGCTGCATGGCTTCACAGGCTGGTTTTACCCACAGGCCACCGCTGCTGCTAAAACGTTCACCATTAAACCAGCCAGCGGCGGGTTAGTCCAGATGGCTTAGTCCAGATGGGTTAGTCCAGATGGGTTAGTCCAGATCACGTCTGGTTACCTGTAGACTTGAGCTGTTGTGGCCAGTTAACATGGTTTTGCGGTTCAGACTGTTAGAGGGTGAAAACCTTTACAGTCATTATTGTCTCTCTCTGATTGTCTCTCTCTCCAGTTTAATATGGGAGTAAACCTGGTTAACTAGGGTTATCTGAATCACAGGATGAGCTTGCTGGGTTCTTCTAACCTAGTGATGATGTCACATGGGTAACCTAAACCAGGCTACTGGCTAACCGGGTCAACAAGGGATTCTCCCTGCATGTAAACATAACCAGTGTTGAATTAACTTTCTTTCTCTCTTTCAGCTGTTAACTGCACGGGTCAGATGCTTCATTTCTTCTCTTCTCTTCCTCCTCAGACGGTAGCTGTGCTGGTTCCATCCCGCCTCATAATACTCAAACCCCTTCTTCTTCTTCTGTGGTGTCCAGGCAGGGCAGCTTCTCGGGCATGGCGCCAATGGGAGGAATGGGCCCTGGAGGCCCCTATAGCCAGCAGCCAGGCAACAACTCTGGGAGGATGACACCCCAGGGAGCCCCCTACAACGCCCCACCCTCAGGTAGGACAGCAGGATGATTGACAGCCCAGCGGTTCGGTACATCACTATGGTTACTGCATATGAACAGTTTGGTTCCAAAAAGGGAAACCTACTTTTACAAAATACTTGAATGATGGTGTTTTTAAAGGAGCGTAGGTAACTAGAGACACACTGATGTTATAAATATTGATGATGTAAATAAATATATTATTATAAATATTATGATTATTAGAATAATCATAATTGTTATTGTGATTATTATATTATCATTATATTATCATCATTATTATTATTATCATTATAATATTATTATTATCAATATTATCATTCTAATAATTATTGTTATATTATCATTATTATTGATATAATATTATTATTATCAATATTATCATTATAATTATTATTGTTATTATTATTATTATCATTATCATTATATTATCATTATTATTATTCCAGGCCCCATGATGATGCCAGCAGAGGGGATGGGCGGTCCTCCTGATGCCAAGCAGAGGGCGGAGCTTAGTAAGGAGGGCGTCGCCCCCACTGCTGACCCACCCAAACCCAAGGTACATACTTTGACTACGTTAACCAATCAGAATGGCTCCTGCCTCTGCCAGTCATGCCAGCTCCCTCCCACCCCCTGGTTTGCTCTCCCAGCATGCTCTACTAGTGCATGTGTGCTGAGAGAACGCTTCACAACGCTCGGGTCGACTGATGGAGGTTTTAAAGGCCGAAACCGAGACATTTAACATCTTTACATTTGACCATTTTCATTTAGACCATGACATTAAAACCCAGGATAACAATAATAATAACATAGAACATGGATACTTAGACTTTATTACTTATATGTTATTATTATAAAAGAACAACTTGATCTGATTCCGGTTCAGTTGTTCCCATAGAGACCCAGTGTCGTATTGATCAGTTCAATCAATATGTAATCAAACAATCGCTGTTGTATCCATCATATCATTTCTGTCTGAATTCGTATTGTTTTAATGCCAGGCCGGTATCGGCAAACCGATATCGGTGTAACCCTGAACAACACAGAACATCTCCTGTCAGCCTCTAATGCAGATGGAAGTCTCTTCTGTTTGTTCCAACCAGGAGAGGTTTCAAAAGGAGGCTGATTCCCTCGCGCTGTTTCCCCTCCTAGTCAACACTATTCATCATAGTCGACACTATTGATCTACTCGTTTCCAGCCTGGTGTTCGTTCCGACTGTCATGCCTGCATCTGCAACCCAAAATAACCAGTTCCCGCTGTAAAGTGCTCGGTGCTGCTAACGTGACGCCGCGGCTGCTCAGGTTTATTCCTTCGCCTGCTTGTTTTCTTTCTGTTTTTAAGTTCCTTCCTTGTTTGGTTCGTACTCCGTTCTGCAGTCTGAGTTTTGAAAGCTCCAACTTTCCTCCTTTGACTCGCTTCTCCTCATTATCCAATAGTGGAGACTTGATAACAGCCAGCACAGATCTGCCTGGCAGTCGGGGTTATGTGAGACGACTCGGCTTTGACTCCGGTTCGCTTGATGAGAACTCGCTGTGTTTGTCTGCAGCCTGTCGAGGCAGGCGGGGGCGTCGTGTTTCTACACCACAATGCCGAGTTGTGCTGCTAATTTCTGCAACTTTTCTGTGCCAAAGCTTTCTGCTCACGGTCGGCATTCTCAGCTTTGGAGTTGCGTTCTTCTTCATGTCAGCTTTTTGGAAGCCAGTCAGCTGTCAGAGAGACTTCAGCATCGCTGTAAGACAAGAGTACGTGTCAACAGGGGAGAAACTTTCTAGTCTACAGGCCACGTTAGCTGGCATCACCAAAACTCACCAGACAACTAGGCTTTAGAATAGAGCAGGACTCCAAATGATGGTTGGTTAGAGGAGGAGGGTGTTCATAGCGGTTAAGAACACATGAAGAAACATCTGAAAGGAGCGTCTCTTTAGTCCAATAAACCTCTCTTGCACCAAGTCACCGAGTCAAATTCCTTGTATGTGCCAATGTACTTGGCCAATAAATTAGATTCTGATTCTGTTTCCTGTAGTTGGTTTGGTTACGTCTCGGTCGGTTCAAACGCACCCTAACCTACCAGCTACGTTTTAGCAGCCGACTAGATGTTTAGAATGTTCAGGACGTTGGTTACCAGCCAAAATCAAACATTACCCATGATGCAGCTGGCGGCTATTTCCTCCCCACTGTGTGGTTAAACCAGATTAACCAGGCGGTACATCCACTCTCACCTGCTCTGGCTGCTCTGTCCAGCTGAATGCTAACATCGCTAACAGAAGGGAGGTTCTGCTGCTTGTTTTGCTCTATGAATGTTTCCTGTCCCAAACTCAAAAGAAAGACCTGAAGAAGAAAGATTTGTGTTTTTGTTGTTGTTGCCTAGCGATGCCGACTCCTCTCCATCTCATCACATGGCTCTGGTGTGTGACTGGTTTCTGTGTGTGTCCTATTCTGTATCACAGGACAGCTACAGCGCTCAGTGTCTGTCCCAGCCCCCCACCCCCTCCCCCATGTCCCCCAGCCCAGCTAGTCTGTCCTCCTGTCACGGGGAGGACAGCGATAGCATTAGCAGCCCCGCCTGGCCCAAGACACCGACCAGCCCCGTAAGTGCCGCAAAGCACAAAACCAGTTTGTTTTTTAGTATTTTTCAGGGTTCTACGGTGTGGAGAGAAGAAGTTAGACAGCAGAGCACAAACTAGCATTTAGATATTTTTGATCCTGTTTACAAATCGTAGTCCCGAAGTTTTTCACTTTAGACGTACATGTGCTCCTGGGGAAATACATCACCGTAGAGCCCTGTGTTTCTGCTGCTGGTGTGTGAAAACCTAGTAACTCCAGATTTTTTAGCTTTTTGGTCAATTTCTGTTGTTTCATGAGCCTGGAGGCATTGAACCCTTTCAAAACTTCAGAAACACACAAATCAAATCAAACTTTATTTATATAGCACATTTCGTACATTAAGATGCAATGTGCTTCACTTCAAATAAAATGTACAGATTCAAAGAAAATCACACGTATTTGTGTAGCCCTTAACCACGGTTAGTCTCAAAGGGTTAGTCACACGGTCGCCCATCATCATTTTTCTCTATTCTTTAAAAATGTGACATCTTGGAGATGCAAGGTTTTCATTGGACCAGCAGCGGTTTGCTTGCGTCTAAGCTGGGGTTTTTTTCTTGTGGTTCATAATGGAGTCCAGAAGCTGTTTTTTTTCCATTGTAAATGTTTTACGTCTAATGTGACTTTCTCCATTTTTATTGAGACTTTCTCATTAAAATATGTCAATAAAGTTTGACGGTTGGTCCTTTCTCAATTAAAAAAAAACCTCATTGGCTAATTGGCTAGCGATGCTACCAGTCTTTCTTTATACCTGTTAGCATTGCAACGTCACCTTTGTTTGTTCATCATCAGGATTGAGTTGTTAACTATCCAATAAAAACATGCTTTGAATGGGTATCTATGGCTAATTAGTTTCCCTTTAGCCCCGCCTCTCTGTAGACTATATCTATAGACTAGAATGAGGCTCAGACATGTTCTGACCTCATATGGCTCATCTGCACTTGCACCATTTGTTGTCCCTAGATTACATCAAATGCCCCATGGTCATGGAAAACCAGGGAAAAAAAGGCCCAAAGAAGTTATGGAGAATGATACATATCCAAAAACTTTGGGAAATGTCATGTCTGCTCTTTTCAACTTGTCTGTGCCATCTAATAGTCATGGAAAGGTCATGGAATTTGACAATGTTGTTGGGAGACTCAACATGGACCATAATTGGAGCTGAGAAGAAACCAAGGACTGTCTGATGTGTTAATGAGAAAGTCCCATTCAGCAGGTCCAGTCGTGATTCTGTGTCGTCTTCCATGTTTCTGTATTCAACTGACTGTTCAACCTCATTCAACTGGGATTGAATGGAGAAAAGACCTCTGGTTCTGGTTTTGGTGTTGACAGTGCTGCCCAACCTGGAGTCCTGTGGTTGAATAACTACAGCATTACGAACCATCGACTTCCTCTGGTCGAAATGTTGATGAATGTAAAGCTGGCCTGCAGTCTGGAGGGAAGGTTGGGTAGCACTGCTCTATTGTGGACGTCTGTATGTGGTGTGTGATATGTGGATTGCTGTTTAGGACTGCACAATATTGACAAAATAAGAATATTGTTATACATGTGAACACAAATGGTAATTGGGGGAATTGAGATACAAATGCTTACGATTTGTAAAATTGCCTTTGGAATTTGGAAATAGCAATAGTAAACAGGCTGGGAATGACGTCACCCAGACAGAATGTGATGCTGGTGACTTTGGACGGTGGCTGGTTTGTTAGTCTACTCTACCAGACACCTTGGTGGGTAACCAGCCTCATTCAAAGGCCCAGTTCTAAAGATCATACGTAGCTTGTAAAATGGTGACAGTAACAGGTGAATTTTCAAATGTGGCAAGACGAAAACGTTCCTGCCCTGGTAGCTAGTACTGGGTCGTCGGTATTTATTATTTTTGGATGTATTGTGCAGCCCTGCTGTTGTAGGTCATGGCTGCATCCATAAACCAGACCTGACTGTCCTCTCCGTGTTCCCATCTCTCCAGAAACCCAGCCTGGCCACTATGACCAATGAGAAGATCACCCGGTTGTATGAGATGGGCTCAGAGCCGGAGAGGAGGGCGTGGGTGGACCGATACCTGGCCTTCATGGAGGACCGGGGAACGCCCGTCCCAAACCTGCCCGCCGTCAGCAAGAAGCCGCTGGACCTCTGCCGGCTCTACCTGTGTGTGAGGGAGATCGGAGGCCTGGCCATGGTGAGTGGTCCTTCTCCTTAATCTTCTCTTCTTCTGCCTCTTCTTCCTCTTTTGCTCCTTCTTCTTCTCCTCCTCCTTCATCTTCTCCTTCATCTCCTCTTCCGCCTCTTCTTCCTGTTTTGTGCCTCCTCCTCCTTCATCTTCTCATTTATCTTCTCTCTGCCTATTCTTCCTCTTTTGTGCCTCCTTCTTCTCCTTCATCTTCTCCTCCTCCTCTTCTCAGGTGAGCAAGAACAAGAAGTGGCGTGAGTTGTCCACCCACCTGAACGTGGGGACGTCCAGCAGCTCGGCCAGCTCTCTGAAGAAACAGTACATCCAGTACCTGTTCACCTACGAGTGTAAGGTGGAGCGAGGGGAGGAGCCTCCACCAGAGACCCCGGTGCCCAAAGGAGACGCCAAGAAACCTCCATCACACCAGGCCAAGGTCCAGCCCCCCTCCCCTGGTGAGGAACCTACCCTTAACTAGCTGTCTGTCTGTCTTATCTGAGGCTGTTATGTGTGTGTGGATGAGTGTATGAAGTAATGATGTCAGATAGCCAGTGGTAGGAACCCCCCCTCCCCCCCAACACACTCTGATGATGTAACTGAGAGAGACACCGTGAGCCATCAAGTAGTAGAGGAGGAAGGAGGGAGTCCCAGTGACCTACATCCCATCCCCTACATCCCAGGGTCATTGTGGCTAACATGATGAGCTATGGGGAACAATTACGTCATGAATGACATTGTTCCTAATGACTGGAAGAATTGCCAATCTGTTTTTATTTGTTCCATTTATTGTCTGAGTGACTTGACGTTTACACTCCTTACTATTGGCTGCAGTGTTGGTGATCTAGGAACTGAAGCTCATTCTGCTCTTGGACCTCGTTGTAGATCAAGCTAGGGAGGTCAGATGAACGACTGAAGCGTAAATCTGAGTAGATAAATGTTTGTGTCATTCTTTACTGTTTCATTTTTCTTTGGGTTTGCACATTTTAAGGCATTTAGCTGACACTCTTCTCCAGACCCACTTACAGTGAGGAGGTAGAGATTCAGTGCCTTGCTCAAGGACACTTTGGCTGGACACATGGCAGGATACGGGGATCAAACCTGTGACCTTTTGGTTACGGGTCATTCTCACCACCAGCCCAGTGTTCCCAGTGTATTTTCAGCTGGTTCTGTCTGATCTGTGTCTCTGCAGCCAACTCGGGCTCCCTGCAGGGCCCCAACACCCCCCAGTCCAGTGGCAGCAGCTCCCTGACCGAGGCCCCCAGCGACCTGAAGCCCCCCACCCCGGCCTCCACCCCCCACAGCCAGATGACCCCCCAGCCAGGAAACAGGTAGGGCATGCACCAGAATGACCCGGTCACCCTGAGCATCTTCATTCAGCCGCGACACACACTAAAAACACTACCCCTTTCTGGCTGATGGTGTACTAATCAGTGAAATGAGATCTGATGTTGTGATTGGTTGGAAGGAAAACCTGCAGACTCTTGGCCCCCGATGGCACATGATTGGACACCACTGGTTTAGAGGGAGAACGCGATCCGAGCGTGATCCCATCCATCTACAAGAAGCTCTGCGTGAGTCGGGTCGAATCACGATCAGATCACGTTCTCAAGTGGTGCTGATGACGATCCATGTTGGGTCTTTTCCTGTACCAAATTTCTGACCAATGAAGGAAAAGATTTCTGATTCTGATTCTGAAATGACTGCTCCCACATGGCTTTGGTTGATACATTATGGTTTGCTTGAAATGCTGCCATGTGAATCTAGACACACTAGAAAGACTGCAACCAGAACTCGGTCCAAGATGGGGAACCAAAACCAAAATGACCTCCAAGCACCACTGCTACAGTAATGAAGTGACTCAAACCAGAAAGGGTAGCTAGTTATTGAGCAATCAATCCTTGTCGCTGATTGGTCATGAAACACACTCAGCACATAAATAACAATGGAAACTTTGAAGTCAACTAAGAAAAAGAAAAGGTTGCGTAGTTTGTTGATACCTTGAAACCCCAATCCACACCTTCTGACCTGGTTTATCTCTTAGGAACAGCGGAGGCGTGAGCGTTCAGGACCCGTTCTCCGAGGGCAACGATCCGGCCTTCCACGGCAAGCGTGGCCCAGGACCCGCCGGCGCCCCCTACCAGCAGGGAGGAGGTCCAGCAGATCCCTCCATGAGGATGCAGTACGATGCCAACAAAGACCCGTATGGAGGAGCTAGGAAGGGTGAGGAGGGAAAACACTACAAAAGACCAAGGGTTTCACTCTAAACTGCTGAAGAGTTAATATTTCAAAACAGAGATGATGCAAAGGTCTTAAAGGAGCAGTTCACCCCAAAATGAAGTTAGAAAGTGCCACACAGTGATCCAGCCTGTTCCATCTCAGCCTTCTGCTTCCTGTGTAGTATGGCAACCGGAACAAGGAAATGGACTGCTCCTGGTTACGGCTCGCCAGCCAATAGAGAGCTGGACATACTACCCTACTACTCTGCTGCCTTGTTTCAGATCCAAACTCTCCAGAGTTTAATTAATCCAGGTTAATATGATGTCAGCCGTTTGAAATTATTTTTCTAATCCGCATCTGGCGAATTCAGCTCCTCGAACGCAGGTGGCGACTGTTTTGTCAAACTTGGGTGTAGTTATCTTCCATAATTGCTCATAGAGGAAACACGAGTAGAGTGGAAACCATAATCAGCAGAAAAAGGCAGATCAATTAAATGTGTAGGTAGGCTATTTACAGTTGTATCTATAGCCCATATTGCACCATTGTAATTGCCTGTATAGGTTTTCAACTCTCAAATTGCCCTCAGTCTCTGATTTCTTTTGACTTCCATTCTCAGCCAGCGGCGCTGACTGGCCCGAAGAGGAACATATTAAAATGACATAGAAAAATGTTCTTCAATATTCTTTCAAAAACAAAGAAATGTCTGAATTAGCCAATGGATGTTGGCGATCTCTCAGGGCGTGTTCTCCTCTAAAAGCTTGCCCTGATCTGTTGGCTCCTCTCTATGGAAAGACTGTGTGGAAATGAATTCATGGATGGGAAGTTTAGCAAGGCTCATAATCCAGCAGCATTTTTGCAGGTTTGAGGTTAATAAGCTGTTGCTCTGGTAAGAAGTTAGACTAAAGTTAAGCTTGCTTCATGGAACAGAAAATCTCGGGCTTATGTCAAATTGTCAACAAACTTATCCAACTAACTCTGTTAGACCCGGGCCTGGAAGTTTCTCCTTCAATTTCTTTTTTCAGGAATCAAGAGCATTTTGGAAATCAAGGACGGGTTTTAAGTCTTTGTGGGTTCCCAGCAACATGAATACTAATCATGAGGTCAATGGAAACTTTCAGTTCAGTTAAGACAGCGAAAGACATCATAGTTGAAAGAGGTTTTCTCCCAGCAGCAGCCATAGACCACAACCTCATCCTGCTGCCTCCAGCCGGCCTGCAGGGTCACCAGGGAACCACCTGTTCACCAGTCAGGTCAACCGGTGGTATCATGCTGCTTCTTGGCCTTTTTAATGCTGTAAGAGACAAAATCTGAACAATAATCCCAAACAATCTAGATTTAAAATGTCCTGCTGCTGGGTTCAGTCCTTGGGAGTTTCCTGCAGTCGCTGTTGAACGCTGTCAGGCTCTGCTGCCACCCAGTGGTCAAAACAGGCTGCAGGTCCTGGAAGTCTTAAAATATCTTAAAATATATGATCTAAAATCAAGGCCTTAAATGGTCTTGAATACAGTTCAATATAGCGTTCTTAATTCAGATGTAGAGGTCTTAAATGTTTTGTGGTTTCTTGATGCGCTGTCCAGTCATACAGACAGAGGAGCGTGAGCCGTCCTGCCTGGTTCTGTCTAACCCGTGTCTCTCCAGGTCCAGGGCCCGGCGAGGCCTACAGTCCAGGCCAGATGCCCAGCGGTGCCATGCAGGACATGTACCCCCGCAGGCCTCCCTCCGGGCCCCTGCCAGGGATGGGCGTGGGCCCCAGACCCCAGTACCCCTACGGGCCGGGCTTTGACCGGAGGTAGGCTGTTGGCCAGCTGGCTTGTCTGCTTGGTCTCAAAATGAATCCTTGCTTGTTCCTACGGTCATGGAACACCTGGAAAGTCACAGAATCCAAGAAATGTGTTTTCCAGGCCTGGAGGAGTTATAGAAATGGAGCATGGTCATATAGTGTTGGAAATATCAAAGGAAGGAATGACGGAATTGAAAGTGAAACCTGAGTCAGTGTGCTGTGTTCCTGTCCTCCAGGCCGGACCATGTGATGGGGCCAGAGGGAGGCCTGGCGCCCCCTGGAGGTCAGAACAACATGGGTCCCTCTGGAAACGACCCCAGCATGTACCCCGCCAACAGATTCCCCCCCCAGAGGTAGGACACACACCGTCATCACTAGAGTGTCTGTATAGGAGATCCGCTGGATCACCGAGGATCAAACCAGTTGAAATCAAGTTAGATGAGATGAAACTGGAATGATCCCTGTGGATCCCCATTGACCACATCGCCTTAGTCAAAGAAATTACAGAGGGGAAGATAATGTGTGTTTATGCATTTGCACTTTGCCAGGGAGGTTTCTCTCTTTGTGATACTTTTTATTGCAGGTTTTTATTATTTAATGTAAAAGCATGTTCAGTTTTCTTGTGTATAAATTGTGTATAAATAAAGTTTGACTTGACGTTTTGAAGATGCTGACAACTGAACCCTCTCTGTTGTCTCAGGCATGGACACGACGGCTACAGCCAGCAGTTTCCTCACAGCATGGCCTACAGCTCCCATCAGCCCCTGTTCCCTCAGCAGCAGGTCAGCAGCCAGCCCACAGGGGGCGCTCTCACTCGCTTCACTCTAGTAGTTTACACTGAGGTCCAATAGAATAATCACCAACATCACAAGAAACCTATAGTAGGAGGTCAAAGGTCACAGATGAAATTCTGTTGTTGGACAACTCTGTAGGAAGCATCTTAGTTAGTAGATCAACAGTGAAACCAGGAGTCAGTTAAACCACTTGGACCATCATGAACGTGTTTTGAATGAGTTGACTTCATTCTGGTTGTTTCCTGTTTTGGTCACGTTTTGATTTCAACGTGTTTTTGTTTCCTCAACTTTATTAGAATTCACTTTGCTTGTTCGTCCCTCAGTTACGATTCTGACATCTACAGACACAGAACACTTGATGAATCAGAAGGTCTTTGCTAGTGTGTGATTGTGTGATTGTGTTTGTCCCTCAGGGCTACAAGCGCCCGGTGGAGGGGATGTACCCCCCCGCTAAGCGTCATGAGGGCGAGGCCTACGGCGTCCAGCAGTACGGGGCCCAGCAGGCCGAGGTGTTCGGCCCCTATGGAGGAGGAGGAGGAGGGTACATGGGCCCTGAGCGACGGCCAGTCCAGGGTCAGTACCCGTACCCGTACGCCCGTGACCGCATGCCGCCTGGCGGCCAGGGGCCCCCGCAGCATGGTATGATGGCTGGAGGGCCCCCGCCTGTCTCTGGGGGTCCCGGGGACGGGCCTCCGGGCAACATGTGGCACCCCAGGACAGACATGGGCTACCCCTACCCCGGCCGACAGGGCCAGGGGCCCCCTTACCCCGGTATGGGCCGAGGGGAGGACCCAGAGGGTCGGGCCCCTCAGGACAGCCAATGGCCCCCCAGTCACCCCGGCCAGTGCCAGCCGCCGTACCCCCCCCACTCCTCCTCCTCCTCCTCCTCCTCCATGCCCCCATGCCCCCATGCCCCCCATGCCCTCCAGACAGTCCCCCTCCTCCTACCAGTCTAGCCCCACCCTCCCCAACCACATGTCCCGTGCCCACAGCCCCTCCACCTTCCCCCGACCGATGGGAGGCTCTCTGTCCCCCAACAGCGCCCCCTACATGAGCTCCATGAAGAAGGCGGGCGTGCCCGGTGCCGTGCCCAGCTCTGTGCCCGGTCAGAGCTTCCCCCTCATCCAGCGGGACGTCAGCTTCCCCCCCGGCTCGGTGGAGGCCACCCAGCCCAAACTGAAGCCACGGTGCAGGCTCACCGCCAAGGACACAGGTTAGAAACCCAGTCAAGAGATGGGACGGTCTCCCATACACCATGTTAGAACATCTACTAGAACATGAAGGAAGGAGGGAACCTAAACGGATCCTCTAGTCATACTGATATATATATATATAATTAATAATAGATTAATAGATTAGTAATAGATTAATAATAGATTAGTAATAGATTAGTAATAGATTAATAATAGATTAGTAATAAATTAATAATAGAATAGTAATAGATTAATAATAGATTAATAATAGATTAGTAATAGATTAATAATAGATTAATAATAGATTAGTAATAGATGAATAATAGATTAGTAATAGATTAGTAATAGATGAATTATTAATAATAGATTAGTAATAGATTACTAATAGATTAATATTACATTAAATTAATGTGAAATGTGATTCAACTCCTACCAGGAACCCCGGACGCGTGGCGAGTGATGATGTCACTGAAGTCTGGCCTATTAGCAGAGAGCACCTGGGCTCTGGACACCATCAACATCCTGCTGTATGACGACAGCACCGTGGGCTCCTTCACCCTCTCACAGGTCCGACCGCCATTCAGACCCAGCAGGAACGTCTTCATGTATAAGAACAGATAAGAACCGATTCTGTCTGAGGGTCGAAGTCATGAAGTCTTTATTTATTAGAGTGAGGATGATGATGAATAAGAGGAAGAAGACGTTCTGCTACTTTGAGAAGTATTGCATTGAAAAAGGTGTCAAAGTGAAAATATGTTAAGCTGCAAAATTTAGTTTACTGAATCTTTAATGTTAATCTAATCAACATTAAAGATCATGATCACAATATTTATCATTTATCATTTATCATTGGTTGTAGCGTATTCACATGATTCACTGATCAAATATCAGCAGATCAAACGATGTGAAGCCTCTCCTTGTTCCCTCAGCTGCCTGGCTTCCTGGAGCTCATCGTGGAGTATTACCGCCGCTGCCTCATCCAGATCTTTGGCATCCTGGAGGAGTACGAGTTGGAACCCGTCTCCCTGGCCCTGCCCGACCCTCCCGAGGGGGAGGCGCAAGAGGAGCAACCAGCCGCCACTCCGCAGCCTGACGGCCAATCACAGCAGGAGCAGGGGATACCCAGCAATCCGTCAGAGGAGGAGGAAGAGGAGTCATCGCTCCTCACGGCGTCACCTGCCATCAACGCTGAAGAGGAGGGAGACATGAAAGCCAATGCTCCTGTTGTAAAGGAGGAGGAGGACGGAGATGAGGAGGAGGAAGGTGGAAGGAGCAAGCAGCCTGAGCCCAGCCAGCACCAGGACCCGGCAGAGCCCCGACCCAAACAGGCCAGCAAGTACGACAAGCTGCCCATCAAGGTGGAGGAGGAGAAGGAGGAGGAAGAGGAGCTGATGGCGCGCTGGGCGGAGCTTGACCTCCCCCGCGGCTTCACCAGCGGCCTCCTCCACTGGAACGCTGGGGGAGGAGACTCCACCCGCTACATCCAGACCCACTTGGAGCTCCGCATCGGGGACACTGCCCCCCCCAACCCCCTGTGGAGGAAGGAGGAGGAGGAGGAGGAGGAAAGGGGAGGAGGATGGACAGGGCAGGAGGAGAACAAGGAGGCGGAGGAGGAAGGTGTGGAGAAGAACCTGAGCACCACCATGGATGCCCTGAACGCCCTGAACGCCCAGCCTGGCTCCCAAGGTAAAGAAACGGAGAAGATGGAGGAAGAAAATGTGACAGCTAGCGCCTCCTGCTGGTTGTGCTCATTTTTAATAAAATCACTATGGAGGCCTTTAAGGTGACTTAGCCCCGCCCCCTCTGGTGGCCATGTTGGAGGTCCTCAGCTCTGTGAACAGCTGATTGTGTTTCTGTCTGTTTCTGACTGAACTGATCATTGATTGATTTAGTGATTCGATATCAATATTAAGATACAAATATAAAGATGATGATTAGTAAAAGTTTCCTTATTCTCTTATTATCTAAAAGCATCACAACACAGTTTGACCCTCTTTCTTGTGTTCTGCTGCCAGGCTCCCTGTCGGAGGGTAAAGGTCAGAGGTTACCGTGGTTACCGAGTCCCATCAGCCTGCTGGAGGACGAGCCTTGCTGCTGGGACGAAGCGCCCCTGTCCATGGCCGAGCCCTGGCAGGACTCGCTGGCCAGACGCTGCGTCTGCATCTCCAACATCGTCCGCAGCCTCTCCTTCATCCCCGGCAACGACGCCGACATGTCCCTGCACGCCGGCCTGGTGTTGATCCTGGGACGGCTGGTCCTGCTGCATCACCACCACCCCCGCAGGAAAAGGACGCGCCCTAGCTACCAGCGGGAGGACGAGCAGGGCCTGGCCTGCAGCAGGGACGAGTGGTGGTGGGACTGCCTGGCGGCGCTCAGGGAGAACACTCTGGTGACTCTGGCCAATATCTCCGGCCAGCTGGACCTGTCGCTCTTCCCAGAGAGCATCTGTCTGCCCATCCTGGACGGGCTGCTCCACTGGATGGTCTGCCCGTCGGCCGAAGCCCAGGACCCCTTCTCGTCGGCGGGGGGCTTCTCGTCCTCCCTCACCCCCCAGAGACTGGTGCTGGAGTGCTTGTGCAAGCTGAGCATCCAGGACAGCAACGTGGACCTGCTGCTGGCCACGCCGCCCTTCAGCCGCCAGGAGAAGCTGTTTGCCATGCTGGTGCGCCATGTGGGCGAGAGAAAGAGCCAGGTTTACCGCGAGATGGCGATGGCCGTTCTGTCCTGCCTGGCGCAGGGCGATCCCACGGCAGGCGCGAGCCATCGCCCTGCATAAGGGCAGTGTGGGAACTCTGATCGGCTTCCTGGAGGACAGCGTGGCCATGGCTCAGTACCAGCAGAGTCCACACAGCCTGCTGCACGCCGCAGCGCCGCCGGAGCCGCCCAGCATCAACATGATGTGCCGCGCTGCCAAGGCTCTGCTGGCCATGGCCAAGGTGGAGGAGAACCGGGCGGAGTTTGTTCTCTATGAAAGCCGGCTGCTGGACATCTCGCTGTCCACCGGCGCTCAAGTCCTCGGTGGCGGCCATCATGTGTGAATTACTGTTTAAAATCGGCCGCTCGTGACACAAACACTGCCGCGGAGCGCGCTCAGTAGGCGGGGCCGACGCCCCCCAGGCCGACGCCCCGCCCAGCTGCAGCGTGGTGCAAGGACCTGCCTCCTCTTCTATTTTTATTTAAAGAAAAGAACACAAAAATGTTTTTACATACAAATGAATATATATAGAGTATATATGGCTCCTCGCTCCATCGCAAATGTTTATTTGGGGTTTTTAAGTCATTTTAATACAAAAATATTTAATACTTGGTATTTTAAATTTTTTCTATTTGTTTAATTGTGTTGGTTTGTTTTGTTTTAACCAAAGTCGGCGTCTGGCGGTGGAGATGCTCTGGGTCTGGTGTGGTTGGTTACCAGGAACCACTGACCTCCTGGCACTCGGACCTTGTTCTGGGTGAAGCGTCCTGCTGGGCAGTCGGACTCATTCGGCGTGTTTTGGGTCGGGGGGGTTAATGTGAATTATTTTGACCGTCAGTGTTGCGTAACCACAGCAGAATAAAGAGGAGGGGCTACGTCACTTTTAAATCTTTTCTTTCGTCTCCCTGTCCGCCAGCCGGGAAACCCGTTTCCTCCACCAATCAAAGTCTGATCCCTCTCCGCCGCCCTCCTGCCTGTAAATACAAGTTGTACATTTGAGCGTCACGTTCGATTCCCTCTTGTTCTCACTGGGTGGCTGTAGTTGCTAATGAAGACTTGTTTTATCTGTATTTAAAACAACTGACGGATCCGGGACACCAACAAAACTGTGTTATTGATCATGAACACGGGAGAGACTTATTGTACAGGACGACACGGGGGCGGGACTTAACTCAACATGTTAACTGACACGACTTCACAACCGGTGAAACAAATGTAAAGAAAAAAAAAAAGACGAATCCATCCAGAACATCTCCCCTTTAATTTGACTTGTTTCTTCAGTATGAGGTCTTTATACTCTCTGTTCCATGACTTGTTAAAGAATAAATGTACATGAAATCTGGTTGAGCACTGTGAACGCAGCTTGGGGCTGGGGGGGTGGGGGGGTACTGCACCAGGTTTGGGTCTTGATGTCGATCTGAAGGCGTTGGAAAGCTCCAAACTGTTTCTGTTACAGAGAGAAGAACCTCAACGCTGTCTCGCCTCAACTCCTTTTATTACCCTTAAGTCTTCTGTCTCTTGTCAGGCTGCTGTGACCTCTGACCTTCTTACTATTGGTTGCTTGTAAAGTTGCTCATCTAGGAACTGAAGCTTATTGTTCCCCACACATTAAAACAACAGATTGGCCTGATGGGGGCGCTATAATTAAAGGTCTAACAATATGAACTCAAACGTGATATCTGAAGACATCACTGGTCTGATTTTGATAAAACTTGTAGTGATGATGATGGTGCTCTGTCCTGGTGGTGTAAAACATTACACTGGTCGGCCTGATGGTGGCGCTAACATGCCGTGACTCCTACACACCAAGCAGCTCATGATCCATAACTGCAGTTTTCCAAAGGCAGTGGCGAGACTCGTCTTTCCTCCCAGTCTGGTCAGAGTGAAACCAGCAGCGTCTGACAGGCGGTGTGGCGCCCCCTACCGGCGGTGTGGCGCCCCCTACCGGCGGTGTGGCGCCCCCTACCGGCGGTGTGGCGCCCCTACCGGCGGTGTGGCGCCCCCTACCGGCGGTGTGGCGCCCCCTACCGGCGGTGTGGCGCCCCTACCGGCGGTGTGGCGCCCCCTACCGGCGGTGTGGCGCCCCCTACCGGCGGTGTGGCGCCCCCTACAGCCAGACGCAGCGGTGAGACGCATCATTACCACACGGTTAGCCACTAAGACTTCATACTGAATGAGCTTCAACATAATGTTAACTGACTAGTCCAAACAGTCAGTCAGCTACATTGATTGATTGATTGATTCTTTCAGATCTTTCAGCCCACGCTCTTCCATGAGTCCTACATTTAAAACACAATACAAACTAATAAAGTATACCTCCCCAGTTGCACTGGATACTTCATGGACAAAATCATCATTACACAACAACATGAAACATGAACGTTTTATCTTTTAAAGCTCTGAGTCACCGACATGATTGAGCTTTTTATGATTCCATTTGAAGGTTCATATTTCAAAGCAGAAGACAAGCAGAAGACAAGCAGAAGACCTGCCCGGTGAAAATAATCCATCCGTCCTGTAATGGAGAACCGGTGTCGTTTGAAATGCCAGAAGCAGAATCTGTATCTAAAAGCCTCCAGCAGACGGAGAAGCAACCAGACGTGGTTTGATTCAGGCCGTGGAAAGTGCTTCCTGTGACGGCGGCGCCACACTTCATCATGCCGGTGATGAACCCGTGAAAACGGCAGCAGCGTTTACTGACGTCAGACTGGACTATTTTTATACCTGCTGATCTGATATCAGTCTCACTGCTGCCATGTGAAATCCTCATCATCTCCAGTCGTAGAGATTTCATGTTTTCATGCTTCTGATCATGTTGTAGCTTGAAGGGCACCCAACCGGATAAACTCACCTCGTGGTGTGAAGCTGAAAACAAGGTTGTCTCAGGTCCTGAAGGTTGACATGATACAAGGTTTTACCAGACAGATGAATCGTGTAGAACAGGTTTCCAGGTCTTGAGAAGATTGAGAATTGCATGAGGAGTATGAATATTGTTGAGTCCTGACATGTTTCAGGTGAGATGTTTTCTTCCAGCGACCATCAGCATCATGTTGACGGTCCTGATACAGTTCAACAGCATTTTAGGTTTTTAGAGGTTTTGTGTTTGGCTGCTTGTTCGTCTTCGGTTGTTTGAGGAAGATTGAAGATCTTGCTGACTTTTTTCTCCCCAAACCTCATGTCTCGCTCTTCTGTCCATCATGAAGTTGTGATTTACCCTTTTTCTGTGTTGTACCCACTTCCCCTCAACCTGCTTCGTCTACTTCTACTTCAGTTAGTGATTGCCTACATTTCCCAGGATGCCTTTCACCAACCCCCAGAGAAGGAGTGTGAACATGTTGCTTTCAGCGGTGAGTTGGATGTAAACATGACGTTAACGTTTTAGATCAATGAAACAACTAGATGGACCAGGAATACAACGGACAACTTCCTATTAACAATATAATAATCCTGTTAACACAATACATTTTTCCATCATTACATAATTGGGTTTTATTGCATTACTGAGCCAATTTCGTACACAATTATCACAAATCACCTTCCTGTTAATGTAATAAACCCCAAAGTAATTATATTGACGGGAGCAGAAGTTAATGGGAGGTGACGTTTATTACATTAACAGTCTATCATGGATGCAGTCTGTTAAAGTTCTTCTGTTACTAATCCTCTTTAAATCCTCTTTAAATCCTCATCCTCTATGTAGTTAAATTAATACAGAAATACATTTCTAACCAGTTTAGAGACTCAGTCAACATTTACAGACATCGTGTCCCGTCTTTTTGCTCATGTTGGACAGCTAGCTAACTGGATCATTTATGACTTTTATTGTGAAGGGATTAACACACTTCAGTAGTGTCTTCAGACTTCCGTGAGGAGAAAAGCTTCAGTCCCGTTTAGCAGAGGACGTCCTGGTTCCACAAGTGAAGTTCTTGTTTTCATCTTTGAGCCGAACCAACCAGCCACCAGCTGAATCATGACCGGTCATCGTTTCTGTTAAATCGTTATGGTTGTTGAACAGGAACTTTCCCTCAGCACTGTGGGACGCAGCAGCTTCACCGGCCTCCAGACGATGGTTGACCTGCAACCAGCTGCAAGCGTGGACAAACCTACCAGCAAGTCGCTGGTGCTCATTTCCCATCATGCCCCCCACCGGTAGAGTCATCATCATCAACCTAATCACACGGCAGCTAGAGCCCAGTTAGTCCACAACCTTTATTTACCCCAACAGGAAGTGGGACTGATACTGGGAAGAGGACCAGCAGCGAACTGGTCAAACTGGTCAGCCGGTCCTGGTAATGATACCAAGTCCCTCGCTGGTTGGTCTCCAGGCAGCAGCAGATTATTTGGACTTGAAGAGCGAGTCCCAGTCCAGTTCAGATCCGGCTTCGGCCTCGTTGCTCTTCTGGACGGACGGGAAGAAGGTCTGCATCTTCTGCCTGAACTCAGACAACTGGAGAACATCAGGAAGGTTAAAGACCAGAGATTACAGTTACAGTAATAATATTACTTTGTAGTAACAAATGAGTATTTCAGTACCGAGCCACCAAACAGTTTCCTGCCTCAATTAAGACCCATCATTAACAACCATAACTCCTGTTGGATCTGATCCTCCAGGTTGACTGGACAGAAACCTAATGGAGATAACCAGTCTAACCAGTCTAACTAGTCTAGATAACTAGACTAGTCACTGAGTTAGCTGGTGAGTCTGACCAACACTGCCAGGGTAAGGAGCTTTGGACACAAGCTCCCTCCAGATGGTCTGTTATTTCCTCCATGTTAACCCAAGTGAAGCGTCGTCATGGTGACACCTACACTGTGGACGCCCAGGGCCTTCCACACGGTGAAGCTGAGGAGCCCCACCCCACACCAGGCGTAGAGGGACCCCCACCCCAGGGCCCTCAGCGCCAGGGACGCCCCGCTCTCTGGGACCGCCGCCGTGGCCGCGACGCCCTGCGGAGGAAACACAGCATGAGATGAGATGAAACTTTACTGACCCCAGATCAGGCTGAAGCTCACTCAGGGTATCTGCAGGTCTATTTGAGACTTTTCAAGACATTCTAATGCTGGAACTGAATTTAGTATAAATGGGCAGAACAAGAAAAAGGAACCAGGAAATGAATAGTTCTTATTAAATGTATTAAAGCAGATAGGATCTGTTCTGGTTCATCTAAGACTGGTGCAAATAATAAGACCTGTAATAACTGGATGTAAGACTTTTCTTAGCACCCCTGGATACCCTGCAGCTATGAGCTTGGATGGTGCTTAAAAAGTCAAGACTGTTAATAGTAGCAGGTCTGGAAAAGTCTGGAAAATGAACTTGATCGCTTGGAGGCCTGGAGAGGTTTTGGAAGTGTCCAAACAAAGCAGGACGGTTCAAACTCCCTGACTGTCCCTGTCTGGAATACACCTCAGAAATCCCAAAACCAGTAGGAGCGTTAGATCTCAATCTCCAATTTACTGATAGACAATTGATTTTCACTCCCAGCAAGATGGACCTGTTGGCGTCAGATCAGAAGCCCGAACACATGAGATCTGTCAGGATGGTAAAAATAGATGTTTTGTGTCAAACTAACTTAATTATAGCTCATTTTAAAATAGCTCTGCTCCTCACCAGCCTTCCTCCTCGGATCTGACTTGTATTATTTCTTTCCCTGGCATTTCTCATCCATGATCACACTGGGGTCAGGAGGATTTGGGCCATTTATTGTCTGTGACCTCTGACCTTTGACCTCTGCCATCCATTCAATGCAAGAAGTTGGAATTTCTCAGCTGGTAGGTCGGAATTACAAACATGGACGCCAACGAGATTTAAGTTGTCCAACATAAAATACTGTCCCCAGGCAACAGTTAGCTAACGGTTAAGCAAGTAAAGCAACTTCGGTTAAGATTAAGGTTTAGGCAACTACTTTCAACTCCGACTTGAAGGGTCGTTCCATTTATTTTTCCTCGTAGGAAGTTCTGACTTTCCGATATCTCTGGAGCGCAGCATTATTCTACTGTTGACCTCATTGTAAAGCAGAACTCCTGGAACGCACTTTCCCCATCTTCCCATCCCAGACTAGCTTTGGGTCGAGTTTTTCGAGCATCCACTGGCGCGTGGTTGACAAGATTCTGGTCAAAATTGATCTCGTATGGTGGGAAAATGATGAGAACACGGGGTCCGGGTTGCTGTGGATAAAAGCATCAGCTAAATACCTAGAATGCCGAGGAGAGGACTTTGCGTGTCAACGTGAACAGAAGTACACCAGACCTCCCGACCGCATACCGCTCCACGCTATATCTAATTTGGCCAATTCGCCAGGCCTGTTTGATTGAGGGCGACGTCGACAACATAGACGAGCCTGTGACCGAAATAGACTCCGGAGACAACGACTCCCTTGTGCCACCACGCCAAGTATAGCTCAACAACAAACAAGGCTGTTGGCGTCCATGTGCGTCATTTCTAATCACCGCCTGCGAGGACCAAATCAGCATCCAGCTCCAGTTTTCCGGATGAGCTGCCGTGTCAGCTGAGGAAATGTTATGAAATGCGTTCAGCCCTCTTGTCGGGGAAAACATCTCCAAGGAAACTTCAGCTTGACTTTGTCTGGATGTGCCATCGGTCACCAGTCTCAGCTTGGTTTGGTTCCCATTGGGTCATGGGTCACCCCACAAAGGGACTGTTAGCATTGCTAGCTTTTCACATTGAAACCAATGGGCGCTTCTAGTGCTTAGTGAGGTCGACATGGTTTGAAGGGTCATGGTTCGATTCCCACTTGGAGGATTAAGAAAGAATATCAAAATTAAGTAAAATCTTATCCAGAAGATTAAAAAACTGTTTAGGACGTTACTTTGATGTTGCGTTCAGGGTCCCTACACCTTTTCGATCAATTTCCATGACCAGTATTCATCAGACTCTGTGTTCCATTCATCAGTCTGAGCCTTTCTTGATAGCAATGCTAACACACCATGTCTCCCCACCTTGTGACAAAGTCCTGAACAATAAAACTAACAGACTAATATTCAAAATGCCAAGGACGTTTCACTACACCTTGTTAAACCAGCCTGGGCTTTTTTTCTTGGCCAGTGCTAACGTGGAGCCGAATCCTGCGATCATCCCGGCAGACGCCACCGTGGTCAGGAACGCTGCACCTAGACAGAAGGAGGCGAGTGAGATGTCAGCCAACGGTCACCGATACAGTAAAACCATGGAGGCTGATTGTCTGTACGGATCAACATATATCGAGTCTTTTCTGTCACGGATGCTTCTGGACGTTGCAGCAACCTGCCACAGGACGTCACCAAGCAAAGTCAATAGCTGCTAAAATGACGTTTTCACACACTTTCTTTTAAAAGGGAAGTATCACCATGTAGAAGCTGGAGCTGCTCCATAGAGAATGGTTTGGGAAAGCTGGTGAAGGTGAGTGTCAGGGTACACAGGGCTTTCAGGGTCTAAGGCCAGATCTCCTGTTTCAGAGCTGTGAGCAATTTCGGTAAAAACCGTCAAGTCAAGAAATTCAGTTTTACATTAATTGTCTGCTGAGCCGCTCCTAGCAATACTGATCAATGTCTATTCATTTAATCTAATGAGCCATGACTGTAGACAGGGTCAAATGTGGGTCTTATTACAAAACCACTCCAGAACCACCATCCTTCACTATGGGAAGAACAATATTATTATTATCATTAGAACACAATGAGAAAATAGCCTGCCATTATCTGCACTGAACTAGCACATTCTCTTGTGTGGAGAAAACTAAACAACAAACTCTGTTCAAAAGTCTGGTAGTTCAATGTGGCGTTACTTCCTGGCAAAAGGAATTACTTCATAAAATATGATTGATATCTTTACTGAATCCTTAGGAGGCAGTTTTCAATTCGGCTTACATATACTCCACTACACTACATTTATTTAAATGAAATCTCAACTTTTTACAATTGGTTCACACTGCTTGCTACCGCCCACCAGTGCATTTTGGTGGAAGAAGAGTGAGGGAAAAACAGCTGAACCAGTTCTATCAATTAACATGTTATTAAAATAAGAGCTGCTTGGTAGATCATATGTATGCCGAATTGGAGAGTGGATCCTACCGATTCAGAAAAGATATTGATTCATATTTATAGGGTGTGTAGCTTTGATGAAAAGCAAGGAAACATTTAAGTTTCTAGTTTTTTGAATGGGGTTCAGGTTCTCCCCTACCATAGAGAACGGAACTTACTGATGCTAGCTAAAGCGGTCGACTTTGCAGTGACCTCATAATGCTGCGGAAGTCACAACAAAGACCAGAACCCGCTGACAACCAAACGGAATGAATCACGGGATGTTTTCTTGCCTTTCAACATGTGGAATTTGGCCTCGTCGTCATTTTCTGTTCTATCTCTGACATTCAGACTCGCGTTTTCCTTCTCAGCTGTCATGTTGCCTCTGTCCGTCCATATAAAGTCACCGGAGGGAAACAAACCCTGGCAGGAACTTACAATTGTTACTTATTTCATGTTACATATCTTTATTTTTCTGCCGCTGCTGTTATTTTGCACACCCTCATGATGCTTTAACTCATTTATTTTTATACTTTTCATTCATACATTTTCACCTAATATGTTCTTGAAACGTGGGAACATTGCGGCGTGTTTCATACCCCCATCTGCCATATTCGTATTTATATTCTATTATTATGTTATTTAATCTTTGTGCCGACTGTAGCCAGCAACAGCATATGTGCGAATGAGGAAACCATTAGTATTTCTCTCATTGCTGATCAATAACATGTTACATAAACGTGTTTGTCAGCCTGCCGGTGGAAGCTCAAACTTTCTGTAACGAATGAAAACGTCAGAGGGAAGAAGGAAGATCCTGACCAAAGATCGTCTATGTCTGTTAGAAAAGTCTGACTGAAGAAGTTAAAAAAAAAAAAATGTAAAGAGCTCTCACTCTGCCACCATTTATTGGAACAATAAACAAAGCATAGTTTCCACTCAGTGTAGATTGCATTACATTACATTACAAACATTCAATATTAGAAACATGAATAATGTCGTTGAAATAGTAATTCGACACAGTAAATAAAAATATAATATAAATAAAACTAGAAAAAATAAAGGGTAATAGACTTAACACGGCTGACAATTTCTGTACTGTACAAATATGTTAACACATAGTATAAATGTATGCAGTACAAAATAACAACAACATACCCAGAAGAGAATGAAATATATGTACAATATGAAAACATACAAAATATGAAATATATTTACTATAAAACTAAAGAGATGTACAATATGAAACAAAATAGAAAATAGTGAGATATGGCCTACTGTTGCAGATATCTTATATTAAATACATCTCAGGTTCATGTGTACCAAAGTACACCTGGGGCCTGTTCCAAGAAGCGGGTTTAGTGAAAACTCTGAGTTTGTTAACCCTGAGATGAGGGAAACTCTGGGTTTTCCGTTCCAGAAAGAGAGGTAACTCAAACTCTGATTCAGTTACCATGGTAACTGACTCTGTGAACCTAACCTGCTCGCTGGCAGGTTTTCTTGAACAAACCCTGACTTTCTCCCTGTCTCCTCCCTCTGCTGAACCTGAAGCAGCTGTCGGACATGGCGTGTCCTTTCCTCGTAACCCGATCGATATTCAAGCGGAAGTAATTCGCATAGCCTCACGTCGGGAGAGGATTTTGAGACCCCGATTAGATGTTCTATGTCCAGGATGGAAGAGCTGTCCGAGATATAATATGCCGTTTACACTTCACGGATTAAGCTACCACCACCCCGAGCAGTCAAATAAAGACACCTTTCATTTGGTCTTCTTTATTTCCTACAAATACAAAAGCAACAGTTAGTATTTATATATTGTTCCAACAACACATTTCACCTGTGACCATGCACCCACCTCTAACTTATGTTCCAGTAATTACATTTCTAGATCTGCCTTTCTAATTTGCCACCCCAAGTACAACATTTGAAGTATGTCTGGCCCAGACAGCTCAGTTAGGTAGAGCATTAGACTCTCAGTCTCAGGGTTGTGGGTTCGATCCCCACATAGTGTTAACTATTACCTTTGTAAGTCGCTTTGGATAAAAGCGTCTGCTAAATGACTCTTGTAATGTTTTTATATTTCATTTTCAGCTGCTGCCAAGAGCGCTTTGCGCCCGTGGGATTGCACCTAAATGAAAATATTTTTTTTTCCAATACCATTCCACCACTTTCTCACATGTAGGTAATATTATAAGAAAGTGTGGTTAAATGTTAAATGAATACACTACTGCATTCAAACGTACGCATTGACTCGGGCAGCGATTCTCTCCCACGCCAATTCCCTCTCCTTTACGACCCTTCTGCTTGCTGGTTGCCATGGTGAATCGTAGTATCGGACCTCCATTGATGATGGCTTTTTATTGTCGACGCGCACGCGCTTAACTCAAGGTGAACATACTCAAAGTTGATTGAACTAACTCAAATCAGCCGTTCTGGAACCGAAAACTCAGACTTTGCCATCTCGGAATGAATCAACTCAGAGTGCAGGGTTAGACTCAGAGTTTGCTGAAGCCTGCTTTGTGGAACAGACCCCAGGGGGCTGTTCCAAGAAGCGAGCTTAGAAAAGCGGCGATCAACCTCGCAAGCCTGGTTTGAATTAACCTAACAAATCAATCAGGGCTAAAGCGGTTCCACAAAGCCCAAGTGAAGCTACCGTGATCGGGCTAAACCGAGCCAGGCTGAAGCAATCCAGATAATTGCGCGTGCACAGTTGTGCACAGGGTTATTTAAGCAGCCCGAGTGGTCGAGCATGGATCTGATCGATTCATCATGGCGAAAAATGACGGTAAAGACAGAGCCGCAATGTTCACGGCCACTGAACAGCAACTTTTAGTGGAGGTCTATGGAGAATTCAGCCATATTACAATGAAAAGGGAAATACGATTGATATAAATAAAGGGAGAGAGAAAGATTGGCAACGAATTGCTGATCGATTGAATGTGTCAGTAATTGTTGAATTAAAAACGAACAAATTGTATAGACCTTAATATCATGTGTTCCAACAATATTAAAGAACTGAAAAGCTAAAAATATTATAAATGAAACCATGCCATATATGAAACCTCAAGACTGTAAATGTACTATCTATCGCCATAAATGATGTAGTAAAGGCTGTAGTAAGGTTTCATCTTACTACATTACAGTCATCGTACTGTACTAGACCCTATATGGGGATCGAACTCACAACCTTAAGACTGAGAGTCTCATGCTCTACTGACTGAGCTGTTCAGGCTGGTTCTTACTTTTATTATGTTTTTATGAAATCGGTTGTTTCCATCCTGGAAATTGATCGGTTGAAAGCTGTTCTACAGTGACTGTAAATCCCATACAGAAACAGTGAATGCGTCTCCTAGCAACCGTGGAAACATCTTGACATATATTCAAGATATTCAAGGTACTTTATTATTTCAATGAATTTGTTCAATAAAAATAATTTAGAAAATAAAATAATGTGTCATCAAATAATTATTTCTATAAGTTGTAACCGTTTTCTAAAAGCAATACGGCACTTGAGGTCTCGCTGGACACTCATGGTTAAATGGGGTTGCCTAGCAACGCTCTGAACCGTGACTGTATCCCCGATACAGCCTACATCATTTTATATTTTTTATTTTCTATTAACGTTACATGTTATGTCTGATAGTGTAGGTCTAGGGTAATAGTGTTGAACATTAGGATGGCGGAACCTTGTTTGAAAATCATTGCGTTTCAGTCGGATCAGTGTTACGGGAGCACCGATTAAGCTTCAACTGTGGTTTAGTCTGATATCTATCCTGCCCCAAGGCAGGCTAGTTTCGAAGCATAAGTTGCCACAGCAACTTGGCTTGAACTATGCTGAGCTTGCTTTGTGGAACCGAATAAGCCTGAAAATGAGCCAGACTAAGCGAAATAAGCCTGGATAAGTGGTAAGCTCGCTTTGTGGAACACCCCTCCGAACTCAAAGTTTAGTAACATCCAAAAATTCTGAATTACCTTTTTAATTGATGAGTAGTTTTGATTCTGCTTGTTTGTTTTGTTTGGGTATTTTGTTTAGTTTTTTACTAGTGAGTGCTTCATCTTGTCGATAGACGATCTCTGACGGTCCAGCCTCCCAGCCCGCAGCGACACAAAGCTCCGCCGCGGCTCTGTGGTGGACAGGATGCTCAGCACGTATTCTGCTCTAATATCCTCCCTGTTAACGGAAAATTAAAGCTTTGTCGGTTTGGTTTCCGCCTCTAATTGCCTGCGACGCGTTTGTCTTCCGTTTCTGTCCCCAGTTGGATGGATCTCGTCGTGATGTGAGGACGCTGGAAGGACGCGGAGGTCCTGCTGGTTCCTGCGGAGCGGAGCTGCTGGTTTGGATAAAGCGCGCCTCAGACCGGGACAAGTTGGGGTTGCTTTGCAGAAAAAAACAAAAAACAAAATAAAATCCATGTTTTTGGAAATAAAATGGGAGAATTATTCATGCAGATATTTTCTCACCACTCTTGACAAATGCACGAGGGAGCAACCTTCCGTGCTGCCTGGATTGAGATGAACGTTCATTTTGGGGTTGACTGATCACTTGGAGGCTGAACCCTGACAACGAAACAGCAAAGACACCTAGAACCTTTTGCATTGCTCAACCTCTTACTGTTGGATTTCATTCTCTCTCATTATTGTTATTGATATAGCTATCTGCGGCGGGACACATGTCTCAGATGCACGCGGGTCTGGAGCAGCAGCAGCCAGGCCAGTACAACCAGATCTGCACCCGCAGCTCGTCCCCGGCGGAGGCGGAGCGGTGCCCGCCGCAGAGGAGCAGGAACCCCCGCAGGAAATGGCAGGTGTTCCCGGGCAGGAACAGATTCTACTGTAACGGGAGGATCATGATGGCGAGGCAGACCGGGGTGTTCTACCTCACCCTGGTCCTCATCCTCCTCACCAGCGGCCTCTTCTTCACTTTTGAGTAAGTGAGTTTCCACAATAAAAGTCCCTTTTGGATTATAATCTGAATAATCAAATCCAGGGGGGAGATCTGATCCCCAGTGAAGTAGAGGGGGAGGAGGGTGAACTTTGACCTCCAGTAGGTGAGCTGAACAAAAATCAATTATACTCTCAGAAAAGCATTAATTATACCAATAACATGAGTTGGTGAAACTTCCTGTCTGTGATGTGAGTTCAGGTTCTACAGGTTTCTGTTGAATATAGAATAAAGAAATGAACATAAGATTTATATAAAATATAAGATCAAATCACCAGGATCAACTCACTCCATCCATCCATCTCTCTATCTATCTCTCTATCTCTCCACCATCCAGTTTCATCCTTCTCTCTCTCTCTCTCTGTCTGTTTGTATTATCTGTATTTTCTTTCTCATTCTTTCTGTCTATTACTTATTGTTTATATTCTGTGTTTATTCTATGTTTATATCTTTCCTTCTCTGTTTCTCTAATTCTGTCATTCTCCTCTCTTTCATTCTCATTCTCTCTCAATCTGTCTTCCTCTCATAGTCTCTCTGTCTCATTTTCTGTTTTTCTCCTGCCATCTTTCATTCTCATTCCCCATCATTTGCTTGTCTGTCTCTCTACCGTAACGTGGCCTCCAGGTCATTTATTTTATTTGGTTTTAGATTTAGATGTGATCCCATTTCTACAGTGTCTGTTTTAGTTGTTAACAGTCATTAGAGTGAATGGGATGAGGGAGAACGAGGGAATTGCAGATTGTAGTTTTAGTTCTACAAACATCTTCTCTCTTCTCTGAGGCAAAAATAATCTCATTGGTTGAGTTAAACCTCAGTGGGCGGAGCCAAAAAATTTAGCATGGCTAGGTTGTATTTCTTCAGTTAGCAGCAGAGCGCTAGGCTTCATAATATTAGCTAGCTCCTCTCTTACCTCACTCACTACACTGGGCTTCAGTCTAACGTTCTTAGTCTTGTGGTTCTTTGACTCCGCCCACTGAGGTTTAACTCAACCAATGAGATTATTTCTGAAATGTTTGTAGAAGTAAACCTCCAATCTGCCAGAGATTTAAACACACAACATGACCGAAGAGCCTGGCCAGAACAGATTGATTTATTATAGAACAGAAGCTTCCAGTACAGCTTCCAGGTCAGATACTAAGTGTACTTCCTGGCTCGTTCCTGGAAGGAGGATGAGGAGGGTGAGTGAGGTTTCCGTCTTCCTCCCATCCCCCCCTCAGTTCCTCCCACATTCCTCACCACAACTTCCTGAACACGGCACCCCGGTGTTCCCGTTTCCCCTGGTAACCGTGTCCTGTCGAGCAGCGTGTGTCGTCGTGGTAACAGGAACAGCTTGCATCGCCTAGGTAACTGGAGGAGAAGTCGCTGATCACCGAGGCAGCGGAGGGTTTACAGGCTGAAACTGATCTGATGGTCTAAGTCATATGAAGTAACTATCATGAAGTAACTAGTATACAACTGATGTAAGTTACATCAGGATTGACATTTAAATGAATCCTAGAAAATAGAACAGATGTTTGTTGCGTTGTGATGATGGTCACCACTACGTCACGGTTGGTCAGATCTGTGGTGTCCATCATCCAGCAGCAGCTTGCAGGTTAATGTGAGTTTTAAACCAAGAGACAGGAAGAACATGGAGGATTGGTCAGTGGTGTTTTACCTTCTAATTAGCTTAGAGGTACTACTACTACTACTAGTACTACTACTACTACAAGGTTTAAAGTAGCAGCTATTATAGAGGCGTCAGTCAGATACCAGTGATCGGTTCCCTTCATTAAGACTGATTGACCTGAGAATGATAAACTAGATAAACTATGATATGATAAACTATAAGAGCGAATCAGAACCACAGGGGTTGTCTGGGTTGTTGTCCAGCAGACTGGCAGCACGTTGCAACAACACAGCATGAAATAGTCAGAGGAGGATGGAAAGTCTCCAAGAGCTGTAGTCTAGTAAGTGCAGACATTACTGATTGATTGATTGATTGATGGAATCCTTTATTGAATCAGGTATTCTCATTGAGCACAAGACAACAGAGAAACACAACACAGGTAGATATGAGACTTTACTGAAACAGCTGCAGGAATCAAAGACGTCAGAATGTAATGCTTTAAATCCCCAGGGGACAAGAGAGGCTCTTTTCAACACCCTTTACAAATCCATTGATATGGTGCATGGTGACTGAACCCAAACGGTCCTGAGGTCTGGTTCTGTATAGCTGTATAGATGAATGAATGCAGGGCAACCAGTTGTTTGGTACAACGGAGGCAGCATCAGTCGTGGGATTACAGTCACCGCTTATCCTCTAAATAAACCAAACATAAAGATGTTGGACAGAGGAGAGTCTGCTGCAGGATATCTTTAAAAGGATTATAGAGAGAATCAGCAGGAAGCGTGGAGGTCGCTCCATAATTCACCACGTTCACATCGGAGCACCGGCCAGCCGAGAGACTCTGGATCCATTATTAAATCCACCGTGTTCCTCAGGGTCTCGGTTGGCTACAACACTAAAGTCCTCCTCCAGTTTCAAGCATTTCAAAACGTGACGTCTTATTATTTCCACCAATCACAGTCCCAGGCAAAATGAGGCTCAGCTGGTTGGCCCCGCCCCTGGGACTTTTTCTGATTGGTAGAAACCAGCTGTGACTGCTACTTTGCCTTGTAAACCAATGATCTACTGGCAAGACTTGTTTGTTGTTAACAGAGCGTCCCGTCCCGTAGATTCACCCTACTGGTCCAAATTAAATCCTGGTGTCTGATTGGTCACTGGTGGGGAATCACACAGGAAGTGACCGATCCAGACTGGAGAGTGAAATCCAGAAGAGAAATCTGGACTCACCAAAGTTAGATCTTAGGTTACCTTTGGTATGAAGCATCACAGACCGGTTTACTGACGGCACCACACAGAAATTCTGGGTAATGAAGTCCTTCAAACTTAAAAAAGTTCAAGCAGTTGTCTCCCGCTGCCACCTGGGGCCGCCAGAGTGCGAAGTTGCCTCGTGCAGCTTTTAGTTTTGATTTTGTTATATTCATGTTTTAGAATTTTAGGGTCATTTTCAGTCAATTTCACAGATTTCAATTAAATGGGTTTATTGATTGTCAACTTTTATTTTTGTCATTTCTATTCCTCACATTTCTCTCTTCCATGATCGTTCTGTAGTCATGGGTCTGACCTTTGACCTCCTGACTGAAATTGAAATTGAAATGTTGGTGATCTAAGAATTAAAACGTATTCTAACGTTGTGTTCAAGTCACGCTGGATAAAAACATCAGCTAAATGCCTAAAATGTAAAATCATGATGAGTCAAAGAATTTCAACTAACTTTTTTGTATTTTCCTTTCATAAAATAAAAGTGTTCCAATACAAGAACAATCTTAGATCAACTAAAGTCCTCCTGTGTCTCGTGACTGTTTGAAGTGAAATAAGATATTAGATGTTTAGTTAGATGAAAGGACAGAAAGGGGAAACTAAAGTAAGGAAACAACAATGACAACAGAACATAGGAAACAACAATGACAACAGAACATACCTGTTAAACCTGCTGGCGGCGCCGTTCACACTGCAGCTCAGAGTCTCCCACTTCTGACGCATTTCCTCACCTCCCATCTGGACCTCATGGATCTGACCTACAACATCAGATCTGAGTCATGTGACCTACAGGAGACGTGTTTTAAAATGCTCCATTCAGAATTAGTCAGCGTTGCCATGACAACAAGTAAATGTTCCATCAGCTGTCATCACGTTGTCGGCTTGGCTGAGCAATCAGCATGGAGGACAACGAAAATGTGATGTTATTGATCCTCTGATCATCACTGTCAGTTCATATTGGTGTGGATATGGTTACATCCTGGATAGAGATGAACAGTCAGTTCATGGTGATGGAGCAGGAAGGCCTTCAGTGTGAACGGAGCCTTACATTCTATTTAGAAGAAGCCCTGGTAGATTAATTTGAGTGGATCTTGGCAGAGTAGAAGAAAACAGATATAAAATATTATCAGCTTATGTTGTTATTCTAAGACTAACCAAACCAGGAACTTAGGGGTCCTTGAAGAGGTTCCAGGGGTCCTTGAGGAGGTTCCAGGGTTCCTTGAGGAGGTTCCAGGGGGTCTCTAGCACTATAATTCACTAGAAATGCCAGTCCCAGTAGAATGTACCAGAATGACTAATGTTCATCATAGGTTGTACTCGGCAACAATAATGATCTTCCCATGTGGGTCCCTGGGATGAAATCCTACCAAATGGAGGTCCGTGGCCCCTAACGTGGGTCTGTTTGGACGTCCATGACATGAAAAGGATTTTGAACTCCTGCAGCACGTCCAGAGTCTTAGTTTGTTTTCTTGTTCCCTACAGACGGAGAGGTTAGTTTGGTTTCCCTGTTCAGTATAGGCAGTTTGTTTTCTTGTTCCCTATATACAGCTGTGTGTGTGTGTGTGTGTGTGTGTTGTTTCTGCGTTTGCAGCTGTCCCTTCCTGGCGTCCAACCTGACCCCGGCCATCCCCGCCATCGGGGGGGTTTTGTTCTTCTTCGTGATGGGGATGCTGTTCAGGGCGAGCTTCAGCGACCCCGGGGTGCTACCCCGAGCCACGCCGGACGAGGCCGCCGACCTGGAGAGACAGATCGGTAACCATGGAGACACAAATACAATCTTGAAATTAGAGATGTCTTTGTTCCTTCTTGGTTGTTATCTCTGTATTTGTACCGAACTTATGGCTTGTTGCTATAAAAAGAGTTTTACAAATAAATTTGACTCAACTAAAAGAATTAAATCTAATAATAATGTGCTCACCACCGCTTCATCTCTGTTACTTTTCATCTCCGTTACTTTTCATCTCCGTTACTTTTCATCTCTGTTACGTTTCATCTCTGTTACTTTTCATCTCCGTTACTTTTCATCTCTGTTACGTTTCATCTCTGTTACTTTTCATCTCTGTTAGTTTTCAATCTTTTAGTTTTCATCTCCGTTACTTTTCATCTCCGTTAGTTTTCATCCATTACTTTTCATCTCTGTTAGCTTTCATCTCCGTTAGTTTTAATCTCCGTTACTTTTCATCTCTGTTAGTTTTCGTCTGTTAGTTTTCATCTCTGTTACATTTTATCTCTGTTAGTTTTCATCTCTGTTACGTTTCATCTCCGTTAGTTTTCATCTCTGTTACTTTTCATCTCCATTAATTTAATGTCCGTTAGTTTTCATTTGCATTAGTTTTCATCTGTTAGTTTTCATCTCCGTTACTTTTCATCTCTGTTACTTTTCATCTCCATTAATTTTCATGTCCATTAGTTTTCGTCTGTTAGTTTTCATCTCTGTTACGTTTCATCTCCGTTACTTTTCATCTCTGTTACTTTTCATCTCCATTAATTTTCATGTCCATTAGTTTTCATCTGTTAGTTTTCATCACCGTTACTTTTCATCTCCGTTAGTTTTCAATCTTTTAGTTTTCATCTCCGTTAATTTTCATCTCCGTTACGTTTGACCTCCGTTAGTTTTCATCCGTTACTTTTCATCTGCGTTAGTTTTCATCTCCGTTAGCTTTCATCTCTGTTAGTTTTCATCTCTGTTAGTTTTCGTCTGTTAGTTTTTATCTCTGTTACGTTTCATCTCTGTTAGTTTTCATCTCTGTTACGTTTCATCTGTTAGTTTTCATCTCTGTTACTTTTCATCTCCATTAATTTAATGTCCGTTAGTTTTCATGTGCATTAGTTTTCATCTGTTAGTTTTCATCTCCGTTACTTTTCATCTCTGTTACTTTTCATCTCCATTGATTTTCATTTCCATTAGTTTTCATCTATTAGTTTTCATCACCGTTACTTTTCATCTCTGTTAGTTTTCGTCTGTTAGTTTTCATCTCTGTTACGTTTCATCTCCGTTAGTTTTCATTTCTGTTACATTTCATCTCCGTTAGTTTTCATCTCTGTTACTTTTCATCTCCATCAATTTTCATGTCCGTTAGTTTTCATGTGCATTAGTTTTCATCCGTTAGTTTTCATCTCCGTTACTTTTCATCTGTTAATTTTCAGTCTGCACATTATGAGAACTAAACCTGGAAACCATATTGGTATGGATTGAACCATAAATTGGGCAGTTCTGTGTGTGTGTCTGTGTGTCTGTGTGTGTGTGTGTGTGTGTGTCTGTGTGTGTGTGTGTGTGTGTGTGTGTGTGTGTGTGTGTGTGCGTGCGTGCGTGCGTGCGTGCGTGGTGTTAGCTCTTCGTTCCTTTAGAAGCCTCCAGTTGTTTCCACTGAGACTAAACTCGCTGTAGAAGCTTCTCCATCTATTTTTTTTGGTAGATGTTTTTTGTCCTGGTGACTACAGACGGTCGTAATCTGGGTAGCGACAGAGCTGTCAATCACCAAAGAGCTGGGACTTGGAGAATGACCAAATTTGGGCATCGTTCTCCATCTTGTTTTCTCAGCAGGAAACAAAACTGGAGCTTGACTAGAACACACACACACACACACACACACACACACACACACACACACACACACACTCACTCATCCCGGATGGAAATAGTTGGTAGTTATTTTTACTGTGGTTGTTTACTCACGGTGGTCAGGACTGTATTCTCTGACGCACATCTTAAAACAACATCCTCACTTCCTGTCTGGTGATACGAACAAATAAAACATTAATAAGACATTTAGACGACTTACATTATGACTTACTGTCTATATAGATGATGTATAGTTACTGACTATATAGATGATGTATAGTTACTGACTATATAGATGACATGTATAGTTACTGTCTATATAGATGACATGTATAGTTACTGACTATATAGATGATGTATAGTTACTGACTATATAGATGAATGTATAGTTACTGACTATATAAGATGATGTATAGTTACTGACTATATAGATGACATGTATAGTTACTGACTATATAGATGATGTATAGTTACTGACTATATAAATGATGTATAGTTACTGACTATATAGATGACATGTATAGTTACTGACTATATAGATGACATGTATAGTTACTGACTATATAGATGATGTATAGTTACTGACTATATAGATAACATGTATAGTTACTGACTATATAGATGATGTATAGTTACTGACTATATAGATAACATGTATAGTTACTGACTATATAGATGACATGTATAGTTACTGACTATATAGATGATGTATAGTTACTGACTATATAGATGACATGTATAGTTACTGACTATATAGATGACATGTATAGTTACTGACTATATAGATGATGTATAGTTACTGACTATATAGATGACATGTATAGTTACTGACTATATAAATGATGTATAGTTACTGACTATATAGATGACATGTATAGTTACTGACTATATAGATGACATGTATAGTTACTGACTATATAGATGATGTATAGTTACTGACTATATAGATAACATGTATAGTTACTGACTATATAAATGATGTATAGTTACTGACTATATAGATGACATGTATAGTTACTGACTATATAGATGACATGTATAGTTACTGACTATATAGATGATGTATAGTTACTGACTATATAGATGACATGTATAGTTACTGACTATATAGATGATGTATAGTTACTGACTATATAGATGACATGTATAGTTACTGACTATATAGATGACATGTATAGTTACTGACTATATAGATGATGTATAGTTACTGACTATATAGATGACATGTATAGTTACTGACTATATAGATGACATGTATAGTTACTGACTATATAGATGACATGTATAGTTACTGACTATATAGATGATGTATAGTTACTGACTATATAGATGACATGTATAGTTACTGACTATATAGATGACATGTATAGTTACTGACTATATAGATACATGTATAGTTACTGACTATATAAATGATGTATAGTTACTGACTATATAGATGATGTATAGTTACTGACTATATAGATGACATGTATAGTTACTGACTATATAGATGACATGTATAGTTACTGACTATATAAATGATGTATAGTTACTGACTATATAGATGACATGTATAGTTACTGACTATATAGATGATGTATAGTTACTGACTATATAGATGACATGTATAGTTACTGACTATATAGATGATGTATAGTTACTGACTATATAGATGACATGTATAGTTACTGACTATATAGATGAATGTATAGTTACTGACTATATAGATGACATGTATAGTTACTGACTATATAGATGACATGTATAGTTACTGACTATATAGATGATGTATAGTTACTGACTATATAGATGACATGTATAGTTACTGACTATATAGATGATGTATAGTTACTGACTATATAGATGACATGTATAGTTACTGACTATATAGATGACATGTATAGTTACTGACTATATAGATGACATGTATAGTTACTGACTATATAGATGACATGTATAGTTACTGACTATATAGATGATGTATAGTTACTGACTATATAGATGACATGTATAGTTACTGACTATATAGATGATGTATAGTTACTGACTATATAGATGACATGTATAGTTACTGACTATATAGATGACATGTATAGTTACTGACTATATAGATGACATGTATAGTTACTGACTATATAAATGATGTATAGTTACTGACTATATAGATGACATGTATAGTTACTGACTATATAGATGATGTATAGTTACTGACTATATAGATGACATGTATAGTTACTGACTATATAGATGACTGTATAGTTACTGACTATATAGATGATGTATAGTTACTGACTATATAGATGACATGTATAGTTACTGACTATATAGATGATGTATAGTTACTGACTATATAGATGACATGTATAGTTACTGACTATATAGATGATGTATAGTTACTGACTATATAGATGACATGTATAGTTACTGACTATATAGATGATGTATAGTTACTGACTATATAGATGACATGTATAGTTACTGACTATATAGATGATGTATAGTTACTGACTATATAGATGACATGTATAGTTACTGACTATATAGATGATGTATAGTTACTGACTATATAGATGACATGTATAGTTACTGACTATATAGATGAATGTATAGTTACTGACTATATAGATGACATGTATAGTTACTGACTATATAAATGATGTATAGTTACTGACTATATAGATGACATGTATAGTTACTGACTATATAGATGATGTATAGTTACTGACTATATAGATGATGTATAGTTACTGACTATATAGATGACATGTATAGTTACTGACTATATAGATGATGTATAGTTACTGACTATATAGATGACTGTATAGTTACTGACTATATAGATGACTGTATAGTTACTGACTATATAGATGACATGTATAGTTACTGACTATATAGATGACATGTATAGTTACTGACTATATAGATGATGTATAGTTACTGACTATATAGATGACATGTATAGTTACTGACTATATAGATGATGTATAGTTACTGACTATATAGATGACATGTATAGTTACTGACTATATAGATGACATGTATAGTTACTGACTATATAAATGATGTATAGTTACTGACTATATAGATGACATGTATAGTTACTGACTATATAGATGATGTATAGTTACTGACTATATAGATGACATGTATAGTTACTGACTATATAGATGATGTATAGTTACTGACTATATAGATGACATGTATAGTTACTGACTATATAGATGATGTATAGTTACTGACTATATAGATGACATGTATAGTTACTGACTATATAGATGATGTATAGTTACTGACTATATAGATGACATGTATAGTTACTGACTATATAGATGATGTATAGTTACTGACTATATAGATGAATGTATAGTTACTGACTATATAAATGATGTATAGTTACTGACTATATAGATGACATGTATAGTTACTGACTATATAGATGATGTATAGTTACTGACTATATAGATGACATGTATAGTTACTGACTATATAGATGACATGTATAGTTACTGACTATATAGATGATGTATAGTTACTGACTATATAGATGACATGTATAGTTACTGACTATATAGATGATGTATAGTTACTGACTATATAGATGACTGTATAGTTACTGACTATATAGATGATGTATAGTTACTGACTATATAGATGACATGTATAGTTACTGACTATATAGATGACATGTATAGTTACTGACTATATAGATGATGTATAGTTACTGACTATATAGATGACATGTATAGTTACTGACTATATAGATGATGTATAGTTACTGACTATATAGATGACATGTATAGTTACTGACTATATAGATGATGTATAGTTACTGACTATATAGATGACATGTATAGTTACTGACTATATAGATGATGTATAGTTACTGACTATATAGATGACATGTATAGTTACTGACTATATAAATGATGTATAGTTACTGACTATATAGATGACATGTATAGTTACTGACTATATAAATGATGTATAGTTACTGACTATATAGATGACATGTATAGTTACTGACTATATAATGATGTATAGTTACTGACTATATAGATGACATGTATAGTTACTGACTATATAGATGACATGTATAGTTACTGACTATATAAATGATGTATAGTTACTGACTATATAGATGACATGTATAGTTACTGACTATATAGATGATGTATAGTTACTGACTATATAGATGATGTATAGTTACTGACTATATAGATGACATGTATAGTTACTGACTATATAGATGATGTATAGTTACTGACTATATAGATGACATGTATAGTTACTGACTATATAGATGATGTATAGTTACTGACTATATAGATGACATGTATAGTTACTGACTATATAGATGATGTATAGTTACTGACTATATAGATGACATGTATAGTTACTGACTATATAGATGATGTATAGTTACTGACTATATAGATGATGTATAGTTACTGACTATATAGATGATGTATAGTTACTGACTATATAGATGACATGTATAGTTACTGACTATATAGATGACATGTATAGTTACTGACTATATAGATGATGTATAGTTACTGACTATATAGATGACATGTATAGTTACTGACTATATAGATGACATGTATAGTTACTGACTATATAAATGATGTATAGTTACTGACTATATAGATGACATGTATAGTTACTGACTATATAGATGATGTATAGTTACTGACTATATAGATGACATGTATAGTTACTGACTATATAGATGACATGTATAGTTACTGACTATATAGATGACATGTATAGTTACTGACTATATAAATGATGTATAGTTACTGACTATATAGATGATGTATAGTTACTGACTATATAGATGACATGTATAGTTACTGACTATATAGATGACATGTATAGTTACTGACTATATAGATGATGTATAGTTACTGACTATATAGATGACATGTATAGTTACTGACTATATAGATGACTGTATAGTTACTGACTATATAGATGATGTATAGTTACTGACTATATAGATGACATGTATAGTTACTGACTATATAGATGATGTATAGTTACTGACTATATAATGATGTATAGTTACTGACTATATAGATGATGTATAGTTACTGACTATATAGATGACATGTATAGTTACTGACTATATAGATGACATGTATAGTTACTGACTATATAAATGATGTATAGTTACTGACTATATAGATGATGTATAGTTACTGACTATATAGATGATGTATAGTTACTGACTATATAGATGACATGTATAGTTACTGACTATATAGATGATGTATAGTTACTGACTATATAGATGACATGTATAGTTACTGACTATATAATGATGTATAGTTACTGACTATATAGATGACATGTATAGTTACTGACTATATAGATGACATGTATAGTTACTGACTATATAGATGATGTATAGTTACTGACTATATAGATGACATGTATAGTTACTGACTATATAGATGATGTATAGTTACTGACTATATAGATGACATGTATAGTTACTGACTATATAGATGATGTATAGTTACTGACTATATAGATGACATGTATAGTTACTGACTATATAGAATGATGTATAGTTACTGACTATATAGATGACATGTATAGTTACTGACTATATAGATGATGTATAGTTACTGACTATATAGATGACATGTATAGTTACTGACTATATAGATGATGTATAGTTACTGACTATATAGATGACATGTATAGTTACTGACTATATAGATGATGTATAGTTACTGACTATATAGATGAATGTATAGTTACTGACTATATAGATGACATGTATAGTTACTGACTATATAGATGATGTATAGTTACTGACTATATAGATGACATGTATAGTTACTGACTATATAGATGACATGTATAGTTACTGACTATATAGATGATGTATAGTTACTGACTATATAGATGACATGTATAGTTACTGACTATATAGATGATGTATAGTTACTGACTATATAGATGACATGTATAGTTACTGACTATATAGATGATGTATAGTTACTGACTATATAGATGACATGTATAGTTACTGACTATATAATGATGTATAGTTACTGACTATATAGATGACATGTATAGTTACTGACTATATAGATGATGTATAGTTACTGACTATATAGATGACATGTATAGTTACTGACTATATAGATGATGTATAGTTACTGACTATATAGATGACATGTATAGTTACTGACTATATAGATGACTGTATAGTTACTGACTATATAGATGATGTATAGTTACTGACTATATAAATGATGTATAGTTACTGACTATAATAGATGACATGTATAGTTACTGACTATATAGATGAATGTATAGTTACTGACTATATAGATGATGTATAGTTACTGACTATATAGAATGACATGTATAGTTACTGACTATATAGATGACATGTATAGTTACTGACTATATAGGTGATGTATAGTTACTGACTATATAGATGACATGTATAGTTACTGACTATATAGATGACATGTATAGTTACTGACTATATAAATGATGTATAGTTACTGACTATATAGATGACATGTATAGTTACTGACTATATAGATGATGTATAGTTACTGACTATATAGATGACATGTATAGTTACTGACTATATAGATGATGTATAGTTACTGACTATATAGATGATGTATAGTTACTGACTATATAGATGATGTATAGTTACTGACTATATAGATGACATGTATAGTTACTGACTATATAGATGAATGTATAGTTACTGACTATATAGATGACATGTATAGTTACTGACTATATAGATGAATGTATAGTTACTGACTATATAGATGACATGTATAGTTACTGACTATATAGATGATGTATAGTTACTGACTATATAGATGACATGTATAGTTACTGACTATATAGATGACATGTATAGTTACTGACTATATAGATGAATGTATAGTTACTGACTATATAGATGACTGTATAGTTACTGACTATATAGATGATGTATAGTTACTGACTATATAGATGACATGTATAGTTACTGACTATATAGATGACATGTATAGTTACTGACTATATAGATGACATGTATAGTTACTGACTATATAGATGACTGTATAGTTACTGACTATATAGATGAATGTATAGTTACTGACTATATAGATGAATGTATAGTTACTGACTATATAGATGACATGTATAGTTACTGACTATATAGATGACATGTATAGTTACTGACTATATAATGATGTATAGTTACTGACTATATAGATGATGTATAGTTACTGACTATATAGATGACATGTATAGTTACTGACTATATAAATGATGTATAGTTACTGACTATATAGATGACATGTATAGTTACTGACTATATAGATGACATGTATAGTTACTGACTATATAGATGACATGTATAGTTACTGACTATATAAATGATGTATAGTTACTGACTATATAGATGACATGTATAGTTACTGACTATATAAATGATGTATAGTTACTGACTATATAGATGACATGTATAGTTACTGACTATATAGATGATGTATAGTTACTGACTATATAGATGACTGTATAGTTACTGACTATAATGTATAGTTACTGACTATATAGATGACATGTATAGTTACTGACTATATAGATGATGTATAGTTACTGACTATATAGATGATGTATAGTTACTGACTATATAGATGACATGTATAGTTACTGACTATATAGATGATGTATAGTTACTGACTATATAGATGACATGTATAGTTACTGACTATATAGATGACATGTATAGTTACTGACTATATAGATGACATGTATAGTTACTGACTATATAGATGATGTATAGTTACTGACTATATAGATGAATGTATAGTTACTGACTATATAAATGATGTATAGTTACTGACTATATAGATGACATGTATAGTTACTGACTATATAGATGAATGTATAGTTACTGACTATATAGATGATGTATAGTTACTGACTATATAGATGACATGTATAGTTACTGACTATATAAGATGATGTATAGTTACTGACTATATAGATGACATGTATAGTTACTGACTATATAGATGATGTATAGTTACTGACTATATAGATGACATGTATAGTTACTGACTATATAGATGATGTATAGTTACTGACTATATAGATGACATGTATAGTTACTGACTATATAGATGATGTATAGTTACTGACTATATAAATGATGTATAGTTACTGACTATATAGATGACATGTATAGTTACTGACTATATAGATGATGTATAGTTACTGACTATATAATGATGTATAGTTACTGACTATATAGATGATGTATAGTTACTGACTATATAGATGATGTATAGTTACTGACTATATAGATGAATGTATAGTTACTGACTATATAGATGACATGTATAGTTACTGACTATATAGATGATGTATAGTTACTGACTATATAGATGATGTATAGTTACTGACTATATAGATGATGTATAGTTACTGACTATATAGATGACATGTATAGTTACTGACTATATAAATGATGTATAGTTACTGACTATATAGATGACATGTATAGTTACTGACTATATAGATGATGTATAGTTACTGACTATATAAGATGATGTATAGTTACAGTTACTGACTATATAGATGATGTATAGTTACTGACTATATAGATGACATGTATAGTTACTGACTATATAGATGATGTATAGTTACTGACTATATAGATGACATGTATAGTTACTGACTATATAAATGATGTATAGTTACTGACTATATAGATGATGTATAGTTACTGACTATATAGATGATGTATAGTTACTGACTATATAGATGACATGTATAGTTACTGACTATATAGATGATGTATAGTTACTGACTATATAGATGATGTATAGTTACTGACTATATAGATGATGTATAGTTACTGACTATATAGATGATGTATAGTTACTGACTATATAGATGATGTATAGTTACTGACTATATAGATGATGTATAGTTACTGACTATATAGATGACATGTATAGTTACTGACTATATAGATGATGTATAGTTACTGACTATATAGATGATGTATAGTTACTGACTATATAGATGATGTATAGTTACTGACTATATAGATGATGTATAGTTACTGACTATATAGATGACATGTATAGTTACTGACTATATAGATGATGTATAGTTACTGACTATATAGATGACATGTATAGTTACTGACTATATAAATGATGTATAGTTACTGACTATATAGATGATGTATAGTTACTGACTATATAGATGATGTATAGTTACTGACTATATAGATGACATGTATAGTTACTGACTATATAAATGATGTATAGTTACTGACTATATAGATGACATGTATAGTTACTGACTATATAGATGACTGTATAGTTACTGACTATATAGATGATGTATAGTTACTGACTATATAGATGATGTATAGTTACTGACTATATAGATGACATGTATAGTTACTGACTATATAGATGACATGTATAGTTACTGACTATATAGATGATGTATAGTTACTGACTATATAGATGATGTATAGTTACTGACTATATAGATGATGTATAGTTACTGACTATATAGATGACATGTATAGTTACTGACTATATAAATGATGTATAGTTACTGACTATATAGATGACATGTATAGTTACTGACTATATAAATGATGTATAGTTACTGACTATATAGATGACATGTATAGTTACTGACTATATAATGAGTATAGTTTTAAACTTTTAAAGACATGTATTTCTGCTAAAAAATTATGTAAAAGTTAATGACTATATAGTCCCAGATAGTTACTGCTATTAAGATGTTATTACTGGACTAATTTGAGACTTTTTTTAACTGACTAAAAGATGACAGTATGTTACTGCTATATAAGATGTATTTTTTACTGCTATTAAATGAGTTAGTTATGACTATATTTTTACATGTATGTTCCCGGGCAAAATGATTATAGTTCGACTATATAGAGAGTATAGTTACTGACTATAAGAGAGTTTAGTTACTGACTATATAATGACAGTATATTTATGACTATATAGATGTGTTAGTTACGACTTTTAAAGATGATTTATAGTTACGACTATATAGATACAGTAAGTTACTGTTATATATAAAAAAAAAATATGAAAAATATAAATTTTAATGCCTGTGTGTTGGGTGGTTGGTGTTGGTGTGTTTGTTGTTTTTGGTTTTGTTGGTGGGTTGGTGTTGGTGTTGATGTGTTGGTGTGTTGGTGTTGGTGTGTTAGACGCAGCGGGCTGTCCCAGCGGTCCGGGCTACAGACCGCCCCCCCGCACCAGGGAGGTTCTGATCAACGGACAGACGGTCAAACTGAAGTACTGCTTCACCTGCAAGATCTTCAGACCGCCTCGGACCTCCCACTGCAGCCTCTGTGACAACTGTGTCGGTGAGTGGCGGGACCTGGGAGTGTGTGTGTGTGTGTGTGTGTGTGTGTCTTCTTCTTCTGCTTTATCTTTAACAATGCCCCCCCCCCCCAGAGCGTTTCGACCACCACTGCCCCTGGGTCGGGAACTGTGTTGGACGGAGGAACTACCGTTTCTTCTACCTGTTCATCCTGTCGCTCTCCTTCCTCACCGTCTTCATCTTCGCCTTCGTCGTCACCCACGTCATCCTCAGTGAGTAACGCCACACTGATCCTAGGTCTGATTCAACTTCTACACTGCAGGAGGGTTTATATTTGTACCTGTACATTCTTCTTTTCTTTTACTAGTTTTTACTTCCCACTTCTCCAGACTAGTTTTATTTACTTCACTGTCTCGTTGTGTTTTATTGTACGTAAAGGATCCTCTCTCTCTCTGTCGTCTCCTCGTTGCTCCTCAGGGGTTTGAGGAGAAACATTTCAGATGAAGGTGATCACAAGATGATCACAAGATTGAGATCCTTTATTTCTTAGGAGATGAAGAAAAGATCTGAGCAAAAGCTTTTTCCTGTTTTTCCTTTCAACATGAACAACATGATCTGAACATGAGCATCAGTCCAGACTGACCAAGTCTCCTTCTACCCATAATGCCTTGTGTTCTGGGGTGGTTTCCTGTAGCTGGTTGGATCCCGTTCTCTCTCCTAACGAACCACCACAGTTCTCTTCTACCCATAATGCCTTGTGTTCTGGGGTGGTTTCCTGTAGCTGGTTGGATCCCGTTCTCTCTCCTAACGAACCATCACAGTTCTCTTCTACCCATAATGCCTTGTGTTCTCTTGTTAGAGGACTGAGACGTTTTCAGGCGTCTCGTCGGTTATTTGGTGAATGTTGTGGTTCTCACCTGGAGACCAACCAGCTACAGGAGGAAACGCTGCAGAGGTTAATAAACCCACCAGAACATGCTGGCTGTGAACGCAGCCTAACACACTACCAGACAAGATGTACACAATTCAACATGTACTGTATGCCACAAGACACACTCAGAGCCAAAGAGTTATGAGGAGGCTGAACAGAACCTCCGGCGGTGTATCGCTGACTACCGACATATTCAAGGTGCAATAAGTCAGTTTTTACTGCCAGAGCACCAAATGACCACCATAAATCTCAGGAGCTGATAGGGCAGCTGATCAATACCAATGACCATTAATTGACCAGCTGCTGAGTTTTCTGGATTTCAAAACTCACTTTCCAGCACTTGTACTCAGGTTTGGAACAGAAACTCCCCCGACTGGAGTTTCAAGACCCTCCCAACCCTCCACCAACCAACCGCTCATCGTTGGTGGGCGGAGCCACCAGCGACCGGCGGCTCAACACATTTCAGCTCCAGCAGCTCAAGCGCCTCGTTCTCTAGACGAAGCCGTTGAAGTGTTCCAGTATTCAGCATGGTGATGTTTCACCTCTTCACTGGACAGTTGCTCTAATTGGCTTTCTGCTCTGGGACTTTGATGTCAACTTGCCAGTGACCTGTTGATGTTGCTGCAGTCCCTTTGTTGCCGATAGAGAAAGAGAGGTCTTCAGATACTCAACAGATGTAACGATGGGAGCTCTTCTATCGGTGGTACCTCTACAGCGCTGCAGCAGCTTCCCTCTTCAGTATTTTCATCTGTGTAATGGCTGAGGCGAGGCTCCGGCATCGATCGGCCCCGCCCTCCTCCTCCTCAGCACCGCCCTCCTCCTCCTGATTGACAGCCTGTCAGGGGAGCTGCTGACTCTGCAGGCTGTGGGTTCGATATGGAGGCGATGCTGATCTCCACCCTGTGTGGTTCACAGCAAAGACCCATTAGAGGCAGAAAGCGCCACCTATATTCTCCACAGAGTACTGCACTGCTGTATCTGTGACTGGAGCGCCGAGCCTGATCATGGGATCAGTGGTGGTTCAATACTGATCAGACATCAACAGTCACAACAACTCTAAAGACCCTTTGGACACTTTGGAGACATTTTGCTTTTATTGATTGAAAATAGTGACCTTTTTAGAAAGGTAGAAAGTGGTTAACAGGTTAGTCAACCTGCAGGTAACCAGGTAACCAACCATCATGTGGTGTCTGGTGGAGTTTGGGATCTACCAGCCCTTTTGGCCGGTGGACAGTTTTCTTCCTGGCGCTGCAGCGGTGGACTAGACCGTCCATCAGTCCTGGTTTCTCCCACCAGGCTGGCTGATGTTTTCCTGCCTGCTGGTCCCAGGTCAGCACCGTTCGCCTCCAGCTAGTTTACTTCGTCACCCGTCAAAACCACAAACAGCTGCCGGGCCGTCTGAGATGAACCCGTGTCTCCCTCCAAACACTCAACCTGTTGTCTGCTGTTTTGACGGCGGAGCTATAAAAAGATCCAGTGGATTTTTTGTGACTTGGATTCAGAAACTGAGTTTTCAGCTCATCACTGTGGTTCTCTGTCTTCTCCTTCCTGTTGTCGTGTTTTTCACTTCAATTACTCAAATTACTAAACTCAACAAAACTTTTCTTAATGTTGATTTATGTTTTTGTTTCTGCTTCAGTGTTTTACATCACTTCTCTTTATAGTAAATGTTTTGATATTTAGAAACTTTTCATTTCATTATTTTTTAAAGCATCTTCACGTTACAGATTTTTTTTGTACAGTGTTGAGGTTGAGGTTGAGGTTGTTTTTCTCCGGTTTGGTTCTGGACTGGATGTTCTGTGTTTCTGTATATTTGAGGTTTCCCTTTGGGTTTGCTCATCTGACACCAACGGTCGTATTGAGTTTTGTACATACAACTAAACTACATGAACTGTCTGTCTGTCCTGCAGGGTCGAACCGGACGGGCTTCCTCAGTGCGCTCAAAGACAGCCCGGCCAGATATCCTTCACTGTGTTGAGAAACAGTCAGCAGTTATTATAGTTACAGTTTGTAAAGGTGAGATTACCTCAGTTCTTCACTGGGTTCATTTTGAAATCTGGTGATTTGGTGACAATGATAACGTTTGGTGGGTCACCTGGCTGTTACTTTGCTTGAACAAATAATATAACTTCCTTCCAAAATGTATTTTTTCATGTTTTGCGAACAACATAAAGTCGTCTTAACCCTAAACCCAAATCCTGTTAAACTGCTCCCTTGTAGAAGTGAGGACCAGAAAGATGTCCTCATTTTGGAGGATTGTCCTCATCTTTTAGTTCTGGAGAGCGATTTGGTCTAGTTGATTATATTGAACACCAAAACCTGTTAAAGTCTGGAGTTTGTCCTTGACGCTGGTCTCCACCGTTCTGGAGGTGGTGGTGTGTTTCTTCTCCATCTGGTCCATCGTAGGTCTGTCTGGTTTCCACACCTACCTGATCAGCTCCAACCAGACCACCAACGAGGACGTGAGTACAGGATGCTTCACTTCGTACCCTCCAGTCAGTCGTTCTGAAACATCCTGTTAGCTGTTAGCCTTATTAACCTAGCTAGCTAGCTTGTTAGCTTGCAGCTCACTGGCACTCTTACCCAGAGCATCTTGCTCAAGGACACTTCAACAGGAGACGTGGCTGTTAGGAGCATCGAACCTGAGACTTTCTGGGTGCGGGACAGGCTCTCTAGCCACTAGGCCACCCCGCCACCGCTAGGATGCTAACAATGCTAACAATGCTAACGAGGCTGCTGCACATTAAAGGTGCTTTCAGGAGCAGGAGGGATAGACAGTATTCACTGGGAGAGGAGGTTGTCATAGCAACGTAAACTGGTAAACTGGACCATCTCTCCTGTCCTGTCGTGTCCTGTCCTGTCCTGTCCTGTCCCCGTTTGGTCCTGGTCCTGTCCTGGTCTGGTCCTGGTCCTGTCCTGTCCTGGTCTGGTCCTGGTTCTGGTCCTGGTCCTGTGCTGGTCTGGTCCTGGTTTGGTCCTGCCCTGGTCCTGATCCTGGTCTGGTCCTGGTCCTGGTCCTGTCCTGGTCTGGTCCTGGTCTGGTCCTGGTCCTGTCCTGTCCTGTCCTGGTCTGGTCCTGGTCCTGGTCCTGGTCCTGGTCCTGTGCTGGTCTGGTCCTGGTTTGGTCCTGTCCCTGGTCCTGATCCTGGTCTGGTCTTGTCCTGGTCCAGATTAAAGGGTCCTGGTCCACCAAGCGGGGGAAGGATAACTCCAACCCCTACAGCTACGGTAACATCCTGACCAACTGCTGTGCTGCTCTGTGTGGCCCGCTGCCTCCCAGGTCGGTGACATCATCATCATCATCATCATCATTGTCATCATCTTTCTGTTTCTCTCTGAATTTTCTCTCGTTCTTTCAACCTCTTTCTTAATCTCTCTTCCTTTCTCTCTCTCTTTTATCTTCCTGTCTTTCTTTCCTTCATCTCTCGTTCCACTGTTTCTCTTCCTCTTCCTCCCTTGTCATCAGATCTGTGTGAATTCTAGTGTTTGTTTACTGACGACAGATTTCAGATGAGAGTAATGACACTCGTCTTCCTGCTCGTTCTCCTCTTCCTTTTCTTCCTTCTTCTCATTGCTCTCCTCGTTCTCCTCCTCCTCTTCCTCCTTGTTCTCTTCCTCCTCCTTGTTCTCCTCATTCTCCTCCTCCTTTTCTTCCTTCTTCCTCCTCCTCCTCAGTCTTCTCCTCTTCCTCATCCTCCTTGTTCTCCTCCCCCTCCTCCTCCTCCTCCTCCTCTAAAGGAGATCTCATTGAGACGAGCTCAGACAGTAGTTTTCTTGCTGCAGCTTCTTGATCCTGAATCAAATCTTCCTCCTGTAATATAATAATAGAGAAATAAGAGCTGAGGAGAGGTAGAGGATCATTTACTTCAAAATAAGAGCGCATGAGAGCGAGTCGAGGAGGAGGGATTTCTAGGACGGAACATACGGAGCGGCTGATTCATCAGACAGTCTGCTTGATAGATCGTCCCCCAGATGGTTTGGTGTGTGTGTGTGTGTGTGTGTGTGCGTGTGTCATGTGTGTGTGTGTGTGTGTGTGTGTGTGTGTGTGTCTGTGTTAGGGTACATGGGTGACATGCTACAGTGTTTGACAGATTATTACCAGGTTGGCCGATCCCTCCGGGAACAATCTGGGTGTTTGGGAACATTCTGCTATGACGGGTGGTGGGATCCATCTGCACACACACACACACACACACACACACACACACGTAACCTAACATGCTTGCACAGACACACTTTGTCTGTCTGTCTGTCTGTCTGTCATTCAGGGTTTTTGTTGATCTTCGCAAATTGATGTGAGGAAGTGTTGATTTTGTAGTAAATTACCCTCCCACCTGTCTCTCTCTCTCTCCCCCTGTCTGTCTCTCTCTCCCCCTGTCTCTCTCTCTCCCAGTTTGATTGACAGGAGAGGTATGATCCGGTCCGACACCCCCCAGTCCGTCTCCCAGCCCAACGGGACCAGCAGCATCTATACCTCAAAGCAGCTTCACACTCACATGGTAGGCAGAGACGTGTGTGTGTGTGTGTGTGTGTGTGTGTGTGTGTGTGTGTGTGTGTGTGTGTGTGTGTGTGTGTGTGTGTGTGTGTGTGTATATCAAGTTGACAGGGGTCCTGAACCTTTTTGCTGATCAACTTCCAGGACCTACAGCGGTTTCCATGATGATATTTGACTGTTGACTATTATTTCTGCTCCACTTATTGCTCAATACTTATTTCCTGTTTCCTCCTCTTCCTCACCATCGTTTCTTTTCACCCATAATTCATTGCATCATCATCATCAACCTCCTGCTCTAACCCTCCTTCTTCGTCCTCTGTTTTTCTTCATTTTTCTCTCTTTCTCTCTTTTCCTTGATCTCTCTACCCCCCCCCCCCCCCCACCCCCTCCTCACCCCCCCACCCCCCACCCCCTCCACCCCCCCACTCCCCCTCCTCACCCCCCCACTCCCCAGTGTGATCAGGATCAGTGCATTCAGAGCACCAAATTCGTTTTGCAGGCGGCGGCCACCCCTCTCCTCCACAGCGACCCCGTGGTTTTGGCCCCTCTGCCGGGGAAGAGCAGCACCCTGGGGGGCCCCTGCGCCTACCTGGCCCCCACCCAGCCGTCCCTGCCCTCCTGTGGGGGGGATGTCCTGACCCTGAGGGACGCCACCGACTCCCGCTGTCACCACCACTACCACCACTACTTCGTCAGCCCGGATGAGACGCCCGGGACGTCGCCCCAGGTTGCCCTGCCTTGCCCCGCCCACCTGGCCCCCCACCCTCACCCTCACCCTCACCTCCACCTCCACCCCCAGCCACACCCCCCGACCCCCGCCACGCTGTACGACCGGGCTGCCCAGGACACTCTGCACGAGGACTCGGTCCGGGGTCTGGTGAAACTCAGCTCTGTCTGACCTCAGTTTGACCTCAGTTTGACCCATTTCACCGTGTTTGTTTGACTCCTGTTTCACCTTTGTCTGACCTTGTTTGACCTCTGTCTGATCTCTGTTTGACCCCTGCTTGACCTGGATTTTGCACATGTTGACCTCAGTTTGACCTGTTGCACTGCTGGTCAGGACCAAAGCCATACTGTCTCCTGGATCACGTTCACCCTCTTGCCTCCTCCTCTTGCCTCCTCCCTCTTGCCTCCTCCTCTTGCCTCCTCCTCTTGACTCCTCCCTCCCTGGTTTCTACTTTACCCTCCATCTGTTTTTACCTGTCATGTTGTTGAAGTGAAGCTGTTTCCGATTGAAACCAGAAAAGCGTTTACCCAGAATAAGCTACTCCAGTGCCAAACGGACCTCCGCCTCCAGCCGCACTCGGACCAGGATCGAGTCGACCAACTGACCCGCTGACCGTCCCGACGACTCGGTTGAGAATTCATTCAGTGTTTCTGTGGATTGTCTCGGCCGCCGCAACACAACCGCTCATGTCCTCGTTTCGTTTGACGGACAGACAGGAAGCAGGACCGGGTTTCCCAAAACCATCTTCAGACAGAAGTCCATGTGGGTCCTGTAGACCAGTGTTCCAACCTGCAGGTTTTAGCTCCAGCTCTACTCGCCTTGGATTGGTTAGTAGGAGCTAAAAAAAAAAAAAAGCACCAACACTGTCAGAGACGTATTGCCTTACTTTCAATGTACAAATGTGTCATCCACCCATCAGCGACGCATGAGACCTGTTAGGGCAACAAGGACCAGCAAAAAACAATAAATCAATCAATCAATATCACACTGCCTTTAGAAATGAGAGAGCTCAAGCCGGTTTTTCATTCTGAGATGTTGAGATGTTGAGCTGAAGCTGGTGTTGGGAGGCCCGGCACCTGCAGGACTGTTGGTCGTTGGTCATGTTTCCTCAGTCTGGTGATCTATCTTAGTAACGGGCGTTATCAGCCAATCAGCTCTGGCTTTGGAGAAGCCCTGGCTGCTGATTGGAGGACTGGTAACGCCCACCTGTCGCTACTCTACATTCAGTCCAGATGTGATGCCAAAAACATGATGTGGTTTTGTGCCAAGAATCTGTTACACGACGACTGTGGATATTAATAAATTCACAACTTTTTATGTGTTTGTGAGTCTCTGGTCGGTTTGGAGCTGATTCAGATTAACTTTATAAATATATATATATATATATATATATATATATATTTGGACTCCAAGGCAGCAGGTGTCTTACTGGTTAGTGAGCAAGATCAGGAAGTCTTCAAGTTTCAGAAAGTCTAATTTAATACTTCGATGCTCCTGGAAGTTTAAAACCTTTTCAAGAGAGATGATGAGACGAGGAAATCAATAAAGGACATGAAGTCCAGTTGTGTTTTCATATTGTTGTACTGACCTGAATAAGATCTTTAACTTTTTAAGATGTTAAAGTTTTTAAGGCTTCAGGACCCACATGAAGCTACGAGACCTGAATAGTTTAAAATCAATAAGGAACAACTGGACCAACTACTGATGAAGACAGACAGGATGAACTTTGACATTAACAGTTTATCATAAAATACTAAAACATAATAGTTTCATCTAATAAATGATTCCCTAAGACACAACGCAGGTTAACATTGTAACTTTATTTAATTAACAGTAACTTTATTTAACATCTCACGGTGACGCTCACCGGCTCCTGCTTGTTCTTAACAGATTAATAAAGATAACGGAAACGGTGATGGAAGCATGAAGCTCTAGAAATCTGCTAGTAGGTTAGTGGACTTTTGCATAGCTGGATGATGACATCATCAGATCATCCTGATAGATGGATCAATAGGCTGGCGATTGGTTTGTGCTTTGGGAAACAGATCCAGGGATCCTCCATATTTTCCTTTTTATTAGTTTCCATTCCACCTCTACTTGTTTTAAAGCAGGTTCATGTTAAATATAGATTACAGCAGGTCTTCTTTAAAGGTGCATCTTTCTCCACACTTCATACGTTAAAGACATTTTCATACTGAGCTGTTGAACGGCTTTACTCTCAACATGATTCACTCTTTGGTCATTCATAAAACAAACACACTCACAGATTCCCTGAATAAAGAGACAAACTCCTTAAAAACACTGAAGGTACCAAACATTGGAACCACCTTCCTTCTGATCCAGGCTTCATCTCCTCCATGATTAACAGGTGAAATCATCTGACTCACCAACAGCAGGGGGTAATTATATTTGATGCTGCAGCAGAGCAGAGCGTCCCCTATTGGTCCAAATTAGATCCTAGTGTCGGATTGGTCACTGGTGGGAAATCTTCTCCACACAGGAAGTGACCGATCCAGACTGGAGAGGGAAATCCAGAAGAGGAACCTGGACTCACCAACGTTAGATCTTTGGTTTCTTCGGTATGAAGCATTGGTTTACTGACATCACCACACAGGGATTCTGGGTAATGAAGTTCAAACAGTTTTCAAGCAGTTACCTCTCGTGGCCACTTGGAGCCGCCAACGTACAAAGTCGCCTTGTGCAGCTTTAATGAGGAACATTAGCAAAGCCCTGCTGGGAAAACATGCAGCTGCAGGTGGTTAGAATATAGATTATAGAATATAGATCACTCTGAACACGCTGGCCTCAGTTACTTCATCAATAAGGGATTCATTATTTGCATATCTGGAAACATAAATTACATTCGATTAGCCTCAAGTTGGAATTATAAGGTTTCATTTCTACACATTATTTTTGGATTAAACTGAATTAATATGTCTGTATGTAGTTCTACAGTGTTCTACTAGTGCGAATCCTCAACTGATCTTGATGCCAAAATCTGGAGAGTAAATAGATTTCTGATTCGTTTGATTTCTGTCACATCAAAAACTAATTCATCATCCAGGATATTAAAGCTGCAGATGGTTTTCCATTCTGGTGACGTACCTCACCATCAGACACACCAACTATCTGGTTCTAGCTGGTTCTGGCAGATTCTCCAGTGGATCTATTTTGTAAGCCAACGTCTGAGTCCTGACTGGGTAACTGAAAATGTGTTTTACTTCATTCGGTCAGACTAGGTGTCGTGTATATTTCACTCCATCTGTTGTGACAATTATGTGAACATTTGTGAACATTTGTGAACATTTCTAAAGGATCCTGCAGTGACACAACACAGAACTGGAAGAGACAGAACAGACTGAATCCAATACTCCAGTCTAGAGTGGACATCTGGCACCAACATGGTCCGCCACAACATGACTGGCCTTGTTTTGGTGCATGAGCATGTGACCAGAAAGTCACAGGTTCAAATCCTTCTACCAATTGGAAAAATCCAGGTGGGGGAAGTGAAGGACTCATACAGGGGTCAAACAGGGGTCATACAGGGGTCATACAGGGGTCATACAGGGGTACAAGTGAAGAGCTAGCTCGTTACTGTTCCCCACCCTGACATTAGCTGGGGTGGCGACTCCGTTCTCTTCTCAAGCCTCTTCTATCATTCCAGTTCTGTCTGTAGCTCGGGGTGGAAGGGGTTGGGGGGGGTCTCCAGCTGGGGGAGGTCAGAGGTCACCACAGCTTGACGTCCAGCAGCTGAACGTCCCCCAGGACCTCCAGCTCGGTGATGCGGCTCAGGTCCTGGACCCGGTGTTTGTAGCCCAGCTGGTGGAGCCCGTTGACGGCGACTTTAAACTGCTGCGGCTCACAGAGGACGATCATCTGGCAGAGAGATAAAACACCTTCAGTCTTCATGTTCAGGTTTATATCCGAGCCTGTCCTGATGCAACCACCTGACTAGACATGATCCATACCAGCTAGGAGGGAGGAGCTGATCATGATGTGAAGACCTTCGTTCCACAACGCAATAAATCAATTTTGGACAGAAAAAGTTAGAAAATAAGGAGAGAAAACTCTTCTGATGAAGTACAGACTGTCTAGTCCTGCTTCCTGAATACAAGAAGAGGATTCTGGGAAAATACTTTTGTTTTGTTTTTTCCTCCTTTTACCCGAATCAAAAGGCGTCTTCCCTCATTGTAAATACAAATTTGTTCTTAATTTACTTTCCTTGTTAAATAAAAGGTTAAAACATTTGTGAAAGTATGCGTCAGTTTTTGTCAGCGTCTATTAACTAACCTAGTTAGTTAGTTAGTGCAGCTATTTCCCACTAATCTAAGCTACAGGAGGTTCTGTGTTACTGAACATCCCCAGTTTAACAACACTGTCCTCTTCGACGGTTCTGGTTTATTTATGATAGAAAGTCCCCACAATCCATATTTTAACGTATTGAAACACATAAAAATGAAAACAGGAACCAGGAGAAAGTTTGAGACTGCAGCTCACGAGATTTAAAAAAATCGAGGTTTTAAAAAGAACAAAGAATATTTCACATCAAATTAAACAGACAAACAAGACAGAAGCAAAATCCCACACAGAAAACGTTTCTGATGAGGTGGTCTTGAACGCATCTCAGCCATCCGTCTGAGGGGCTAGAAGATCCCTCTGAGGGTCAAAGGTCATGAACGTACCTCAAAGTACTGTCCAGCAGCGAAGGGGAAGGAGGCCAGGCCGGTCTCCTCCGGACCCCAGCAGTCAGACAGGAAGGAGTTCCTGACGAAGACCTCGGCCTTCAGACGAGGGTTGAGGTGGAGCGCTATGTCACTGCTGTTCGCCACCCTCAGGTTGACACAGAAACTGGAACATACAAAAACATGACGGTTAGCTGGAGCTGGAAAATGAAAGCACCAGTTGAGAGGTTTATCTCCACATTAAGACTACATTTCCCATCAGCCCCGTTGCTTCCTGTCCCCCTCTCCCCCTCCCTGGCAGTCTTTGTCTTCCCTGAAGAGGATCAACATGTTGAAGTGATTTCTCCATCTTCCTTTCTCTCCTTCCTCCATCTGCCGTCTCCAGAAACTCTTTATCTTTAGCTCCGTTAGCGCTGGAAGAACAGCGCCCTCTTCCTGTTTGGTGCCGTAAAGCAATCCAGCAGATTTCCCTCCAAATCGACCCGGTGGACACAATGTAGAATGAGAGTAGAGGCTGGTAGAGGCTGACAGGCTGGTAGAGGCTGGTAGAGGCTGACAGGCTGGTAGAGGTGGAGGCATACTGATGACTCTACAGTAATGTGGTTTATTGATGGTGAAATGAAAACAGCTTTAAACAAACCAACTGGTAGAACTACATCGTCTGAGGAACCAATAGAAGCTCTGGTTCTTCTGGGTTACCTGTGTGGATACAGACTGGTCTGTCCTTTGATAGTGATGGTGCGTCCAGCGCTCAACCCCTTCAGCAGCTGAGCTCTGAAGGGAAGACTCTGCAAAAACAACCTTTAATCAGTAACGATGACAATAACAACCACCCATCGATGGTTCAGATGGACAGAATTAAAAAAATAAAACTATGTAACAAAACACCATGAAGGGCTGTCGTACCTGTTCAACCAACAAACCACTTGTATTCGGATAAAACCAGAAGTGGGTGTGGCTTAAAACTGGTTTCAACAGAAACATGGACTATCAGGGTTTAGCCTTGTGATCATTCACAAAGACATATTCATAATAAAGAGTCATATGACCTGACCTTTGGTTTTAAAGCTGTAGTGATGTTGTAGAGGAGTCTCTGCATCACCGGGACAAATTCCTCTACACCTACTGGGTGTTCCTACCAACACCTACTGGGTGTTCCCACTAACACCTACTGGGTGTTCTCACTAACACCTACTGGGTGTTCCTACCAACACCTACTGGGTGTTCCCACTAACACCTACTGGGTGTTCCTACCAACACCTACTGGGTGTTCCCACTAACACCTACTGGGTGTTCCTACCAACACCTACTGGGTGTTCCCACTAACACCTACTGGGTGTTCTCACTAACACCTACTGGGTGTTCCTACCAACACCTACTGGGTGTTCTCACTAACACCTACTGGGTGTTCCTACCAACACCTACTGGGTGTTCCCACTAACACCTACTGGGTGTTCCTACCAACACCTACTGGGTGTTCCCACTAACACCTACTGGGTGTTCCTACCAACACCTACTGGGTGTTCCCACTAACACCTACTGGGTGTTCCTACCAACACCTACTGGGTGTTCCCACTAACACCTACTGGGTGTTCCTACCAACACCTACTGGGTGTTCATACCAACACCTACTGGGTGTTCCCACTAACACCTACTGGGTGTTATACCAACACCTACTGGGTGTTCCCACTAACACCTACTGGGTGTTCCCACTAACACCTACTGGGTGTTCATACCAACACCTACTGGGTGTTCCCACTAACACCTACTGGGTGTTATACCAACACCTACTGGGTGTTCCTACCAACACCTACTGGGTGTTCCTACTAACACCTACTGGGTGTTCATACCAACACCTACTGGGTGTTCCCACTAACACCTACTGGGTGTTATACCAACACCTACTGGGTGTTCCTACCAACACCTACTGGGTGTTCCTACTAACACCTACTGGGTGTTCATACCAACACCTACTGGGTGTTCCCACTAACACCTACTGGGTGTTCATACCAACACCTACTGGGTGTTCCCACTAACACCTACTGGGTGTTCCTACCAACACCTACTGGGTGTTCCCACTAACACCTACTGGGTGTTCCTACCAACACCTACTGGGTGTTCCCACTAACACCTACTGGGTGTTCCTACCAACACCTACTGGGTGTTCCCACTAACACCTACTGGGTGTTCCTACCAACACCTACTGGGTGTTCTCACTAACACCTACTGGGTGTTCCCACTAACACCTACTGGGTGTTCATACCAACACCTACTGGGTGTTCCCACTAACACCTACTGGGTGTTATACCAACACCTACTGGGTGTTCCTACTAACACCTACTGGGTGTTATACCAACACCTACTGGGTGTTCCTACTAACACCTACTGGGTGTTCATACCAACACCTACTGGGTGTTCCCACTAACACCTACTGGGTGTTCATACCAACACCTACTGGGTGTTCCTACTAACACCTACTGGGTGTTCATACCAACACCTACTGGGTGTTCCCACTAACACCTACTGGGTGTTCATACCAACACCTACTGGGTGTTCCTACTAACACCTACTGGGTGTTCATACCAACACCTACTGGACAGCTGGCGTCTGCGTCCTCGTCATCCTGCTGTGATTATCTGATGTAGTTGCTAAATCAACTCAGCCTGTTTTTCCAGACAGTCCGGTGCTGTCAAGTTCATCTCCATGTGGGTTAAGTGGATTTCTGGGAAAAGCTGATCTAATAACTTTATTTACAGTGTCATGGCCTCGCTGTTGACGAGGCGTACTGAGGTTTGATGAGAAAACAGTAAAGAACAACAGGACGTCTACAGGCATGAGAGGACAGACGCTGAGGACAACATGACAGACAAGCTGATCTTCTATCTTCTATACGACAACCCAGCATGTTGTGATGGTTTATTAACCTCTGCAGCGTTTCCTCCTTCAGCTGGTTGGTTTGGTGAGAACAACATTCACCAAATAACCGACGAGACGCCTGAAAACGTCTCAGTCCTGGGGGGAGTCATGGGATTGAACCAACCAGATACTAGAATACTACACTGCTCTTTGCAGCACCACAACTTGTGGATATGATAACATTTTTTGAAGAAATGTTTTTTTAGGAATAATAATAAAAGAATATAAAGCTCCAGGTGAACATGGACCAGCATGCAACAGGCAACATGCAAAACTCACCAAGTCACCTGACGACGAGAGTACTGCCTGGAAAGGAACAAAACAAATCCAATTAAATACATCTGAAGAATATCGCCCAACGTCACCGAGACGTTGGATGATGAACTTCTTAACATGGATTATGACATTTTGGACATTTCCTTGCAAAAAAACTGTTTTATTAATAAACAGCTTTATTCAAATAAAAGTAACATCAGTGAGTGAAGACCGACTCCCTGTTGTCTCAAACATCCTTACATCTGGTTGTGAGTCTTTGGTGACGAGACCGGCTGGAGGAGGACTGGAGGAGGACCTGCGCTCTGAAAGTGACAAGACAGTAAGACCTTCAATCGACCTTCTGATGTTTTCAATGATCAACGCTGCTGTGGAAAAAACAATTACTGCAATTTGATGATTTTCTTACTTGAATTTAAAAGTTCACATGGTCAGTTATGTGATGAGTTTCATGAAACCTGTTAAACCGAGTTGTGTTATTTCAAAGACACATGGGTGTCAATGAGTAAAGACACGTAACATTTACAGCCAGTCCAGATACGAGGTGCTGGAGCTGGAAAGACTCACGGGGGTTGGAAGGAAGCCGATAGCTTGAACTTTGACCTTCCCAGATATTTCCAGAGTGTCGACCCGGTCCAGGTCCAGTCTGTGTTTATACTCCACGACGTGAGCACCGTTCACCGCCACCTAGGAGGGGGGCGGAGTCACAGAGACACAGAAACAGTCGGGGGTGAGGTCACGCCAGACCAGTTCTAACTTGACTAAGGGATCGTTCAAAAACGTTCAATATCGGTACCTTGAATTCAACCGGTGCCAAAAAGGTGCTTTTATCGATACCTATGCTGAAGGTTAGAACATTTTTTTGACTTTCATATCATTTTAAATAAACTAACATTGCACCGCTGTCAGTCTCAGCAAACAGAGTTGTGCACTTATTTTGAGCAAACAAGACGTGAAGCTCTAGTGACAAAATCATTTCCTCTGCCTCGTTACCAAGCCAGCCAATCAGCAGTCACCTTGGTAAAAGAACAGCTGTGGTGATTGGAGGAAGACGATGTCAGTTCAACCATTAAAGCACCGAATGTTTCTACATATTTCGGTAGTCAGCAGTACCGATGGGATTCGGTACTGACGGTCGTGACCCCGCCCTAAACCCGACTGGACCATCCCAACATAAACTCCCAGGATCGCTGTCAGCCCGACCAAATCAAACGCATTGGAAAGCATGTGGTTCATATAACTGATGGATGATTGGTTTTGTATAGCATGTGTGGGTCAGCTGCCTCACCTTGAACACATCTCTCTGGACCAAGACCACGATCTCGAACGCCGTCCCCTGGGCGAAGGGCATCTGGTGGAGGATCTCCTCCTTCCCCCAGCGCTCCTTCTGCAGCGTGTTGCAGATGATGCACGGCGACTTCTTGAACCTCGGGTTGAAGTGAAAGGCAACGTCTGCCCTCGGTTTCACGCTGCTGCCACAAGTGAAATCTACCTGGAACCTGGACCAGAGCACAGCAGGGCGTTGGTTGGTTGGTTGTGATCAGGAAAGCATCGGTTTTATCGTTTTGTCCACATGCCACAGTGGAACGTACATCCCAAAATTCACCGCATTTTCACTATTTTTCTCGGCCAGATAGATGTTCAGTAGGTTACAGTAGGTGTATGACTGACCTACCAGCTAAAATGTACCAGCATTTGGCTCCGGTTATCTCCCTATGGTAAAGCCATTCCATGGAGGTTGAAGTACCTAGTCATCATGTTTAGCAGGTCTTGTGTGTCAACATCTTAAAATAGACTTTGTAATTCAACGTTGTTTTTTAAACACCGTACCTGTCAGCATCTCTTGGCACAGAGCCTTGGATCAGAACCATCTCCCCCGGGAGCAAGCCGCCCAGGATGGTCCCGGCGTAGGGGATCGCCTGGAAAATGTACAGAACAAATCAGGGATGTGGCCAGAAAACACTGAACAGTTTGAGAGAGTTTAGCAGAAACAAATGAGTGGCAAGTGTCTGGACAGAAGCTGGTATATGCACTTTTACCATTTTACCAGCTAACTAGACTTTTAAAACCTCCAAATGATGCGAGGGAACCTGCCAGAACAAACCATCACACCAGTAACATGCACCAGGAGATGTGTTGTCTTGTACTGGAAGGTCCATTTATAACGTCCATGTTTGTTTCAGTTCCAGGCAGATTGTTCCGGACACCAAGTTGAGGTTTAAATATCCCAAAGGGAGAATTAGCAGGCTAGCCAACAGATACTAGCACTACCAGGACGCCACGCCAGACTATGTTAATGTTTAAATCGACAAACGAGCCCACCTCGACTTAAGACCTTTAACCAATCGTTAGGAACCACTCACTTCAAATACAGCAAACCATTTATTTCAACACAATATTATCGAATTGGTTGGCTTGTTATTGAGTCATCTTCCAACCCCACAGCGGTGGGCGGTGGCGAGCAATGTGAAGCACTTCTCAAAGTTTAAAAAGTAAACGTTTCTTGGTGAAGCTGATACGCCGAATTTGCTACCAATTCAGAAAAGGCCCTCGAGCCAAGTTTTATCGAGTTTAAAGCAGCTGATACTGCGAGTTACAGCACAGCTCGTGCGACAGCTCATAGCTAGCCTCGCGACTAGCTTGCTAAGCAATCCTAGCCGAATCACTATAAAGACTAAATGTGACCCATCAATTATTTCACTCGAGTAGAATCCAGAAACCTCACCGGGTTTAAAACCGTCTGTTTCGGATTTGTAACCGACATATTCGAGTCCCGCAGCAGCGCCGTTGGCTTCAGTTTACTTCCGCAGTTTACTACGTAACTAACTAGGTTGACGGCGATAAGGATGAGTGAAGCTTTCAAAGTAAAAACCAGGAAGCACTGAACCAGATGGGATTGAAAATAAGATAAATCCACAGGACTGTCGTATGAGTAACGTTATTAATTCGCTGATGGGAAACAAGATCACGCTTCGATTTAATGGTAAAACGTATAAATACAAAATCTGGTAGATTGTGGAGACATTCCTGTCTGCTCCTTATAGAAGAGTGCATCCTAGCTAGACATGGTCAATATTCGAGTCCTGTGACAACAATAACGTATTAACCATTTTCAGGGCATGACTAAGACAGGAAAACACAACCGTTATGTCAGACAGAAACTGAAGTCTTGTTTTTGATTTCTTGGTTGCTGTGAAAGTCAAATTTAACATTCCACAATATAAACAAACCAAACTTACATATAGTCACTTTTAATTACAAAAGTAGTTACAAAAACAAACACAAAACTGTACATATCTATCATAAAGACCTAAAAGACAGACTATTTATAACTTAAAAATCTGCATTCTGAATTTTACAAAACCCAGATAAGCCAAATTTAAGAAAAACCACCTACAGCAAAAAAACAAAGACATAAAAACTGGTGTTGCAGTGCTTATCAGGCATAACATTTATGTATTTGCTGTAACCACACAAACAAGATATTTTGTTGATAAAATGTCCTGTAAAGTAGTGAACGTGCTCAATGTCGACGACAAAAAGCTTCCCGACTCAACGACACGACGGGTCACCTTCACTCTCTTGAAGCTGTGCAAAATGGTCGCCGCCAGACAGTCCCAGAGGAGCTGTGGAGGGCAGGATCACACGGGCCGCTGTCCTGGTCAAGTGTAAAGTGTTTTTTGAACACCTCCGTGGCCTCCCCAGCGCCCTCAGAAGTCGGCATCCAGCCTGAAGGTGTTGTCGCTGGGGCCGGACATCACGCCCATCCGCTGGTACTCCCCGACCCGCTTCTCGAAGAAGTTGGTCTTGCCCTCCAGAGAGATGTTCTCCATGAAGTCGAAGGGATTCTCCGCCCGGTAGAGCTGCAGGAGGAAACACCGGCGACATCAGTAACCACACAAATAAACCAACTGACGTGACGTTGACTAGTCGGTTCGGTTTATGATGGTCTGTCTTGACCGGATATAATCAATACAGGTTTTTGAAGGCCGATGTTGGACTGAGCTGATAACCAACATTCAGCTTTAAACTGAACACCAAAAATTAATTGATCAAGTCAAGATTCATTGATCCCAGTTTTATTCTGGTCAGGGTGGAAAAGGATAAAACTTCATGGGACACTAAGGTAAGAAGGTTCAGGGTCCCCATGGACACCCAGTGTATGATGTGTAACCCAATCTGGACTGATCAGAACATGTAACTATACACGAGTAGGACCAACTGATCCGGGGTCAGTGTAGCGGCGACTGTTGGCGGGCTCAGACAGGCGTCTCTATCGTGCTGCTGCCCCTCGGCCAGCGGACCACACGCCCGCTGGTCTGAGGACCTGCAGCAGCACTCAGCCCCCATCACTGGCTGAGGTCCGTACCCCTGCGCCTCTCATCATCGCAACGCCGCCACCGCTCCCCGACACCAGATCAAGTCTCTGAACTGCAAAACCAGTTTTCCAGATGTGGCGCTCGTTACCTTGTCGAAGCCGAGCTCCAGCATCAGCCGGTCGGCGACGAACTCGATGTACTGCTTCATCAGCTCACAGTTCATCCCGATCAGCTTCACGGGCAGAGCCTTGGTGAGGAAGTCCTGGACAGCAGAGGAAGACAACATACACTTTAACAACGATACTGAAAACACTTGACCTTTGGGGAAAAGAGACAGAAACCAGACTAAGACAGATTCAATAGTTAGTTCACCAGTCGCTCTGTTCAATGTACTTAATGATTTCTATATAAATATAACATGTCACTCAAATATCAAACTATTAGTGTTGGACTAAGTTGGACTAAGACTCAGGAGACGATGCCCCTGAAAGGCCCGCGGCTTTAAAGCTGCGCTGAACGTGGAGTCGTGCATCAAGAAGAAAAACTCCAGCGCTTCATACGACTCCTGGACGTTTCACCGAGGGAGGAAAACAGCCGGTAACCCACCTGTTCGATTTCCACGGCGTTCTTGATGATCTTGGTGACGGTCTCAGCCGACGGCTTGTTCACCAAGTGTTTGAACATCAGGCAGGCGAAGTCACAGTGCAGACCCTGAAAGCAACACGAGAGGTTTAGCTTGTGTATGTAGGAAGGTGTAGCATGGTTTCATTCCTCAACAGGACCCGTGGCCTAGTGTTCTTCTACTCAGGGTCCAAGATAAGTCACGTTGCGCCAACAGATGAGACATTTTTACAAGCCAACAATTCATCTTGATCTTGTGAGCTCAGAAACCAACCCCGGTGGACAACCCTCCACGCCTCACCTCGTCTCTGCTGATGAGTTCGTTGGAGAAGGTTAGGCCGGGCATGAGGCCTCTCTTCTTCAGCCAGAAGATTGCAGCGAAGGAACCAGAGAAGAAGATTCCCTCCACAGCAGCAAAAGCAACGATACGCTCTCCTGGAAAAACACGCCATTGATCAATTAGGATCAATATCAAAACCAATCAACCAACAGTTAAAACCAATCAGGAGATTAAAACCAGCCGCTGGACCTACCAAACTCAGCCTTCTTGTTTCCGATCCAGTTGAGCGCCCAGTCGGCCTTCTTCTTCACACTGGACATCGTCTCGATGGCGTTGAAGAGGTAGTCTCTGGACGGTAAAAACCACGGTAAGGAGACGGTGAAGTACTGAGATTAACGGCTTTGGCCCCGTTAACCAATACTAGTCAAACACCAAGACGTCAGTTAGCAACAAAAACTAGACATGGCAGCTTCACAGACGGTTCAACACCTCAGGAATCCACCGAGTGGACAAGAAACCGTAAACCATTTCAGGAACTTCCTGGTCTTAAGTCCAGACGTTTCAGACTAGAACCCACCTCTCCTTGGGGTCCTTGATGTAGGTGTTGATGAGGAGGCTGTACATCTCAGAGTGGATGTTCTCCATGGCGATCTGGAAACCATAGAAACACCGAGCCTCCGTCACCTGCACTTCCTGTGTGAAGCGCTCCACCTAGTGGCAAAAGAGAGTATAGATTAACTGTACATGTCTTGGTCTCCATCTCCAACTACTATTGAAGCTTCTGTCTCAAGTGGATTTGACAATTTGATGAATGTTTTTGTTCTCCTGTCTCTTGATCAACAAAAATAACCTGAGTAACAAAGGGTAAAGCCTAGAATGGGGTTGTTGTATATGAAAAACCGAAGGTAGTAAAAAGGTAGACCCCACTCACCAGGTTCTCGTTGACGATGCCGTCGCTGGCGGCGAAGAAGGCCAACACATGGGAGATGAAGTAGCGCTCCTCGTCCTTCAGAGACTCCCAGTGCTGCATGTCCTTCGACAGATCGACCTGGAGGGAGATCAACCTCACATTAATACCAGTAGCCAGTTCACCATGATACAGGTATTTGCTGTACTGCGACCTCTGACCCCTAACCTCCTTACTACTGGTTGCTTGTAATGTTGGTGATCTAGGAATAGAAGCTGGTTCTACTGTTGACCTCAGGGTATTTCACTGTGGACCAGACCATCTAAAATGTGATGCCTCAGGGTCAACGCAGACCGCCAGATAAAGGCCTAAAAGGTTAAACTGTACTCATGGAGGTGAACGCCATGCTCACCTCCTCGGCCGTCCAGAAGGAGGCCTCGGCCTTCTTGTACATCTGCCAGATATCATGGTACTGGATGGGGAAGATGACAAAGCGCCTGGGGTTTTCCTTCAGCAGGGGCTCCTCCTCGGTGCGGCTCTTTGTGGCTTTGGGCTGAACGACAAGAAATACAAGAATGTCAACCACAACCATCTGAGGGGTTTAGATTAATAGTCAATCACCTCAGCAGCTTTGATCCACTATTAAACTTTATTGCACTTTTCATACAAAGAAGCAAGCAAGAGTAAAACAAGACATGAAGATATTACTTGGATAAAATAAAGTGGCTCTTAGCGGTCATGGGACATTATTATTATTATTATTATTATTAACTTTATTGATCCTTTCCTCAAGACAAGAGGGAGGCCCACCGTAAGATAAATAAACCAAAGCTAACAGCCTGCAGGTTCAGTCCATGCTGTGTTGTAGCCATGCTAGCACGCAGCTGGGTCAGGACCAGCTGTCCATCATCACTGTTGGCGCCATATTTGACTAGCCGGCTTCTTTAGGCGCCATAGCATCAACATATTAAACATCAAACTCAAACGGTTCACAGTAACACCGATATATCCAGGTGCCTCGTGAATTAGACGATATTTAAAAAGGTTATTGTATTATAGCTCACCTCGCTATCAGCAAAGATTTTACGCGCGGTTTTCGATGCCAGGATCCGGGTAGTATTCAGGCTTGGAGGCTAAAAGATAAAAAGAATGGAGTCAAAATCGATTCAGCACCGTTAAACAGAAATCTGCATTAATCGATCACTATAAATCAGTTTATCTAGCTGTGGACCCCAGCTCGCCCTGGGGAACTAACTTTAGACAAAGATGGCTTCCATGAATTGACAGAAACAAGACAACTGCTAATATTACATTCACCACAAATACTTGGTATTATTTGACTTACCGTGTTTTCTTTGTCAACGTTTAGTGACATGTGATCAATCTGGGTGCTGATGGAGTTTTCGTTCTTCTTGGAAAGAGGAGAGCGAGCGGCGAGCATTTTGTCCCAGGTTAGTGTAAAGCGACAGAAAAAATAAACGATAAGTTAACAGTTTAAAAGCTCCGTATATGTAAAACTAAATAAAATAAAGCTAGCTATGGAAACTAAGAGCAGCAGCCTGTACACTTAAGACCAGAAAGTGAATGAGGCTTCGTTGTCTCGTCTCCTTTTTATTGGAATCTTGGCGGTAGAACGCAGCCGACCAATAGAAACACAGCTCTTGTTGGCTATTTAAACGTATAGAACGCCAGAGCCAATCAGGTTGCAAGCGACCCCCCACGGGGCCCACCCAATATCGCGGGAAATTCAATGTCTTTTGTTTGTGGAAAGTTACAAAACTGCCAGAATCTGTTACGAAACATTAAAAAAGGCGCTTTTATGTAATTTTTCAAACTAAAGTAAAAATCGCCGCAATTCTAGTATATTTTATACAAGTTAGTAAGTCTAAAGTGTTAAAATCCTTAAAAACAGGAAAATCTACAACGCTAATGTTAAGGTCATCCATGTAAGCAGCCCTTTGCTTAGACAGCGAGATAAACAATATGCATTAAAACGTCTCCAGACCGGTGATCTGTAAGTCTGTATTACATCCCTGAACCGGGAAGTGTACCCGTGACTGCAAACAACTTTATATCTTTTACTACTTCTCAACATATCTATCGTTATCCCAATCTGTCATTTATTTGATTTCATTTATTATTTCGAATTCGATTCCGCTGCTGCAATCATTCACTTTGATTAAAGTTTAGGATCTCAGCTGTACAGCAGATAAGGGGTGGCCGGTTTGTTTCCCGCCGCCGCGCTTTCTGTTGTTGTTAAAAGGCGCCGCGGTGGCGATTTAGCGCCAACTATAATATAACACTATATATAATCAAACATGGCGCTTAGAAATGTTACATGTATTTTCATAGTGGAACAGTTATGAAAGGCAATGACTTATGGCTCAAATCTGTTAGACAACCGTAGTCATGTCATGGTGGTATTACGGTGAAATAAACACCGAGTGAGAAAAGACTGAATAGTTGTGTGTTTCTGTTTCTACCTTTCTTCTGCTGTTGTTTTAGTGTCAGAGATGAAAACCACCCGACCTATTTTCCCTCTAAAATGTTGTTTATTGGAATTAAAGGCGTTTCTTCTCTGCAGACGAGGGAGACTACCAGCTGTTTCCGTGTCGCTGAAGCAACACGAGCTCTGATTGGCTGTGAGGAAAAACAACGACGACGCTTTTGATGTTTTAAATTGACTTACGAATAACGACACACGCCACCCAGCGGCTGGGATGACCTGCAGAGGCGCTTCACTCGTTCATTTGGGTTTCAAAACAAAGTAAAGTAGAACCAAAAGCAGTTATGAATGTATTTTAACTCAAAGCTCACCAGAAAAAACGGATGTGGGTGTTTTTTTCCATAGTGGACATTTGTGTGTATGTTTTAATAGCATAACATAACATAAAACTTTGAATTGGGAAATTGGGTCGTTGCAGCAACACATTGTTTTGGGGTACAGCAGAGAAAAGTAGAACATGAGTAAAACATACATACACAACCAACAATTTCCACACGTTAAGCAGAACCGTATGAAGACAGTATGAACATGTCTTCATAAGGATTAAGAGGCTGTGAAAAACAGCAGCAGCGGGAGACAGATGAAGAAAAAACAGATGAAAAATAATGTACAAAATGAGCACAAAAAGAGTGCAGCAGGGCTAATGTGATCCTGGGTTAACCTCTCCATGTTGACAGTTCTCTGCTGCATGTTCTACCAGTCAGTTGTGGCCAGTGTCATCTTCTTTGCGGTGTGTTGGGGTGCCAACACCAGGGCCAAGGATACCAACAGGCTGAACAAACTGATCAGGAAGGCTGGCTCTGTTGTGGGCATTAACCTGGACACCCTGGAGGAGGTGGCAGAGAGAAGGATGTTGGCCAAACTGCTGGCCACCATGGAGAATGTCATGGATATATTACAACACATAACATTATTTTTATTATTAGGAGTAGTTGTAGAGGTAGTATGTTTTTCAATTAATGTTATCATAATGATTTTTTGTATTATTTGTAATGCAAATGTATCATGTTATATGTAAATCTATAATACATATTTTATTTTATTTTATTTTATTTTATTTCTTATTTTATAACGCTGCATTACCTGTCTGAGCTCTTGTTTATTGGCTCTTGTTCATTTGATACACTTATTTGTCTTAGCTCTTGTTATTTGATTCTCTTATTTGTCTCATTTGTCTCATTTGTTTAAGATATAGTAGGTTGCTAACTTATTGCACTCTTACCTTAACACTAGTTATGCTCTTAGTTGCTTGTTTAGGAAGGAAATGCACTTACGATTTCTGGTGACTAGTAGTTTTCTTGCCTACCTATGTTGAATGCACTTATTGTAAGTCGCTTTGGATAAAAGCGTCTGCTAAATGACTGTAATGTAATGTAATGTACCATTTCCTGCCGCAGCGTGTCGCCGTTAAACCGACTGATCTGAGACTCCAGCCGAGTCTTTCTTTTTTTTTTTTGGCATCGTAGAATGTCGGTCAGTAAGGCAAATAGGCGGGTGCCTCGTCAGCCAATGACGTGCTCCTCTCGTGTTTCCGGCTCAGCGTCGTCGTCTCCCATTGGTCACACCCCCTCAATGCTGCAATCTGATTGGAGGAGCGTTGTTACTGGGTGGTGTGGGGAGAGCAGCGTCGATCACGGAGCTCAGGTTGTGTAGGAACACGGAACAGACCCGCTGTCGTCAAGCAGCGCAGGTTTAAGATACAGTTAATATATATATATTTATGTATTTGTATCGGGCGGGGCTAATAAAACCTTTTATTAGCGTTTCAATGGGCTTCCCGCCTTTACAGGCCGACATGAATCTGACCCAAATTCACAGTAAACATGAAAGGAAATGGCGTCAAACTGACATTATATAAGGACATTTCAATAAAAACATCAATGAATGCTTTTCTGTAAATGTAATTGACTTTTGTTCATATTGCTGCTTGTTGTTTCCTCATAACTAGCATCAGTTCAACCCTTTATTTATTTACTATTATATCACTGGTAATATACAGTATATAGTCTAGTGTGTACATGTGGTGTATGTATATAGAGTGGTGTGTATAGTATGATTTACTGTAGTATATTAAGTTCATAGTAATCACATTACTAACAGACATGAGGATGTTGATATGTAATGTGCAAGAAGCCGAACAGCAACACTGATTTAGGTGCAGTTTTATTATAAAAGCCATATTCTTCACCGTTACAGGCAAGAGTTCAGAAATGGGATTATTCCGATATAAGCCGTTATTAAGAATAACATTTAATAACATGAGGTATTTTCTTACTGGCTACACTAAAGGCCAAATCAAGCTATCAAAAACAAACAGCACGTTGTGAACAAAGGTTTATTAAATAATAATAATAATAATAATAATGTGTAAAGATAGTAGGTAGTATCACAGTGAGGAATACTGTCCACTGACATTTAAAATATCAATAAGATAACTCATTACTGTAATAAATGCAGGTTGGAATACACATAACATTCATATAGATATCGATATAGTACAGTATGTACAGACAGACTGAGGAGCACATACCGGGCTTTGGCAAAACAAACGAGTGCAGACATTTACCAAATACTACAAATCCACATGAAGTAAACAGGTTACATGGAGGGAGAGAGAGAGAGAGAGAGAGAGAGAGAGAGAGAGACAGAGAGAGAGAGAGAGAGAGAGAGAGAGTACAAAACAAGCAGGATACAAAAATCCAGTGCAACATCAGTTTTGTTTCTGTCCGTGAAGCATCCTGATGCGTTTGTGTGTTGGTGGGAAACTAAACTGGCCAGGCTACCGGCTACTAGACTACCGGCTACTAGTCTACCGGCTACTAGTCTTCACCCGCCAGACTACCGGCTACTAGACTACCGGCTACTAGTCTTCACCCGCCAGACTACCCGGCTACTAGTCTACCGGCTACTAGACTACCGGCTACTAGTCTTCACCCGCCAGACTACCGGCTACTAGTCATACTGGTCAACTAGTTACCCTGTGATTGAGTCTCCCTGTTGACAGAACATTGAATTACTGCTGAGACAAATGATGAGCCCACTACTCCGTCCTGCTCGCCGCCATGTTTTTTGTTGACATCAGAATGTACCCACAATGCAGTGCAGAGTCTGAAAACCAGAAGTGGAAGCAGTCAGATGTTTTCTTGCCACAGTAACCAGTTTAATATGGGAGTAAACCTGGTTAACCTGGTTGAGCTTGTTCTAACCTAGTGATGATGTCACATGGGTAACCTAAACCAGGTTACTGACTAACCGGGTCAACAAGGTCGTTTTCATGTAAACGTCGCCGGTGGCTGATGGTCTCCGGCTGTTTTCACCATTTCACCAGCCAAGTGGGATTTGTAGTAGAAAAGAACGTCCAGATGATGGTCGGTTACCTGGTGAAGCAGATTAACTTCTTAACCAGCCGCGGTTAAACCTTCCCAGCATCCACCTGGTGGCCGGTGCTCCTCTCCCACCCTGGTCCTGAGTTGGCCCTGCGGCCTCCTGACTGAGTTCGTTAGTTGGCGGTGGGAAGCAGCACGCCGACAGGAAGCGCGGCGCCTCTGCTCTGGCCCTTCGGCAGGGCCATTTTGCTGAGGTCACGGGTTTCGGCGGGCCACGGCGCCGCCCTCTTGGTGGTCATGTGCCGCCGGGCGTGTTTGGTCAGGTGGTCGCTGCGCATGAAACGCCGGTCGCACACGTTGCAGACAAACTTCTTCTCGCCGGTGTGTGTTCGGCGGTGGCGGGAAAGCTCGTCGGACCGGGCAAACTTTTTGTCGCAGCCCTCCCAGTGGCAGCTGAACGGCTTTTCACCTGCAGAAGAAGAAGGGAACAGAGTATTAGATAGATTGATTCATCCTGGAGGAAAGAGACGGTTTTTCCAGAACCTCCCAGGATGTGAGCGGCTACCTGTGTGGGTCCGGAGGTGAGCCTTCAGGTGGGAACTCTTGAAATACGTCTTCTTGCAGCCGGGGAAGTTGCAGACGTAATTCCGTCTGCGGGAGAAGTCGGCCTGCGAGATGCCGCCGCTCGTCCCCGACGGCATGTAAACCGGAGCCGGGGCCAGGGGGAGGAGCTTGGTGTTGCCCAGGGTCATGACAGTCTGCTGGCCCTGAGGTGCCTGGGACACCGGGGACTGGGGCACCACGAACATCACCGTCCCCTGGGAGCCCACCAGGAGGGGCTGGGAGAAACTGGAGGCTGACTGGGGGAGGATCGGCTTGGGCCCCCCCTGAGTCTGCACCTGAACCGGAGCCTGGACGAAGGCGGAGATCATCCCCGCCCGGCCACTCACCGGGAAAACCTGGCACAGGACCGGAGAGCCGGGGAGCGGAGACGAGGAGGAAGACGCCGGGGAAGACCGAGAGGAAGACGCCGGGGAGGGAGGAAAGTGGGGGCTGCGAGGAGACAAAGGAGATCTGTCGGCAGTCTCCGGTTGCATCTCCAGAGGAAGGGTTTCCAGCACGGTGGCGGTATAGCAGCCGGCTGGGTGCGGCTGTGTGGAAGGTTCTGTCGGCTGGGCAGTGGGAGCCGGAGGAGGAACGCCATGGCTGTCGGCGGTGTGGCGGATGACGCTGGTGGCCATTGCTCTGCCGGGCGGCACCACCGAGGACGACTCTGTCTGAGGTTGTGCTGAGGTCTCCGAGGCGGCGGCGGCAGGTCGAGGGAGGCCCGTCTGGGAGACGCCGAGGAGGGGGAGGCCGACGCAGAGCCTGGGCCGTGGTAAGACCGCTCTGGGGGCGGGGCTAGACAGAGCCGACATGGTGGTGAGGACAGCGGTGGTGGTGGAGGTTTCAGCGAAGCTCGGACTCTGAGGCGGAGTCATGCACTGAAGTAGAAAACAACAGATCAGATCATCAGAATGGTAACAATAATAATATAATAATATAATAATAATAATAATAATAATATAACAATAATAATATAATAATAATAATAATAATAATAATATAACAATAATAATAATAATAATAATATAACAATAATAATATAATAATAATAATAATATAACAATAATAATAATAATAATAATATAACAATAATAATATAATAATAATAATAATATAATAACAATAATATAATAAAAATAACAATATAATAACAATAATAATATAATAATAATAATAATATAACAATAATAATATAATAACAATAATAATAATATAATAACAATAACAATATAATAACAATAACAATATAATAACAAGAATAATAATATAACAATAATAATAATATAACAATAATAATATAACAATAATAATTATATTATATTATAACAATAATAATAAAATTATTATTCTTTTTTCTTTTTTGCTGTATCCTATTACTATTTGATGCTACTGCTACTATTACTACAACTAAAACTACTACCACTTCTACCACTTCTACTACTACTACTACTACTACTACTACTACTGCTGGTACTAGTTTTCAGATGCTCCTTACCAGCGAGGAGAGTGCGATCAGGTCCTTTGGAGTGTCGACGCCATCGGAGTGGAGCTGGATGGAGTCGCAGGAGTCAGAGGTAGGGGTCAGTGGGCGTGGCTTGTGCAACCTTTGACCCCAGAAGCTCATGCTGACGAGCGCCTCGGCAGCCTCCAGGTCGTGGTACTCAACGGACTGCTTCTGGTCCGGCCTGGCCTTCTCCATGGTCATCATGTGGTTAGCCTGAGGAAGGCAAACAGACGCCACGGTGAACAACAACGGTAGAAGAAGAAGCTTCATCATGACAGGCAAACGATAGTCAGGAGGTCAAAGGTCAGAGCCTGTGACCCTGGAATAAAAGTGCTATCGGAGAAAAAGAGATAATGACAAACGGCGATAACATTCCTATGATATTCCTTTAGTATCTCTATAGTAAAGGACTAAAGGTCAGAGGTCACAGCACCCAGATAATAGATCAAACACTAGAAAACCTCTGATGTCACTAGTTGTTACAGATCCTATCTGCAGCTACTTTAAGGAGCCATTTTGCATCCATCCTAGCAGTTCCATCCATTTGAGGATGCCAAATGGCACAAGGGTTTTGGTCTGGCCTCCACAGCCTGGTTTCTTTAAAGAGCAGAGACAGGGAAGCAGCATTCTGTGGCGTCTCGCCTCCATAGTTTGATGTATTTCCTGTTGAAACAGGATATTGGGGCGGGGGCTGTCCAATGTTCAAAATTTAAAAAAAAAAATTTGCACATAATCTTGAGCTTCACAAATTCCAGATTCTTTGAAATGAATAAATTCAGCCACCAGGGCAACCGCCATGTTGACACCGAGGTGTTATTGGTCTTCATGTATTGGTCAAATATGCTGGAATTGACAAAAATACAAGAAAATAAAATTGTGGAATTTTTTGTTTTTCATTTCATTGAGACTTTAACTTTGGGTTGGGACCCAAAATGGGTGGCAGGCCTTCTTCTGCTGAGACCCCAGAGGTCCATATCATGTATTTATCTGATAGTGACCTGAAGGAGTGAAGGACAGTCAGCTAGCTACTGCTCAGCTTCACGCTAATGACCTGCTGGGACGGCACACCGCTTGATTGGACGGCGCCTGGGGTGGACGTGGAGTCTGTGTGCAGGTATGAGGATCATGAGGATCATGAGGATCATGAGGACCTCTTCCACCGAGAAGGAGGCCCACCCCTCTACTTCTGAATGATGCCATTGTATTCCCAGTTCCTCATCACCACTATGAGACGATGAGGTGGACGGCGTGCTGAGATGAAAATAAAAAAATATGAATGTAGGTAGGAGGTTACGGGGAACAAAGGGCTTCTGGGTACAACTGCTATAAGTTGGCTGGCATCTGGTGAATGCTCAACTGCACCGAGAGGAGGGGTGGAGGGCAAGCGAGGGAGGGAGGGAGAGAGAGAGGGAGGGAGAGAGAGAGAGAGAGAGAGGGAGGGAGAGAGAGAGACAGGGGCCCCACTGCAGCACAGCCATTAGCCTGGGTACACCCAGCGTCTCACATAGCACTGGACCTGAGAGCGGGAACCTCCCCTCCGCCAAGAATAAACGGTGGAGGGTGGCGTGCCAGATACACCAAACCACCCCCCACTCCATCTACTCCCCCCTCCCTTCTACACCCACATTAACATGCACAGACTGGTGCAAGAGAGAGAGAGAGAGAGAGAGAGAGAGAGAGAGAGAGAGAGAGAGAGAGAGAGAGAGAGAGAGAGAGAGAGAGAGAGAGAGAGAGAGAGAGAGAGAGAGAGAGAGGAAGCTCCCACCAGGAAGTAGTTGGGAGAAAACCAAGTCAATACTGTTACAACTGTAGTCCAACACCATCAACACACCAGGGATGGATCACAGCAACAGGAAACAAGTGGGGGGGTCCAATTAAAATTAATGGGAGTACCCCCCCCCCCCCAACAAAACAAAACCAAACTGACACCCAGGGAATGACACACCTGCTAACTGACAGCAACACATTATATTAATACATCATATCAAACTTCCACCAGTGATCTGATTAAACCGCCTTGCAGCCTCGCGCCGCCGAAAACAACAAACGGTCATCACTGTCAAACTGTCAGAGAAATAAAAGTGAAAGTGAAACGTGGACAGATTCAGACAGAAGGACCAGTTCAGTTCGTTTCCACCAGCAGAAACCAGCAGAACCAGTAAACTTGGTGCCAGAGCTGCAGCAGTGATGCAACTGTTGTGAGCGAGCAGCAACACAGGGATGCTGCACATGACCTCAGATAAACCGCTGCCGTTCAGAGGACCTGACGCTGAGAACACCGGGATGCACGCGCGCACACACACCGTTTCAGCGGCTGACCTGTGATCAGCCTGCACTGTCAGCCCGTCAGACACCAGCGTTGCTTTTTATCACATTAACAACTTAATTCGACAGCAGTGAAATAGTCCGTTCAGCGCACCTACCTGCTCAGACCGCTCGGGAAGAGTCTGCGTGGTAAAAGTGAGCATGAGGAAGTTGACGTGAAGACCAAAATAAAGGGAGCGAAATAAAGGGAGCGCGAGGCAGCGTCGCGGTCCGGGCCGAGCCGAGCTGAGCCGCTGCCAGCAGTCTGGCTTCAGCTGAGTGGAGCCCGAAAAAAAACACAGAAACAAAATTCAGAGCAGTCTGGCGGGTGGTAACACGCAGCCAATCACGGGCAAAGGTGTAGCGGGCGCTGGCCAATCGGAGCCCGGGCGGTGCGTGATCAGTACGTGGCTGCGCCGCGATTGGCCGAGGCGGGGTGCGTGGCTGTCGGGGGGCGTGGCCGAAGAGTCAGCGGTGTCAGAGTAAACCCGGTGAACCCGGCGGCGCGCTGGAACTGGGGGAAAGGTTGAGACGGCGAGCAGGCGGGACCGCGACACGACGTGCACGCGTGTGGGAGAGGAGGAGGAGACGGGGGGGGGGGGGGGTAGAAGGGATGAATGGCGTTCCCGAGAATGCGCACGGCATGCATGCGCGTAGCTGCAGACAAAAATAAAATTAGGATAAAAAAAAATAATAATAATGAAGAAATAAAAAAAATAGAAATAAATAAATAAATATAACTACAGTAACTTTAATATCACAACAATACTATACGTCACATAGAAATATATATATAGTATATTTATATATATAATAGTATATATAGTCATACCACAGCATAAGGTCACTATAAACTATACATTTTTATTTATTTTCCCTAATATTTCTGTTTCACATGTTTGTTCTCTATTTGACCTTTAACCTCCTTACTATCTGTGTGTGTGTGTGTGTGTGTGTGTGCAGTTGGCTGGTTGACAGGGTTTATTCCAACATGATACCATTGATGGCGAATGGTTCTTATTGTATAAATAGACTGCTGCTGTTAACTCAGTCTATATTTAAACATGTTGTAGTTCATTCATCGTTTCTTTTTCAGAGGCGTAAATGTCAGTTCAGTTCAGATTAATATGGAAACGAACACAGCTGCACTTCTCATAAAACATAAATCAAAAATCTAAAAAATCAAACAGTCCACTGACGCTACAGAGGGAATGTAGAAGAAAGAGCAAGGATGTTTGTTTTTCCTGCAGTCCTCCAGAAAGAAAGAAAGAAAGAAAGAAGGAACAGATCCCAGATCAGAGGCCCCTAACATATTTTCTTATTGTCTTCTTCCTGTACCATTTTCCTCTCTGGTCTCTTGTGAGCGAGTACACCCCCCCTTACCCCACCTCCCCCTCCCCTTACCCCACCTCCCCCAGCCAGCCGATGAACCCGGGGACTCCTATGTGTTGAGGTTGTAAACAGCCTCTCCCATAAAGAATTCCAGGGCGGGGCCAGGAGGGAGCAAGACCCGCCCCCTCCCTCCCTCCCTCCCCCCTCCACACACACACACACACATACACTGCCAGCGCTGCTCTTTGTTGTGGCTGTACATTAACCCTTACAGGAGGCGTCGGACGGCAGGTCCAGAACAAACACCACTTGTACAAACAGGGAGATCTTCCTGAAGGATCCCTGATGCCGTGGTTGTGGTGTGTGTGTGTGTGTGTGTGTGTGTGTGTGTGTGTGTGTGTGATAGCGATACGTCATCCTGTCTGAGATAGAGGCAGACAAAGAGTTGCTTCATTCCCTGCTGTTTCCACGCTTCCCCTGGTGGTTGTATGTACGTCTGTATGTACTCTGATTGTGTGTGTGTGTGAGAGTGTGTGTGTGTGTGTGTGTGTGTGTGTGTGTGACTGGTTTCACTCCACACACACCTACACTTTTGCCTTAAAACACCTTTGGCAGAAAGGGATTGGCTGTCCAGCAGAGCGCTGCAGAGGAAAGTAGGACAGCAGGTCTGAGGTCAGCTGAGTTCACCTCACTTCAGTTCAACGAGGTTGTGGAATAAAAAACACAGACGTCCATAAAAACGGTTTCCAGGCAGAAAACACAACCAGACGTGAGGAGGAGGAAATGTGCTGCTGCAGGGAGATCTGATCCAGCAGCTGTTTGCAGCATGAGGTCAGACCTGAAGCTGAAGACCTGAAGACCGGAAGACCTGTAAACCTGAAGACCCGAAGACCTGAAGACCTGTAGACCTGTAGACATGTAAACCTGTAGACATATAGACCTGTAGATGTGTAGACCTGTAGACCTGTAGAAATGTAAACCTATAGACCTGAAGACATATAAACCTGTAGACCTGAAGACCTGTAGACCTGTAGAACTGAAGACCTGTAGACGTGTAGATATGTAAACCAGTAGAACTGAAGACCTGTAGACGTGTAGAACTGTAGACCTGTAGACCTGTAGACATGTAAACCTGTAGACATATAGACTTGTAGATGTGTAGACCTGTAGACCTGTAGAAATGTAAACCTACAGACCTGAAGACATATAAACCTGTAGACCTGAAGACCTGTAGACCTGTAGAACTGAAGACCTGTAGACGTGTAGACCTGTAGATATGTAAACCAGTAGAACTGAAGACCTGTAGACCTGTAGACGTGTAGACGTGTAGACCTGAAGACCGGAAGACCTGTAGAACTGAAGACCTGTAGATATGTAAACCAGTAGAACTGAAGACCTGTAGACCTGTAGACGTGTAGACCTGTAGAACTGAAGACCTGTAGACCTGTAGACATATAGACATATAGACCTGTAGATGTGTAGACCTGTAGACCTGTAGAAATGTAAACCTATAGACCTGAAGACATATAAACCTGTAGACCTGAAGACCTGTAGACCTGTAGACCTGTAGAACTGAAAACCTATAGCCCTGAAGACATATAAACCTGTAGACCTGTAGACCTGTAGATCTGTAGAACTGAAGACCTGTAGAACTGAAGACCTGTAGACCTGTAGACCTGTATGCCTGTAGACCTGAAGACCTGTAGACCTGAAGACCGGAAGACCTGTAAAACTGAAGACCTGTAGACCTGTAGATATGTAAACCAGTAGAACTGAAGACCTGTAGACCTGTAGACCTGTAGAACTGAAGACCTGTAGACCTGTAAACCTGAAGACCTGTAGACCTGAAGACCTGTAGACCTGTAGAAATGTAAACCTATAGACCTGAAGACCTGTAGATATATAAACCTGTAGACCTGAAGACCGGAAGACCTGTAGAACTGAAGACCTGTAGACATGTAAACCTGTAACCCTGAAGACCTGTAAAATGTAAACCTGTAGACCTGAAGACCTGTGAATCTACCATGTCTGTAGTGTGTCAAGTAAAAAGCAGACTGCTGTAGTTGAAGAACTTCAGCAGTCATTGACCTTCTGGTGGAACTCCTCCGCTGTTTAGATAGATAGATGGATAGATGGATGGATGGATGGATGGATAGATGGATAGATAGTATAGTATATTATATTATACGTTATATTATATATATAGCATATTATATTATATATTATATTACATTACATTATATTATACTATATTATAGACATTATATTATATTATAGATATTATATTATATTATAGATACTATATTATATTATAGATATTATATTATATTATATTATATTATAGATACTATATTATATTATATTATATCATAGATATTATATTATATTATATTATAGATACTATATTATATTATTATACTATAAAGAATCCTGCTTCTGTACTCTGAACCCTTTTTGTGTTTTGGTCAACAATGAGAAACATCTTCTCTTATGAAATGATTAATGATGATATGAAAGTTGGGAGTCATCTGAGGATCTGCTGACAAAATAGAACAAAATCACCTTTTCAAATAATGACGGATGGATTTCAGGTGACTGTTAAAACATGAATGATCCAGAGAGGAGCACAGGAGGTCTGGAGGTCTGAAGGTCTGAAGGTCTGAGGGTCTGAAGGTCTGAGGGTCTGAAGGTCTGGAGGTTAGAGGAGTAGAAAATAGAAATGTAAAATAAAAGGTTAAAACACTTCTGGATTGGATTTACAGCCCGGCTGGTCTCTTTGTCCAGGGAGGGAAATAAACCGGCATCCCTCAATTACTGCGACACATGGCTATCTGAGGCGCTAATTGGCTGGCTGTTGTCATGGAAACGGAGGAGCAGAGTGAAGCCTGCTGGGTTTTAACTGCTGGAGATGGTGACCTCATCATCACACTGGTTTATATGACGGTAACTGTTTCGTGTTTAAAGTTTAATGTAGGTTTTTATGCCAGAACAGAACAGAATAGACCAGAATAGACCAGAACAGAACAGAACAGAACAGAACAGAATAGAATAGAATAGAATAGAATAGAACAGAACAGAACAGGAGCCAATCCAACATTAAACAAAGCCAGAAGCTTGAAGGTAAACCAGGTATAAACAGGGCCTTAACTCTGGTCTAGATCTGTGTGTGTGTGTGTGTGTGTGTGTGTGTGTGTGTGTGTGTGTGTGTGTTCCGTCAGTGATCCGGGAATTGAAAGGTTCCTCTGCTGTTGTGTTCACGGTCAGTCGCTCACTTAAATCTCTACAATGTAAATACGTGTGAAAGGTTGACGTAAGTCCTCTGTGTGTGTGTGTGTGTGTGTGTGTGTGTGTGTGTGCCTGAGGTCATGACCCGTTGTGGTAGCAGCGGTGCACATTACCAAAGGGTCAAAGGTCGTTCCTCCTTCCAAAAACACCCCCTCCAGGTTTTAAATGCAACGTGCTGCACCACTGATCCCAAACCAGCAGGAGTGTTTTCATACATTCTACTTCACATGTTCAAGCTCTTTATTATTATTATTATTTGAAGGAAATTAAATGAAAATCATGTCCCACAAGTTCCTCCTCTACAAATGTCTTTTTTTTTTTTAAATGATCTGTTCTGTTTCTTGTGATCTTCTGGGGTCACAGGAATATGTGGCGCCTTTTACCTTTGACCTCCTCACTATTACTCCCACTGGGGCTAAAAATGCCTCCACTCACGGGACCGAAAGACACTTTGGATCAAAACATCCTCCAAATGGCAGCTGATCATTCATGACTATCACCCCGATGCTGGTGGACTTCGGGGGCGTTGGTTTTGCCGACCCGGCGAGGCTGCGGTGGGGTTGTGAGAACAGGCAGGCTGCTGGGAGTTGTGGCCAGCAGATGTGACTTCCCTCAGGGAGGCTAAAACAAACTGCGTCGGCCTCTCAGATCAGGACCTCGCCCACGCCGGGAGGAATGAGCACCACTTCATCGAGAGAGGAGGGGGTGGGGCATGTCCGGGCCGGTGGGCGGGGTCTCTGGAATGTAGGTCACCCTCCGTCCAGAACAGGGCGTGTCTGAACCGAAGCAACCCACATGTAGCAGGCTGTGTTCACCGCCCGGCCTCACACTGGAACTCATGACAGGAACTTTTTCACAGCAGTGATGAAACATCTGGAACATGTACCTTGAACTGAACGACATAAAGCTTTTACAAACGGACAAACTGACATTGTAGAAGAGCCTGAACTTGTCTGCTCACTCTATTGATCCCCAGGGGGTAATGAGGTGATGCAATAAATCTGATCTCTGTTCAGTTTACTCCACCCTCTCTCTCTGATCTCTGGACCTCAACATCATCAACCTCAACCATCATGAAGCTTCTCCATCTGCTGCTCTCAACACCCGGTGTCAGGTAGGTCTTTCCTGGGAGAAACCCTCTGGAGACAGGAAGTGATGCGCTTTACGTTTCAACAGAAGAAGAACTGGGTAGTTAGCATGAGCAGCGAGGAACACCGTGGCTGAACAGACAAAGAAAAGAGCGCCACCTACAGGAACTCAAACTCCATCAACAGAAAATCCAAGGAGAAAGACGTCACAGTACTGGACACACTGTTTGATTGACAGGTGATCTCTGGGAAGAGCAGTGAGGAACACCACAGTGAGGAACACCACAGTGAGGAACACCACAGTGAAGAACACCACAGTGAGGAACACTACAGTGAAGAACACCACAGTGAGGAACACTACAGTGAAGAACACTACAGTGAGGAACACCACAGTGAAGAACACCACAGTGAGGAACACCACAGTGAAGAACACCACAGTTAAGAACACCACAGTGAGGAACACTACAGTGAAGAACACCACAGTGAGGAACACCACAGTGAAGAACACCACAGTTAAGAACACCACAGTGAGGAACACTACAGTGAAGAACACCACAGTGAGGAACACCACAGTGAAGAACACCACAGTTAAGAACACCACAGTGAGGAACACCACAGTGAGGAAGACCACAGTGAAGAACACCACAGTGAAGAACACCACAGTGAGGAACACCACAGTGAGGCTGAGAGACAAAGATGGAAACTGGATAAAACAAAAATGAAGAACTCACAGATTACCACTTTAAGTTCATGGAACCTCAGGAAGACTAGCTATTACCTCAGGCTAACAGCTAACAGCTAACAGCTAAGCACTGGGGCCTGAACTAAAGCAGAATACAGTCTTGGGGCTTCAAGGCTGTTCAGCAAACCAAACGTCATGCAAGTAAACTCAGACGTAAAGATGTTTTGACTGCAGCTCTGATTGGGAACCTTCGACCTCTGCAGTCTCCAGGACGTTGAGGAGAGTTGGAACTTCACGGGACGTCGCTACTTCACACTGAGCTGAGTGGAACCGAGAGCTGCAGACACAGACCCTCTGCTGCATCTGAAGACGTTGGTCTGGGTTGAGTCTTCTGATGACGGCTGAGTGACATCACTGTCAACCAGAACGCCATGCAGCTCAACATTATTCTACACTACAACTAATATCAGTATGTGAACAGTCACCACGACGGGATCATGTGACAACACAGCAGATCCTTAGTGGTCCTCCTTCTGGCCCTCCTCTTTAATTCCTTGTAAAGAGTTATCCTTCCACAACGACCAAATCATGGAGGCGTATTTCTTCTTCGGAGTATACACAGGGTTTGGCTCCGCCCACCACTGAACTAAGAACCGAACCACAGAGACTATATTTATAGTTTTACGTAACATTTTGTTGACTGTTCAGAAACAACAGTGTCAGTATTGGGCCTTGAGTTTGGACAAATATAGTAAAGGATTAGTAAATTAGTAAATATTAGTTAAATATATAGTAAAAGATTAGCTAACCTTTTAGCTAACTGTTAGCTAAAAGGTTAGCCAGCAGTTAAGTTTAGCTAACTTAGGTTATAGCTTAGGCTCAGGTCTGGTAACTAAACCAATCTGGTTCAGGTCTAGTTCAGGTCAGGTAACTAAACCAGTCTGGTTCAGGTCTGGTTCTGGTTCAGGTCTGGTTCAGGTTCTGGTCATGGTTAATTAAACCCGGGTCGTCAGAGTTGAAGGTAAACGTCTCCACCCATCCGCCACCCGACCTCCACACCCTTACTGTCCACCTTCAAACTACTTCCTGTTTCTAGTCACGTCTCACCTTTCGTGCACGAGAACGGTATTTGCTTTTGAAGACGTCGTCATACTGAAGGTGTTTTGTGATTGGACCAGACCAAAACTATTAAAAGCATTTTCTATAGATTTCAAGACTTTCCAGACCCTGACAACCTTCTGCTCCTTTAAATCAACAAGTCATCTGGGAAAAAACACCACGATATCCACAATCAGACCATTTGCCTTTTATTACAACAATTCAGACATGGGACTCTTGGCTAACCATTTGCTGAGACGGCTGATTCCAGACCACCAACATTAACAATCACTTCCTGTATCGCTCTGGTCTCCCCAGCGCTCATTTCCTGTCACACAACTCATCTGTCATCACAAAAAAACACTTTCCACTATTTCACTCACACACACACACACACACACACACACACACACACACTTAAACAAAATGTTCCAGTCATCTCCTCAACACAGTAATAAATGCATTCAGTATGTTCGTTATATGACGAGAGGAAATACTTCATAAACCCAAACCACTCAAGTTATACTAAGAATAAATATCACCAAGTACTCAGAACTGGGAAGGAACAGTTTCATGTCAAGGTTTTTGAAAATACTTCAAGGTCGGGGAACGGTGTGACACTCAACATGCAGTAACATCATATCATATGAATGATATCTGATAATAACACTGAGGTCACATCCTTCACACTACATTTGGGTTTCTAGACGGGAAAATGTGTTCAAAATAACAGACATTTGAGAGTCCAGGCTTATAGAGGGCTTTCGGGTGACTGGCGGCCATATTGGTTAGGAGGAGAGTTAGCCTGCTGGCTAGTTAGCTAGCTACCAGTTTGTTCAGGTGAACTGAGCTGACTCTTCTCCAGCTCAGAGTGTTTTGGAGTAGAGACTAGGGCTAAAGACAAGACAGTTTACTAGCTGGTTCTAGCTGGTTCTAGCTGGTTCTGATAGATTTAGACTGTATTAACTCTAAAGCCTCATGCCCACCCAAAATGGTTGGTATCAGTAAATACTTCCTCTAGTTAACAGCAACAGCTGAATGTCCAAAATGTAAAAGTAAATGTAGGCAATACTGAAATGTGTTGTGGCAGGGAGGAGCCGTGCTGAAGATCAGTCTCTCTGTGGAAGTACAGTTGTGTCAACGGGTCACTTCTGGGCCCCCAGGGGCCACGTGGGTGCATGGGCTCTGACCTTTGACCTCCTTGCTACCGGTTGCTTATAATATTACCATCCAGGAGATGAAGTTTCTTCTGTTGGATGCATTGGACGTCACTCTGGATGCAGCAGCAGCGTGGCGTTCGTGGTCCAACCCGGTCCAACTGACCCGTGGTCAGATCTCTGTCAGGGTGAGCAGGACCTGCCCCCCCACCTCCTCCATGTGGATCTGGAAGGTGTCCTCGTTGGAGTAGCTCCTGATGACGTTGTCATCCATGTTGACCAGCATCCTGCAGGAGGAAGGAGGAGGAGGAGGAGGAGGAGGAAGAAACATCAGATCTGACTGGAGGATGAACTACTACTACTACTACTACTACTACTGTTAATACTACTGCTACTACTACTGTTAATACTACTGCTACTATTACTACTACTACTACTACTGCTACTACTACTGCTACTACTACTACTGTTAATACTACTGCTACTACTACTGTTAATACTACTGCTACTATTACTACTACTACTACTACTACTACTACTGTTAATACTACTGCTACTACTACTACTACTGTTAATACTACTGCTACTACTACTACTACTACTGTTAATACTACTGCTACTGCTACTACTACTACTACTACTACTGTTAATACTACTGCTACTGCTACTACTACTACTACTACTACTACTGTTAATACTACTGCTACTACTACTACTACTACTACTACTACTACTGTTAATACTACTGCTACTGCTACTGCTACTACTACTGTTAATACTACTACTACTACTACTACTGTTAATACTACTGCTACTGCTACTACTACTACTACTACTACTGTTAATACTACTGCTACTACTACTACTACTACTACTACTACTACTGCTACTACTACTACTACTGTTAATACTACTACTACTACTACTACTGTTAATACTACTGCTACTGCTACTACTACTACTACTACTACTGTTAATACTACTGCTACTGCTACTACTACTACTACTACTACTACTGTTAATACTACTGCTACTACTACTACTACTACTACTACTACTACTGTTAATACTACTACTACTACTACTAGTTAATACTACTGCTACTGCTAATACTACTGCTACTACTACTGCTACTACTACTACTACTACTACTACTACTACTGTTAATACTACTGCTACTACTACTACTACTACTACTACTGCTACTACTACTACTACTGTTAATACTACTACTACTACTACTACTACTACTACTACTACTACTACTACTGTTAATACTACTGCTACTACTACTACTACTACTACTACTGCTACTACTACTACTACTGTTAATACTACTACTACTACTACTACTAACCTCTCAGTCCTTGTTAAGAGTAGAGGAGTATCTGATCTCAGATCAAGTCATGTGTCCTCCTCAGCTGATCTGGAATCAGTATCCATGCTTTATTCCCTCCGCTGCTTCCTGTTCATTCTACAATTGTTTTTCCAGCCCGAGTTACATCGCTGACCTTTTGACCCCTTATGAGCCAGAAGGAGGCTGAGATCCTCGGGCAGCCTTAAAACTGACTGGGCTTTAGTCCATTACAACCTTCTTATACTTGTTGTATTTCTCTCTCCTGTTGGGTTTTATTGCTCTTATTTCTCTCCTGACGGTTTTAGCTCTGCTCTCCTTCGGTCTTCTAATGGTTTTGACTTTTACTGACTTTTATCGGTTTTGGTCAAATTGTTTTTCTGCCTTTTTATTTCTCTGTCCTGTTCTGTTGGCTGATTGGATTACCTCTGGTCTATGTCCTTGTCTCTGTAGAGCACTCTGGGACTGTGAAAAGTGCTATATAAATAAAGTTATTATTACTACTGCTACTACTACTACTACTACTACCACCACCAGTACAACTACTACTGCTGCTACTACTTACAATAAGTATATGTGTACAGTACTTCTCTGAACACAGTTAAGGGTTCAGTTCTGTCATGTCCAACCGATCAACAAATAATAAAGAATTAAGACTGAATACTTTTCTACTGAAGGTTACTGAAGGTGAACTGACCCCAGGCCTGTTTTAAGTCTTACCCTTTCTTACACCTCCTGTAGACTTTCCCGATTCTCTCAGAAGGAAGTTTGTATTTTTCAGACACCTGGAGACACAGACACAAAGGTCAGACTGTACTGGTCCAGACATCTCCACCCAGGAGTTTGAGTTCCTGTAGGTGGCGCTCTTTTCTTTGTCTGTTCAGCCACGGCGGCTATCGCTGCTCATGCAAACTACCCAGTTCTTCTTCTGTTGAAACATAAAACGCATCACTTCCTGTTTATTACTTCGTCACTAGAAAGGTAACTGGATCAGTCGGCCATCTTGGTCGTAACAACTGACTGGAGCAAACATGTCTGGAGGCGTTGGGCCCCCACGCTCTGATGAATGAACACTTCCTGTCAGACACAAACAGGAAACAACCCTCACTTCCTGCTGTGACTACTCATGTGTGTGTGTGTGTGTGTGTGTGTGTGTGTGCTGCCTCCTGCTGGCCTGATTCCAGACGGTAACCGGGTTCCTGTCCTGATGGTGAACCTGCAGTAACTCACCGCCTCCAGCAGACCGGACAGCGTAGGAGTCCTCAGCATCAGAGCGTCAAACACCTCCTCCATCTCCTTCCTAACATAGAGGAGGACTGGAGGGGGGGGGGGGGGGGGGGAGAGAGAGAGAGAGAGAGAGAGGAGAGAGAGAGAGAGGGGGCGAGAGAGAGAGAGAGAGAGAGAGGGAGGGGTGAGAGAGAGAGACGTTATATCTAACTCTTCAGTTGTCCTGAAATGACTTTAAAACTGATGACAGAGGAACCAATCAGCCAATCAGCATGCTCGCCGATGACTCAGCCTCTTAATACTACAGACAGACAGACAGACAAGGAGACAGACAAGGAGACAGACAGAGAGAGAGAGACAGACAGACAGACAAGGAGACAGACAGAGAGAGAGACAGACAGACAAGGAGACAGACAAGGAGACAGACAGAGAGAGAGAGACAGACAGACAGACAAGGAGACAGACAGAGAGAGAGACAGACAGACAAGGAGACAGACAAGGAGACAGACAGAGAGAGAGAGACAGACAGACAGACAAGGAGACAGACAGAGAGAGAGACAGACAGACAGACAGGATCCTGTAATAACACAAAACTGAACAAACTATAAAAGTGGGACAGCAGCAGAGTGTTTACTCCCTCATCGATCTGACCCCCCCCACACACACACACACACACACACACACACACACACACACACACACACACACACACACACACACCACCAACACTGAAAAACAATCCTGAGAGCTCCATGTTGGGAATACGATCACATTCCCTCAGAGGAGAGAGAGAGAGAGAGAGAGAGAGAGAGAGAGAGAGGGGGAGAGAGAGAGAGAGGGGGAGAGAGAGAGAGAGACAGAGAGAGTTTGTGTGAGCAGGGGGCGGGGCTTAGCTACCAGAAAGCACGTGTCATCTTGTTTACATGCTTTCAGTCAGCTGAGCTGCATGGGTGGGGCCACCCACCCACACACACCCACACACACACACACACACACACACACACACACACACACACACACACACACACACACACACACACACACACACACAAACCCCCCCTGGGGTTTTGGACCAAAAGTGGACCAAAGTGATTTGGTCTCCAGGTGGTGAACCAAATGATTCAGTCAACCGTTTCAGATCCACCATGTTCTTATCTTTTATCTTCCAGTGATTCGGTTTCTCAGGAGTTATCAGATATCAGTTTAACCATCGTCTGTCTGTCTGTCTGTCTGTCTGTCTGTCTGTCCGTCCGTCTGTCCGTCTGTCTCAAGCGTCTCCATGTTGCTGTAGCAGGTTTGGTGTGTCGCTGGGTGGTGAAACGTCGTCTGATCCATCGACTCCATCAGGTTTGGATGTTTGGTTTGGTTCCAGGGTGGTGAAACATGTTCTACGGCATCTCATCAAAAAAAGTCGGCTTCGCAGGAATGTCAATATTACCATTAACTAACGTGTATTCTTTATATTTCCCAATGCATTATGGGTGAATACTGGGAGAAACTTTGAAGGAATGAAAACCCTCTGACCCCCGGATGGTTTCTCTTCATCAGCCTGGCTTCCGCCCAGGAGGGAAACCTCTGCTAAGGGACCGTCTAGCAAACGTCTGCTTCTGACTAATTTAACAAAATGAATTTACCGATAGAATTCATGTCATTTTTTATATTTTACACACTGTCAGTATTATCTGCAGTTTGTTCCCGGGGCGGTCCGTTCTTTTCTACACCATATGGTCAATCTGCTGTCCAGGAACTGAAGGAAAATGTGGACGGTCCCAAACTCCCCGAGAGTCATTTGGAGGTTTTCCAGTTTATCGTCGGCGGTCTGGCTCAGGAAACCTTCTAAATGAGGGAACAATGTCACACCGTTTGCTTTTCAGGATCTGGAAAAATAGTAGACTTTCATATTGATGCCGTACGGTCATGGAAAGTCATGGGATTCAAAAAAAATGTTTTCCAGGCTCCAGTTATGGAAGCTGGAACATGATCATATAGTTTGGAAATGTCCTGGAAATGTGTTGCTAATCTTTTTCTAAAAAATTGAATGATCCACTTCAGATCAGAAACGTCCTGATAGTTTCGGTCCTAAGAGATAGTTGGAGCAGAAAGAAGACCTGGAACAGAGACTCTGATGGATCCTGGTCCTGGAGATGCTGCTGGAGGTCTGGAGTAGTCCTGGATTTGTGTTTAGGACTTACCTCTCTGGGTCTCGTCCCTCCTCGGTCTCTTGGGGTTGCTCAGCGGTCCGGCGTGGTGCTGCAGCCTCTTCTGTCCTGAACTACAACGACACAGAATCCTCTTCAGACTTCTACAACCTGCAGTCACAACGTGAAACCTACCAGAATAATCTGGAAATGTGTTGATCCACTTTTATAGAGTAAAATCAAACATATTATTATTGTTATTATTATTGTTATTATTGTTGTTATTATTGTTGTTTTATTATTGTTTTATTATTATTGTTGTTGTTATTATATTATTATTATATTATTTGTATTGTTGTGTTATTATTGTTATGTTATTATTATTATTATATTATTATTGTTGTTGTTAATATTATTATATTATTATTGTTATTATTATTATTGTTATTATATTTATCTGAGTATACAGTGTAACAATCAAATAAATGCATCATACACATACAATAAGTTAAAACAACAAGGTGTGTGTGTGTGTGTGTGTGTGTTCATCTTCATCACAGCAGAAACAGCGACCCACCTCTCCTCATCTTCATCTGAGACGAAGACCTGTGGAGAAAACCAGACCACTGACTTCAGTTCAGCTTCTTTTCCTCTCTCTCCCTCTAACATGATCCAGACTCTCTGAAGCTCATTCTACTGTTGATTCTACTGTTGATTCTACTGATATCAGAGTCCGCTAGATGTATTAAATGCAAACAGAAATGTAAAGATATGAAGCGTAACCAGCCTCTTCAGTTCTTACGTGTCTGTGGGAGGACGAGGAGAGCGTCTCCGGGATGAACAGGACCGGCTGGGTGTTCAGGTCACTGACCGGTTTGAAGACGGTGATGTCGACGTACCGCAGAGGCTCCTTCTCCTCTGGGAGAGAGAACAGTCTTTTAAAATGACTAGAAGTTACTCTATACATATAGTAGGACATATATATATATATATATATATATATATATGTGTGTGTGTATGTGTATGTGTATGTGTCAGCTGAAACACTGACGCATCACTGAAGCGTCGAGGCTCTTGGTCCGGCGGCGAGTCTGTTTCTTGTCTTCATCTCGGATCTTCCTCTCGGCTCCTTTATCGCAGAACACCTTTACCTGGCTGACCGCCCGGTGGGCCAGCCTGTCGCCATGGTTACCGCACACGTAGGTGTCAATCTGCAGGTTGAGGGATTGACCTCTGACCCCCTTCTGGGGCGAGAAGTCTGTACTCAGACAGTTCACCGACAGGAAGACCTACAGAGAGACGATGATGAGGAGCAACATGGGATCACTTTATTTTAAAACCTTTAATTATCCAGTTATCCATAATATACATTGTTCTAGTGCAACCATACTGTATCCCATATACATATCAACTGATATCAGATATTTATGTGTTGGGTGTAAATTATGGCTAGTGAAATTTAATTTAATGTTAATTGTTTTCTTGTATTTTTACTTTTTTTATTTATTATTTATTTTATTATAAAAATATTTGTGACCTTTTTATTCAAATCCTTTCTGATCTATTTCTCCTGCTCTGTGACCCTTCATGGGGTCAAAACATCTAATAAACTACATTTCATTTAACAGAAATTAAAACATCACATGACATGACATCATACAGACATGAGTTCGGCCATTGAAGTTTTCAATGGCGGCCATATTAGCCCCACAGTCATGCGCCGTGGCTGTTGCTAGGTAACTTTAGAGTGTTGGGCATGTTGCCATGGCGATGCGTTACCTCGTTTCACCTCTGCTGAGTGCAGCAGCAACATGGGGCTTTCATAACCTGGTGATATTACTCCTACAGATCTGTGTTTTATTGTTGTTGTTGTTTATATCGCTGCTGTGTGAAAACATTCATCCAGTGATTTTCATGGTTCAACACTAGAACAGCTGATGGATTTGGGGGCTCTAAGAGAAAGCTTCAACTGAAGGGGTGAATATTATTAATACAATTAAATCAAATTTAATTACTATTTCCTTGTGGGATTTTGAAATCTAACAGCAGTGGTTTTAAAGCTGAGATATTTCCATTCTGACACTGAAAACAGCATCAAGATAAACCGGGCTGTTCCAGTTCTATGTTATTATACAACATCTGTGTTGTGTGTGCTGCCCCCTGCTGGACGCCTCCTGCCACTGCGCCTCCCTCTGCTCCTTTGTCTGCCCTGTCAACCAGCTGGCCCTCAGCTCTGTGAAACAAAGAGGTTCTCCCTGCTCCTACCCTGGCCTCCGTCCTGGAGTCCCATGTGAAGGAGACGGCGTTGTAGGAGATCTCCTCGATGGTGGAGATGGTGTTGAAGCTCTCCTTGTAGTCGGCTGGAGGAGACAGGAGGTGACAGCAGGTTAGATATCAGTATCAGTTACAACCCATAACACACTCTCATAGGATTATGGATTATGGATTATGGATCAGCCCAGTGCAACAATAAGATCTGTAGATGTTTCTGCTTGTTTTTCTTCTACTGACCTCCAGAGACCTCTCTACTTGTATTTGTAATAATATTGTGTCATGTTTAAATGTGACGACTGGCCAATAAAACTCTTTTATTTCATTTATATTATTTTACAGTCATCTTGTCCTTGAGGTTGTCTGAGTGTTTCATAGTGTTTCATATGGATGTGTGTCACAGAATAGTATTATTTCAGAAATAATCTTATTGGTTGAGTTAAACCTCAGTGGGCGGAGCCAAAGAATCACAGTTAACTGGTAAAGTTGAACTGAACTAACCAGGTTAGCTAGTTACAGGTTAGCTAACTGCTAAGGTTGAAGGTCACTTCTGCCGATTGTAATCCATTACAGGTTACTTGATCTAAGGAAACTACTGTGCATGCGTGCCTGTGTCTGTGTCTGTGTCTGTGTGTGTGTCTGTGTCTGTGTGTGTGTGTGTGTGTGTGTGTGTGTGTGTGTGTGTGCTCACCGATGTCGATGCAGCGCTGCCGGGCCGTGTGCTGTCTGCTCTGCCAGAACCTCCAGTGTTTCAGCTGGTCGTCACTGACCTTCTCCTCCCCGAACACCAGCATCACCACACTCTGACAGGACAGGTACTATAGTACTACAGTAGTATACAGTACTATACAGTCTGAATACAGGATAAGGAACTATGTACTATAGTACTATACAGTATTATACAGTATTATACAGTAGTATTATACAGTACTCTACAGTATTATACAGTACTATGCAGTACTATACAGTACTATACAGTATTATACAGTACTCTACAGTATTATACAGTACTATGCAGTACTATACAGTACTATACAGTACTATGCAGTATTATACAGTACTATGCAGTACTATACAGTACTATACAGTACTATGCAGTATTATACAGTACTATGCAGTACTATACAGTACTCTACAGTCCTATACATGTTAGTGGGCTGATGGGTCAGTGTACTTGAGCATGCTGGTGAACAGGAAGTGTCGTACCCGGACCATGTGGTGCTGCGGGGGCCGGGCCCCCCCCAGGTCTCTCAGGGTGATGGGGTAGAACTGGCCCTTGTTCAGGTAACTCATCGGACTGCTGGGGCTCTTGGGCCTCAGGGACCGGGGGGCCTCCAGGACGTACTCAAACTGGTGACCGGGGCACCTGGTGACCAACGTGTTATACAAGTACAGTTATGACGACTACTACTACCACGACTACGACTACTACTACGACTACGACTACTACGACTACTACGACTACCACCACTACCACTACCACTACTACTACTACGACTACGACTACGAACTACTAACTACACGACTATGACTAACTACACACTACACTACCACCACTACCACCCAACTACTACTACACTACTACTACGACTACTACTACGTACTACTACACATACCACTACCACTACTACCACTACACTACTACGACTACTACTACCACCACTACCACCACTACGACTACTACTACGACTACTACTACCACTACTACCTACGACTACTACTACTACGACTACTACTACGACTAACCACTACTACGACTACACTACCACTACTACCTACCACTACCACTACTACACTACTACTACACCACACCACTACACTAACCACTACTACGACTACTACTACCACCACTACCACTACTACTACTACGACTACGACTACTACTACGACTACTACTACCACCACTACTACTACTACTACGACTACTACTACCACCACTACCACTACTACTACTACTACTACTACCACCACTACTACTACGACTACTACTACTACTACGACTACTACTACCACCACTACTACTACCACTACTACGACGACGACTACGACTACGACTACTACTACGACGACTACTACTACTACGACTACTACTACGACTACTACTACCACCACTACTACTACTACTACGACTACTACTACCACCACTACCACTACTACTACTACTACTACTACCACCACTACTACTACGACTACTACTACTACTACGACTACTACTACCACCACTACTACTACTACTACTACCACCACTACCACCACTACTACTACTACTACTACGACTACTACTACCACCACTACCACTACTACTACTACGACTACGACTACCACTACCACTACTAGTACTACTACTACTACTAGTACTACTACTACTAGTACCTGTCAGTTGAGCTGTAGGGGGCGCTGTACTCCTCTGTGCTGATGGAGGTCAGACGCTGGATTTCCTCTGATAACGGGAAAACCTGGAAGACAGATTTCCACCATGAAGGTCAGACAACATGCTGCCTCCGTAGCGACCGATCACCATGGCGATACGCTGATTGATGCTGATTGATGCTGATGTGTTAAAATATGGTAGATGATATTCTTGTTGAGGTCAAGTCTTTGTTTTGTCTCGTATCAGATGGTACCAACTGAACTTCCTGTCGTCATTGATGAAAGAAAGCAAAGAGAATTTCTTTTTCAGGAATAAGGAAAATAATGTTTATTTTCTTGTGGAGCCCAAATGTATTTTTGAAATTCTACAATGAGGTTTTAACAGTTTGTAAGAGCGTCATGAAATTCACTCAACACTTTAAAGTAACTAACTTTCTCAGAGAAAGTCTCAGAGGTGTTCATGTTCACTTTTTAACGGTTGAGTTGAGTGATTGTTTTCTGTACCTGAGGTAACAGTATTTTCTAGTAGTATTTATACCTGAAAACTGAGGTAACAGTATTTTCTAGTAGTATTTATACCTGAAAACTGAGGTAACAGTATTTTCTTTCCCAGATGACATGAATGCACCATGACAGCCTACCTGGTCGGCGGGGTCTTTGTAGGGCTCTGTGTAGGTGGAGTCGGGGGTGAGGGCCTGGGTGGGGCTGTAGGGGTCATGGGTCAGGGCCTGGCTGAACCCCAGGCCTTCTGACTGGGAGCTGTGGGGACCTGGGGGATCCACACGGGGGGTGAAGGAGTGCAGGACGCCCTCCAAGCTGCCAGGGTAGGTGGGCAGAGTTGCAATGGATTCTGGGTAGGCACCTCCCCTTTTGTCCCGGCTGGGGGGGTTCCCCCGGATGACGGTGTGGAGGGGGGCGTTTCTCAGCGGGGTCATGGTCAGCAGGGAGTCCTGGTATGGGAAGTTACTATGGAGGACAAAGCAAGATGGCGTTTAGCGTTTAGCGTTTAGCGTTTAATTTCAACCTCGGGAGAAACCGTGTGACTGTAGATAAGATAATCATCTCTATAACTGATCAACCGCTACAGCTAGCATGAGCAGATTGCTTTACGGCACCAAACAGGAAGAGGGCGCTGTTCTTCCAGCGCTAACGGAGCTAAAGATAAAGAGTTTCTGGAGACGGCAGATGGAGGAAGGAGAGAAAGGAAGATGGAGAAATCACTTCAACATGTTGATCCTCTTCAGGAGAGACAAAGACACCAGGGAGGGGGAGTGGGGACAGGAAGCAACGGGGCTTATGGGAAATGTAGTCTTAATGTGGAGAAACACTAGTAACAATACCACTGGTGAGATAGAGGCTACTAGTCGTCTGGTCTCACTGGTTTATAGTCATTATTAGTACTAGTAATCTGATGATGACGTCTTGGTGGTTGAAAATGATACCACATGATGAATCAAGTGTTTGAAGCAGCGTAGCGGCGCACCACGTGGTGATCCTGCTGTGGATGAACTGGAATAACAAAAACTTTAAAACATTTACATTTTGTCGGGGTCGGTCTCTCCTGAAGATACCGGCTCGGTCTTGATGTGACCTGCAGCCTTCTTCTCCCGGGGAACCTGGTCAGAACAACACAACACACCAAGCATCCATGAGTATCACAAATACGTTTTTATTTAATGCAGTAATAATGACAATAACAATAACTTGCATGTAACAAACACAACAAACACAATCAAGTGTACGGCTCCATTTCCCTTGAGAGGACGACCACTGATTTGGATGAGAGGCTGCATTACATCGTAGCCATACAGCTGACTCCCAAGAATTAAATTCAATTACAAGCATCCAATACTAAGGAGGTCAAGGGTCAGAGGTCGCAGCCGCCAGGCAATAGATGGAACAAATATTCCTGTAACCCCATAATGATCATGATGAGGTAAAAGTGCTGGTGAAAGAAATAAGAGCCCGGGAGAAAAGGCAAATAAAGAAGACAGGAGTATTTTCATGTCGGAGAAGTTATTGTTTAATTCATTTAGGGATTCCAAATGGCACCACAGAAACCAAAGCGTTACCTTGTAGTAGTCGTAGAGCAGACTCAGACTGCCGGCGCCCTCCTCGTCTCCGTTCACGCTCATCATGGCCTTGGAAGCAGCAACCAGCGGGTTCTCCAGGAAAACCCTCCAGGCCTCGTCATCGTCTGTGTAGACCGCCGGCTGGCCCTCATATGATTGGTCAGAGGGGAGCATGACCACACCCCTCTTCCTGCACAGGATACATTTCAAAAAGTCTGTAATCTGACTGTAGTTTCTGTTCCAGGGCAGACCGTGTGGATAAAAGCCCACCGATGGCAGAAGTAAAAGCTTTTAATGGATAAAATCGATAAAAGGACTTTTATTGTGTAAGAACAGTGAACAAACGTGACCCCGTCCCATTGGAGGATTGTTATGACATCTGAGTAATCCTGCTCTACCTGCAGGACAGGAAGAAGAGACTCCCTGCCAGCTTCCACTCTGCTGACTGGCTTCTGTCACTTCTGTCTATAGATCGATAGATAGACACTTTATTGATCCCTGGGGGGTTGCAGCAGTTGGGGGGGGGGGGGCTGAAACTAAACGTGTGGGATTACTCCTGGATGTAATCTAGGTAGTTGGTGATTACAGGAAAGGTAATGATAGATTACTGAAATATCAAACTAAGTCAGTTAAAATGATTCTTTACTTCCGTCTGGCTCCTGATTGGTCAGGACCTGAGGCCACACCAGACACAACGAGTTTGAAATTCTGATTGATGGATTTTCCATTTTGGATGAAAATATCAGTTCCAGTTGTCTCATAATGAATTTTTCCACCCCAATGTTTTGGATTATTTGAGTAAAAGATGCTGCAAAGTAAAACTTCAGCTACACATAGAAATTGATTTAAAGTATTCAGTTACTTTACAGACGACAGATTGATTATCAGATAGAATTCAGTATTTCATCCTGCCAATCACCACAACAACCGGTTTATTCTGATGTCATTACAAGATCAATGACATGTTGACATCTGCCTCATATATTTGTCCACCGTCTTAGAGCCAAATACACATTTCTATTGTGATCCTTCCTAATAGAAACCATCAAATTGATTGTCTGTTTCTTCTGTTTCTTCTTCTTCAGATGAATCCAGAGTAAATCCAGGCCACATCCCATATTACTCAAGACCAAACAGTCTGCCAAGGCCCCAGACTATATTGAAACATCTGGTCATTTCTCAAATAACATGTAGTAGTTTGTCTGAGTCGTTAGGATCCTCTCTTCCATTCGGCATGAATCTAATCTAAAATAAACCAAAGTTTTTGTTTCAATAAAGTTTCAACTTTAAAACCTTTTGAAGTGATTTCCTCTTTAAGCCCACCTCGCCGTGCTGAGCAGCTTGGTGATGTACCCGAGCCTCCTGCTGGTAAAACGTCTGAAGTCGAAGTATGCGCTTCACGCCGCGTGCTGTGTCAGCCGCGCGTGAAAGACATGAACAGGTTTGCGACAGAACTGGACCGGGTGGACTCACCTGGCAGATTCCTCCGTCATTTCTCTCCGTCGGACTGGACTTTCTAGTCGGAACGGTAAATCTGATCAGTCCGCGGTAAGTCACGGGACGCCGGTGGAGTCCCGTCAGCTCCGTCTGTCAGAACGAGTTTAGTCTGATTTTCTGGCTCCGTTCACCTGGCCAGGTATACTGATGCTGATGACGTAGTGGGTGGAGGCGACAGGGCTCTACATACTGCATTCAAGGAGGGAATAGTTACTGTTCCAGTACTACACCAATACTATAGAAATACTGTTCAAATACTATACCAATACTATAGAAATACTGTTCAAATACTATACCAATACTATAGAAATACTGTTCCAATACTATACCAATACTATAGAAATACTGTTCAAATACTATACCAACTGTTCAAATACTATACCAATATTCTGGACTGTTCTTAACAACCATAATATTGTGTTGTGGTTTTGTGCTGTCAATCAACAGCAGGAATCACGCCTCTACTTGGGGAAACCAATCAAGTGTTTTATTTAGTTCACCAAGTGTTTTATTTAGTTCACCACCGTTCTCCATACAGCTTCACAATGTATTTTAATTAATCAAATCATTTTATCACTTTTTCCCCGAGCCTCCCATCATCTTCACACTGTGACTCTGGAAAAGTGCCATTCCAAAACACACCAGAGAGAATTCCCGTCTTTAGTGATGCTAAGAGGGAAGGTGTGGTCAGTTTCATGGAGACTGAAACAGGTTGTCTGCACCTCAAAGACCAAGAGGAGGAAGAACCTGCTGCTCCGGGATCAGCCAGGATGTGTTTTATACACACATTCAACAACGGTGGCGCCATGAGACTGATGAAGGTGGAACATGTGGTCCTGTAGAGCGATGGAGCCAGAGCTTTCCTCCTTCATCTCATAAGGATGAAGCTGCTGGTTCATGAACTGACAACACACAGTAACAAAAACACTGAACACCAGCCGACATCTGGAAAACTCACATTTCAATTTGAGGAAGAATTTACACAAAATAAACCTAAAATAAAGAAGAAAATATGTGATGATGGTAAAAATACAAAATGATACAAGTGAAGCACAACACCCATTTTACTCAGGAGTCCAGGACTACTCCAGACCTCCAGCATCATCCAGGACCAGGATCCATCAGAGTCTCGAACATGTGGTGTGAATGTCCAGGTCTGATTTCTGCTCCATCTCTTAGGACCGAAACTATCAGGACATTTCTGATCTGAAGTGGATCAACAAGCAGCCAAGCTGGAACACTTCATGACATTTCCAAACCATGTGTTCCATGTTCCAGAACCTTCCAGGCCTGTAAAACACAATTTATGAAATCCATGACTGTTCCAGGTTTTCCATGACCGTGGGAATCCTGTTTACAGCGACCTGCAACCAGTGAGCAGGTAAGGGTTCAGTTCAGGACACCCTGCTGTTGACGGACTCGGGATCAAACCTGTGACCTGGAGGTGACGGGACAGGCACACCTGCCCGCCACCCACCACCCGCCACCCCCCTCAACATCAACATGAATGATTGCTTCTGGCGGTCTTCCCTTTTTTAAGTCACTGGGAGTTCGTCGTGGCTGTTTGGCGGCGCCGTGGCCGTTTCCTGGGCGGGGCTTCAGTGGTGCTCCTGGAGGTTCGGCCCTTGAGGAGGCGTCGCTCCACGCTCTGCACCTCCTCCAACAGGCGGGCCGGCTTCACCACCAGCAGGAAGGAGAACAGCTCCAGCAGCCAGACGAAAACCCTGGGCAGCGTCGGTTCAACCTCCTTGTAGTGACTCCTGCAGCTCCTGGAGGAGAAAGACCACCAAGTAACGGACCGATCCACATCCACAGTACTCCTACCCAATCAGCAGACTGATATATATAACCTGTTATATATTATATACACGTTATAACCTGTTATATATATAATATTTATATGGTCAGTCTAGTGCATCATTTTCCCAGATGACTAAATAAACAGGACGTGGATCGCTACTCATGTTGGATGATCTACTTAGTAAAGTATTTGGTACTTATTGGTTCTGTATTATCAGTATTGATGACCTCGCTCAAGCGGAATAAACGTCTTGGTGAACCGTCGTCTCAGAGCTAAGCTGGTTTATTACTTATGTAAGAGTTATGGGATAACAAATGCTAACGTATGCTGCTAGCGATTACTGTAAGTCAGTCTGCAGAGTCGTGGCAGCTTGATGCCTCAGTAGTAAATCTCTCCCAGGGTAGAAACATAAATCCTGGATGTGTTTGATTCAGTGTCTTTACTTTCCTCAAGATCTTCAAGTTAAAAGCCCTCAGATCCACTTCCTGTTAGAGCTCATCTGCGACATTCATACAGCTTGTCAGTATTTCTCTGGATCACCGTAACCAAGACCGATTATCTACAATTATTAAACGGCTTTGTGCAATACTCAACTCTGATTGGCCAATGAAGGACCCTGAGGTCCGTTAATCTGGACAACAAGCCGCTGCTTCACATCTCATCATGTCTGCACCCAAGAGGTCGGTCTGGTAAGTCAGTCTACTCTAGCGGTCATCTGTAGTCCTACTCTGGTCTGAGTCCAGCTGGCTGCTGGATGTCAGGTGAATGTCAGCCTGCCTCCCTGCTGCTCCTACCTGCGGTTGCAGGGCCTCAGGGCCGGATGCCAGTACTGCCGGTTGGAGGGTATCAGGACCTTCTTCTTCAGCGTCATGACGCCATCCAGCGTCTTGTGGTGCAGACTGGGCCCGTCGGACCCCTCCCCGTCCCCCCAGCAGAACCTGAAGCTGGAGGGAGACGAGTACTGGAGGCTCGGGCTCGAACCCGAGAGCTTCTCAAAGCAGATCTGAAGCTGCTCTGATACTCCTGAGGACCAAGACAAGAAGATTTTAGGCATTTAGCAGCTTTCATCCTGTGCGACTGACGCAATAAGCTTCAGTTCCTCGATCAACTGGCAGTGAGGAGGTCAAGGGTCAGAGGTGACAATACACAAGACAGTTGAAGTAAGAAATATTCCTGAGACCTTCGAATGATCATGGCTGATGAAGAAATGCTACAGAAAGCAGAATTAAAGGTGAAAGGTGTTTTTCAAAAAGACGACTGGAGGTTGACAGTAAGAAAGAAACTGTTGTGTGATGTTGGACTCGTCACTTACGTCTCCTCTTGAGAACGACGGACTTGTCTTTCCTTGAAGGATAAAGAGGTTTTGGGGATTTCCACTGTTTCCTGTGGAGGAGAGGAAACCTGTTGACTTTGGTTTGGTATTAAACTGGGTGAAAGAGTTTTGCTTTCATTTGACGTCTTAACTTCCTTTTTCAAGCATCCATTTTGTTCCCCTTGTCAGCATTTTGCTGTTATGGGACAAAAAAACACATCTGAAAAATCTTCACAAATGAAGTAAAAACTTATTTTATCAACGTCGCCCAACAGAGGTTTCAAAAGCCAAGGGTCACGAAACAGATGAACAAAGACTCATTTCAACAGTGACATGGTTAAATGAATTAGGGGAGGCCAAATGGTGCAGGTATCCCGTCTCACCTGGCGGTTTCCTCCTGCCGCCTCTGCTTGGCTCTGGTCAGGACGGGCTGAAGCAGCCGGTACCACCTCCTCAAGATGAAGACCTTGTTTTCTGTCAGCGTGGACAGAAAAGACAAACTGACTCCAACTAATATGATCAAAGGTTTTCACTGTAAAAGCCAAAAGACAATTCTCTCTTCCTTTAATAACCTAACTGACAATCCAGAAACACAAAACCTTCATGTCCATGTCATCTGTGAGGATTCAGCTTCAGTGTCCAACGGGAAAAGTCGTAGTTAGATCATTTCTATATTTAATTAATGCATCCCAGTGTTGAAGGTCTGAATCCTCCTGGAGGTCTGATGATGTTTACAAGCTGCAGACGCATCCAGAACATGAAAACGGACTCAAATGAATATTATCTTGATGAACGACTGAACATGGAGGGGTGAGGGTTTAGTTCTTTAACTGTTTCTCCAACATGGCTGAGAATCCCTTCAAACACCAAGTGACAATCTGCTCTTTGGCTTCAGTCATACCGTCATTTCACATCCACATAATAAAGAAACATGGTCACTAAATCAGAACATACGACGACCCGCTGCAGATCAATACTCTTTATTTATTCCAGGTTATTTTATGTTGACACGTCAGTCTGACGAGTTCTACAGGGACACGATGGGAGAGTCAGAGAGGAGGAATGAAGGCCGACAGACCAGACAGGTTCAGGATGAAAACCTTGAAACCACATTCCAACCTGACAGCAACTCAAACTACAGCTGAGTTCTTCTGTTGGGCTGGAGGACAAAAACTAACATGAGATCAATAAAGATCAATAAAGAACTTTCTTCAATTTGGTGATTTGTCACTTTCTCTAAGATGAGAATTTTATAGCCTCACTATAGTGTCCCTCACTGTGGTGTCCCTCACTGTGGTGTTCCCTCACTGTAGTGTTCTTCACTGTGGTGTCCTTCACTGTGGTGTTCCTCACTGTGGTGTCCTTCACTGTGGTGTCCCTCACTGTGGTGTCCCTCACTGTGGTGTTCCTCACTGTGGTGTTCCTCACTGTGGTGTTCCTCACTGTGGTGTTCTTCACTGTGGTGTCCCTCACTGTAGTGTCCTTCACTGTGGTGTCCCTCACTGTGGTGTTCCTCACTGTGGTGTTCCTCACTGTGGTGTTCCTCACTGTAGTGTTCCTCACTGTAGTGTTCCTCACTGTGGTGTCCCTCACTGTAGGTGTCCCTCACTGTAGTGTTCCTCACTGTAGTGTCCCTCACTGTGGTGTCCTCACTGTGGTGTCCCTTCACTGTAGTGTCCTCACTGTAGTGTCCTTCACTGTAGTGTCCCTCACTGTGGTGTCCCTCACTGTGGTGTCCCTCACTGTGGTGTCCTTCACTGTGGTGTTCTTCACTGTGGTGTCCCTCACTGGGGTGTTCCTCACTGTAGTGTTCTTCACTGTAGTGTTCCTTCACTGTGGTGTTCCCTCACTGTAGTGTCCCTCACTGTAGTGTTCTTCACTGTAGTGTTCTTCACTGTGGTGTCCCTCACTGTAGGTGTCCTTCACTGTGGTGTTCCTCACTGTGGTGTCCCTCACTGGGGTGTTCCTCACTGTGGTGTTCCTCACTGTAGTGTCCCTCACTGTGGTGTTCCTCACTGTGGTGTTCTTCACTGTAGTGTCCCTCACTGTAGTGTTCTCACTGTGGTGTCCCTCACTGTGGTGTCCCTCACTGTAGTGTTCCTCACTGTGGTGTCCCTCACTGTGGTGTCCCTCACTGAGCAAGGCACTGAACCCCCAACTGCTCCTGCTGCTGCTCAGTGTCCACCAGTAGAAGACTGGTTGTACTGGTCAGCTCCCAGTGTGAAAGAATAACATTACACTATACTTATTGTCAATGAAACGTGAAGCACCGACCTGGGTCTTCCTTGTCCCGGTCTGCTGCAGCGTTGGATAAATCCCTGCAGAGGAAAAACAGAGTAAACAACCAAAGAGGACTGAGTACTTTGTTTGTTGTTTGTTTGTTGTTTGTGAACCACGCCCTGCTTTGTTTAAAATCGTATATTGTATATCGTATAATATATTTTCTTTGATCCAAAACCAAAATTGATTTCTGTGTGGTACTTTATCAAGGTCCCCTAACTTTTATGTGTCATTTTCTGAGGTTGTATGTTGTAAGGGGTATTACATACATCCTTGTGTGGGTGACTGAGTGACCCCTCCCTGGCTGGCGCCCCATTAAAACAACAGAACAAATCTTAAAAGTGTTGCACAAGAAACCACCACACTTTGTGTTTGGTCATGAACCCAAAATCCCCAAATGTGACAAAAACCCAGAAAAGGAAAACAGACTAAAGGTGCGATCAAATCTACAGCTGGTTCCTCTGGTCTGATCCAGAGAGGAAACGTTGACTTGGTTGTATTTCTGTGTTTGTGTTTGACTCCCCAGCAGCTGGTTGAGTGGTTGAGTTCTGGTAACCTGTCATCCCACCAGGTCAGAGAGTCCAAACCAACCTGGTTCCAGTCTGTAACTTGATCTACCATGATGGACTTGTCTGCTCTTCTCTGGTGTTCATACCAGTTAAGAACACATGAAGAAACATCTGAACATGAGCATCAGTCCAGACTGACCAAGTCTCCTTCTACCCATAATGCCTTGTGTTCTGGGGTGGTTTCCTGTAGCTGGTTGGATCCCGTTCTCTCTCCTAACGAACCACCACAGTTCTCTTCTACCCATAATGCCTTGTGTTCTGGGGTGGTTTCCTGTAGCTGCTTGGATTCCGTTCTCTCTCCTAACGAACCACCACAGTTCTCTTCTACCCATAATGCCTTGTGTTCTGGGGTGGTTTCCTGTAGCTGGTTGGATTCCGTTCTCTCTCCTAACGAACCACCACAGTTCTCTTCTACCCATAATGCCTTGTGTTCTGGGGTGGTTTCCTGTAGCTGGTTGGATCCCGTTCTCTCTCCTAACGAACCACCACAGTTCTCTTCTACCCATAATGCCTTGTGTTCTGGGGTGGTTTCCTGTAGCTGGTTGGATCCCATTCTCTCTCCTAACGGACCACCACAGTTCTCTTCTACCCATAATGCCTTGTGTTCTCTTGTTAGAGGACTGAGACGTTTTCAGGCATCTCGTCGGTTATCTGGTGAATGTTGTTGTTCTCACCTGGAGACCAACCAGCTACAGGAGGAAACGCTGCAGAGGTTAATAAACCCACCAGAACATGCTGGCTGTGAACGCAGCCTAAAGTTTATCATGTGAAAGTAAATCCTTTAAGAGCGTGGTTACCATTCGGTGTGGTCGTCTAAGCCGAAGATGAACTTCATGGTGACGATGATCAGGGCGGCTGCCTGGACGTCGTAGAGGGGGAGGCCTGGACGGGACCGGGGATCGAACGTGTTGATCGCTTCGTCCTCCATACCTGCCGCCTCCATCACCCTGCAGACCCACACATGGAGCTCGTCTGGGGAGGAAACAAGATGTGAGGTGCTTTGGAAATGGGAGATATTAAAAAAATGAAAAGCAGGGATTTTTATAAACCTTTTTCCATCTCATCATGTAATCCATTTGTAATTTTCCCTTCATTCTGTGTTTTATCATGTTTGTGTGTGTAAATAAACAAACTAAAGGAAGAAATGGAGGAAAAACAATGAAAACTGATTTCTGAATGACAAACAAGTAAAATTCACAGAATACAATAATAATAAATAATAAAATAACAAGGATTCAGAGCTCAACTTTCCTCAGAGAAAACTAATAGTTTGTTTCTCCTTCCATCTTCTCATCATCCTTCATGGAGTCAGCAGTGCAAGTCTTCCCTTTCCTTGTTTAGTAATGCAATTCAAACTGCAATGTATATTATTTATTATTAGGACTATTATGTCAGTTTTGTTCACTTGCCTATTATTACTAATTATTAATACCTTATATAGTGTTATCAGTATTATTGTCATACTGAGTTGACCGTGTGCAGACCTACCAGGCAGGTTGGTCTCGTTGAGGTAGCGCCGGCTGAGCAGGGCCGGATGGAGGAAACACTGCTGGCTGATGGGAGGGAAGCAGGGCAGCTCCAGCTCCTTGGCCAGGGCCTGGGACAGCGAATGGAGCGTTGCATGGGAGGGAACCGACTGGACACAACACACCAACACCAACACCATCATCAACACCAACACCAACACCAACATCATCATCAACACCAACATCAACACCATCATCAACACCAACACCATCATCAACACCAACACCAACATCATCATCAACACCAACATCAACACCAACATCATCAACCCGCTGCAAGCACTTCACCTTCTGAACACATTTCTATTTTCTTGTCATTTAAGGTTTCACTTTCACTTTCACTTTCTGATCAAACTGTCAAAAGATTGAAACAAATCAAAGAGCAGAATTATTTTACATGTATTTATTATAATTATCTAATTTTCAATAGTGTAATTTCTTTCAGATATTTTTAATTATTATTTCAGGTTAACAACACTGTGATGTTCAATACATTCCAGGTTATTTAGTGATAGTGTAATTTTATTGTACCCACAGTCTGCTCTACTTCTTCTTCAGTTCACTGATTTCCTACATTTCCCAGAATGCTTTTCAACACACCCCGGAGAATGTGCCTGAACTTGCTGCATTCAGCTGACTTTTACGTACAGGTGGGGAGAGCAACAAAGATACCAGACTCCAGTTGAGAAAAAGCGAGACCAAACCAAACAAAGTTTGTGTCAGGTTGTGCAGTAGTTCATTAACTAACAGGAAGTTGGGGGCTTCAGTGCCTTGCTCAAGGACACTTCAACCAGAACTCACCTGAACCCTGAAGATGGCGGCGTCTCTGCCGTAGAGCTGCATCTCTTCAGGGAAACTCTCGTAAGCGTTCACATAGGGGAGGTGTGCTTCATTCACTAACCTGCACAAAACACAGTTCCTCAGTTTGGGTTGCCTGATTAAAACTTCCAGGACCTAAAAACTTCTTCCTTCCTTCCTGGTTGGTTCATGTTGTTTTTCTGTCTCAGCTGGACTGAAAACCAGCTGCAACCAGTGAGCGAAACCAGTTCCTGTAAAGTGACCCGTTTGAAAAATTCCCTGATAATCCCAGACTTCCCTTCCTGTTCACTTCAAGTAGTAGTACTAGTAGCAGTGGTACTAGTAGTAGTAGTAGCAGTAGTAGAGTGCCTTCCTACCTGAGCAGGTCAGCGAGGGTGAGTGCCTCCCTGGTCCAGACCAGAGCCAGGTGGAGGAAGGCCAGCGTCTTCCCCATGTTCATCAGGCCTCGACACCTCTTCTGCCGCGGCGTCAGGTAGGTGACGGCATCCACCGACCCGGAGCACACCGACCAGCCGTCACTGGAGTTCCCTGTGGAGGTACCGGACGGGGTTACAGGGCCGTTTCAGCCCAGCAGAACCACAGCCTTCTACTGTCTACCACCGAGCCGCTCAACTGGTGCAACTGGTGCCTTGCTCCAGGGCAACTCCGTGGTAGTTGGTCAAGGAAGAGACAGCATTACTCATTCATTACTTAGAGGTTATTTCCCTTTCCCTCCCCAGATTTGAACCAGCAACCTTCTGGTCACACACCCTTTTCTTGAGAGTCCTGCCCTGTACAAGACCCCGCGGTGCTGGGCAAGTCCGCTTCACCGTCCGTCTCGCTGGCGGACATCATGGAAGTCTCCGCTGCACTGTCCGACTCCGAGTCCAGACCTCGCTGAGGACAGGGATGGGAACAGCAGAAGCCTCAGTGAGAGAGGAACTGGGAATCATGGGATTTCTGTCTCAAAGTAACTGGGCAGGCCGCTCCATTTTATTGTTACTGGGAGCTTCCAAAACCTTCCTCTATAGATTCAACTACTGCCTCCATCTCTCATGACAGGAGACGAAGAAGAAAAACAGATTGCATCTTAAACTAGATTTCTATCCAGGATCAGGATCATCAGGACCCTCGGTCTTCTCCAAACTACAGCGGGAACTTTTACTTTACAAATTACAGACATGGCAGATTCATGCAGGATTAAAGTTGTGGACGGGTTTACTGTTACTCACCATTTTAAACTTTACAGTACGCACTGGGTTGTTGGTGTAGGCCTGCCGGCTGGTCTGCAGGTACAGCCTCCACAGCCTACACACGGCGTCCTGCAACCAGAAGGAAAAGAACTCACAATCACATCTGTGACGACGCTGCTTTTATTGTGAAATGCTATTAGCCTTACTGTCTATATAGATGATGTATAGTTACCGTCTATATAGATGATGTATAGTTACTGACTATATAGATGATGTATAGTTACTGTCTATATAGATGATGTATAGTTACTGTCTATAAATATGTATGTTAATGATTATAGTTACTGACTATATAGATGATGTATACGTTACTAGATATATAAGATGTTATTATGATATATGATGATGTTGTATCTGTACTTATAGATGTGTATAGTATGACTAATAGATGATGTTAGTTACTGACTATATAGATGATGTATAGTTACTGACTATGAAATGTATA
>JAXDDX010000153.1:710000-1067213 GCA_034670405.1 Hoplostethus atlanticus | reverse complement strand
ATTTTGTTGTCTATCCATTACCTCTAGATGCTGTTAGGAAGGTGTTCATACAGCTGGCCCATAGTAGCTTTATTGGGTTTCCTAACCTCATGAAAACAGCCAAGGTAATCAATCATCTATGAATTTGATACTCAATCTTTTTCAATCAAATAGGTATTGTCAACATTTTGGCTCCCGAAGGTTGAGTATGACTTTAAGCTTGTTTGTTTTCCAGAGTAAGATTGAAGGTATCAAGCAGGAAAAGGAATTGACTGCAGAGTCCATGCTCAGAACCCAGTTCAAGATGGAGCTGATTGTTTATACCCAGGACAGTACATACAGCAGCAGTTTGAGCCTGAAGAAGAAGGAGGAGGAGGAGGAGGGGGACGAGGACGAGGACGAGTACCAGGTGAAAAGTGAAAGGAGCACAGTTTACTGCACAGATAACAGGGCCACACTGCAGGAGATGATGTTGCACCTTAAATCCTACTACCATGTAAGTTTTGATTTACAAGGCGAATTCCTGAGATAGTTGTGAAAAAATAGACAGATATTATAGTTATACCGAGGTAAAACAACCTCCTTTGCCATGAATCTACTTCCATCTGCCTCTTTTTCCTTCAAACTCCTTCAGATTGCCAGCCAACGCCTGGCTGACCAGATCCCTCTGGTGATCCGTTACCTGATGTTGCAGGAATCTGCCACTCAGCTGCAGAGGGAGATGCTACTGATGCTTCAGGACAAGGAGAATATGGAGTTCCTGCTGAAGGAGGATTTTGATATTGGCAGCCAGAGAGCTGCTTTGCAGAGTCGCCTCAAACGCCTGATGAAGGCCCGCTCCTACCTGGTAGAGTTCTAGAGGCAGAGAAAGCTTTGCCACGTGCAGTCATGCCTATAGGATTACTGTTACTGTTATGCTTATGCTCTTAGATGCTTGTTTAGGAAGGAAATGCACTTACAATTCTCTAGTGACTACTAGTTCTCGTGCCTATCTCTGTTGAATGCTGGTCTATTTTGTTTAACTGATTTTACCTAATTTTAGTAAGCAATGAAAGTATTATTACAATCAGAAGAAATTAAAGATTTATTTTTCTGTAGACATAGATATCAAAAATCATATTTTCTAGTTTCTAGTTTTCTGGAGTCCTGAAATGAAAACCTATTAAATCAGACTACATAAGTATTTCATTTCTAATATACTGTATGTACTTACTGGTATGTAAGTAGTTAGTATGTAGTTATTTGTCTCATTCTTTACAGTGCGGCATGCAGGTTTTGTACAAGTTACTGTGACTGTCAACATTTTTTTAACATATTTTTTCTTAATGTAAAAAATGCATTAAAACAAATGCCATAAGCCCTTATTTCCCTTTTTGTTGTAAGCAGAGGTGGAATGTAACTTACATTTCTGAGTAAATTACTAGGCTGCTGTGCTGCAGGTCAGTAACTTGTGCACACAAAATAAATGCTATTTTTTTTGAGTAGGCCTGCATACTAAATATAAAAGAGCTATCCCCAAACACTGGTACTTTTTGTAGCCACTGTATGCTTGATGGATGTGATCAACATGAATGCTGATATACTACAGTATATCCCTAAACTATGTACTGTAAGACCCTCTTGTGGAATTAAGAGGAATATATTTGAAGTTTCATTTTCAGAGAGGTATCCACCAATTGAAAAATGTAAGCATGAAAGCAACTCACTATTTATCACAGTATTAGCTATTCTGTTACATAACCAGTTGTAATGGGTCAGCGATGTCAATAAAAAGGTGTCATCTAAGAGGTAGACCAATAGGTGATCATCATAAGGTAAACTTATAGCAATGTAAAGAAAAATCTATTTCTATTTTCAGACAAGCATCAATTTATGCTTTTCTGCCTCACCTTACTTTCATCAGTTTGACACTTACTATGATGCATACAATGTATTTCCGTCATTAAGACGTGTTGGCCTAAAAACATGTTACCTGTTCCACGAATAAAAAGGGTGGGTAAACAAAGCTGGCCTGGGTATAAATTATGACAGCATCCTAAAATCAATTTGGTTCACTCCACTTCCCAGTTGTTGACTAGAGGGTCGTCAACATGATCCCTCAATAACAAGTATACTAGTACGCCTTGCTCATAGCCTGAGACTAAATGTAATCATTTGGCTCCCAAGCAGAAAAAGGTTCACAACTCTTGCTCTCAATCTATACTGCTTTTGTGTTTTGGACTGTTATGATATATGTAGTAGTAAATAACCAAATCTAAAAGCCGCTGTTACTGTAGGCAGATGGAACAGGAAGGAAAAGACAATTGGCAATTTTATTCAAAAATACATACAAAAAATGTTAAAACAAGAAAATCATATGGTTCTCTTCATTTAATCCACAAAGGGCTATTAGATGATCATTCTCCATTCTCTGTCAGGCTTTCTTGATTGTTGTCATCATTGTCTGATTTGTCATCATCTAGAAAAGACAAAAATCAATAGTCAGGTATTTCATTAGGTACCTCTACTCTTTCCTCCCCTTCACAAATTTAGTCAATTAACATTTTTTGATTTGCTAAAAAACTTAGAAATCAGCAGATAGGTCTTTGACAGTTAAACAGAGTGTTGTTTGGGAGGTGGGTGGGATTAATTATAACAATCACGTGTTATGTTTGCCACATTCCCCTTAGCTGCAGGAAAGCCTCTGAACTACATCATAACTAGACTAAAAGCACACAGTGGTGGAGCCAATATGGCAGCCATGGACATCCTTGTTTACTCACTCTCAAGTGTCTGTTGTAGCTCCTGTATGGTACTCAGAAGCACATGGAACTGCTTCTTCCTCAACTCCAACTGCATGGGGGGGAGGGGGATAAAAAATGAAAATGACAACCTATGACCTGCATGTAATAACTTTACAGGTTGGATTAGAAGGATGATGAATGGATTTGTCTTTACCTTTGCATCTACATTCTCCTTGATATGAGAAAGCTGCTGGAGTTCCTTGTCAAGTGCCTCCAATTGCCTGTAGGGGAAATAATCATTTAGGCATCTCTGCTGACCTGCAACATGTAGAGTGTAATAACAACAACAACAAATTTGGATGAACTGAATAAGAGAAGTCAACTCACTTTAGTGTTTCATGTCGATCTGGATGTTGCTGGATAACCTTGGCCAGAGCATCATACTCTGCAAAACAAAATAGCATGTAAAGGCTAAGAAAGACAATGTAGAATGAGCAACACAACAAGAAGGCAGCCATGAACATTTTCATAGCATTTTTCCCCAATGCTTTTTGCGGTTATTTTTTCCTAATATTGCCACTGAATGTTTGTTGTGCTGCAAGTGATGCAATTTCCAATTTGAAATAACAGATTATGGTGCATGTGCTCTCTGCTTAACTGCTATCACTTACCACTTCCAACAACTTGTTGAGGTCTCTTTGTTAGTAGTCAATTTTTTGTAAACTGATGAAATTAACAATACCAAATGCATTCCAAATGAGCATTACTTTATCTCCCACAAGGAAATGTTTTCTTATATTAAATTGTTGAATTAAATGTATCTCAAGTCTACAAGTTTCCAATGATGCAACTTAACAGCCTTTACTCCTTTTCAATATATAATACAGAATCCTGGAGCCCTGAGCATGTTCTTACCTTGACGATTTTTTCGTATCCTCTTTGCCCTCTGAATTTCCTTTTTGCATTCAGATATCTTCTCATGTGCAGATGTGATGTTTTGTTCTACAATGTGGAAAGCAAGGCAGTGAAAAGTTGAGGTATTTCTTGTTAATGCATGATAACACACAGATTCTTATATGGTGACTATGGTGACTCAGGTGGCCCAGTCCAGTCCCCCCTCCCCGCCCCCAATATGTACAATGTGGAAAATATGCATAGCTCTCCGTTGAATTTCGAATCTATAGACAATAAGGAGTGACAAGTCAATAGCTAATGTGCATGCTTCAACAAAAAAGGGAAAAGGTATAAAACAGTCCTGATACAGAACTCTTTGGGAGGAGTTCCTCGCCCAAAGAACTCCTTTGGAAGAGACAATAACAAATACGATGAAAGATTTCCAAGGGGCCCTATATAAGAGCTAGGTATAAAACTGAAATTGTTCAAGGTACTAACTTTAAGAAAATCACTATTGCCTACCTATGTTTGTGTAGATTTTCTCATAATTCTCCATTTCCCGTAGGTTCATGTCATACACCATCAACGTCTTCCCCATGGAGAATTCACATTGGGCCAATGTGCCCAGCATCCTCTGGTACTGTGTGAACCTAAACAGGAACAAGAGATGGTTCATGAATCAAACCACATTTTCCCAAAGTTGTATGCGCAGAACTGCCATCTTGGTAAACACGTCGATTAAAAAAGCCCAAGGCCAGAGCCTGCAAAGCTAACCCTTCCTCCGGGGTGCCAGGCGAATTGCACCATTTGCTGAAACTCTTCAGGAGCACATTGATTCGGCGGTCATCTCCAGCTCCGTCTCCATCAATTAGAAGGCGTTTCCGAATAACTTCATCTAGAATAAGAGAAACAATGGGATTCAAACAGTCTTTCAGACACCACAATAAAGGATAAAGAGCCGGTCGGCTAGCTAGCCAACATGGCTTCTCTATGTTAGCTGCTATAAAAGCTAGCTGGTTATGCTCGTTATAAGTGTATGGATCGTTTGTCGTTGGCAATTTTGCTACATTCGGCATACATTGTACATGGATAATTTATATCAAAACAATAAGTTATCAATAACAGTTACTTGCCATCTGTAACAGCTCCCATGTCTGGCAATAGTGCGACTAAATAAACTTTATTGAAACAACAGGAAGTGAACAAGGCGCCCCGCCTCTTAAAAAAAAAGACAGCAGTGATTGGCCAAAAGGACCCGCACGTTCTTTTTGACCTGACAGCAAAACGGCTGCACGCCATCTACATTCAGGGCTTTACTTTAAGTAATTTGACATTTTGTTTCTGTTCTTTGAAGAGTGTTTAAAGTTATAGTCGTGAAATGGTTTGATTGTAATAACTCATTGGAGTGCATGCGCTCGGGCGCCGTGACGTCTTTGTCCCAGAATGCAGTCTGGTAAACAGACATGGAAGCACCAGGTGAAGACCTCCACAGCCACTGAGCATTGCATTCGCTGTTTTTCACGATCTTTTCTTTTTCTTTTCTGCCAAACACATACAGCAGAATTGTATCTGTCTGTTGTCACGTTTGCATCTACAGCATCCAGAGCCTTGGTAAGAATAAAGTTGTTGTTAATCCATGACGACTGTTAATGACTTCTGCTGTGCTGCCTGGCTTTTGCCAGCTTCATCGCTAACGGTAGTCATGGCTGGCCAGAAGCTTTAGCTATCAAGCTAATTTAGCCACTCCTCTCAAGTAGTACTAGTCACAGTCAGCCAGCAGCATTTTGGCCACACTAGAAGGAGTCTGTTTTTATGGCACTGTGCTTTGTGGTTAAAATACAATTTCAGTATTCATATTATTTGCTTTACATTTTGGCGTTTCCAAATATGTTTTGTTAGCTTTACGTTAGCCCGTTGCAAATGTTGCATCACTGCTAGTCTATAAAAGACTGTTGCTGGTCTTTCAGCTAATGTTAGCTAACTAGCTAACTCAGCTGACCTGTCAAGTTTTGCATTGGTGTCAATGTCTAACATGCACAAAATACCTGATTGCTATTGAAATGACATCGTGTCATGGAGTTGACGCTTGGCTTTTCTTTTTTGTCTTCCAATGCCACATTTGCCCGACTACATTTTATAGATAGAGTACAAACTGGAATGAAATGAAGGCTAATCAATGAACATTGGCAAGTGCATATTGCAAGATCAGCACAGACCAATGTTGGTTTTGGGCATTAATGTGATGTAGTGAACAAAGTACTCACTAACTCGTTGTTTATTTTGGCTTGTCTGTCCTCTCCTATTTAGCTTTGTATGATGTTTCTATATGAAGAGTTGTTTTGGCTTAGCATGTCTCACTAATACAATGAAAGGATATGTATGGCAGTGAAATGATATCCAAGCCCTTTGTCTTCATCTACAAGACTACAGAAGAGCTTCAACAAGAATCCTAACATCCCTCTGAAAACCAGGGTTAGTTTTACAAGTTAGGCCTCTGCTTGTAAAAGCAGGTCATCTTGATATTCTTTAATTATTTTTATGTAGGCTGTACCTAGAATGTCAACACCAGTTCAAGAAACTGAACTTTTCATAATTCGCTTGGCACTTGCAATATCTTACCGACCAACTAGATTTTTAGATTGGAAGACGACCTCAAAATGACGATGATTGGTTACCTGCTTACCTGACAGATTCATCAGCATCTGGCTGGGTGGGAGCATCTACCACCCTACCTATAGATACTTAAATATTCTTACAGAGTCTACGACTTAGAGTTGTACTCCTATTAAGGCAAGAAGGGCTGCCTGCTGTCCCATCCATAGCAAAATTAGCAAGCCCATATGGGCTGTTGTGCAGACCTTTCAAGTTCTTCATGTGGTCTTTCTTTATCCAAGTCTGCAAACTTTCTTTTTAAAGGAATGTCCTACAATTCAAGGTGAAATTGACATGCTTAGATAGAGCATTCAGCATGTAGTAACTGAAAACATATGTAAGAGAGTATGTAAGTGAAAAAAATGCCTTAAATTGTTTATTTTTGCTAATCCTCTAAATATTGCATATCAAGATGTAGCCCATTATAATGGTGTCTGCAGATTTATTTACTCATCCTAATATGCTTCAAATCATTTCTCCATTCTTTTTATTTGTTTTTACAATATTGTCCTGAATGACAATGCAGCCTCATCTTCACAGTTTAGCTTATGAATACAGAAAACTCTGGTAGAACCCAGACTTCGGACAATGGACAATGGAGCTGATGTTCATTCAATTGAATGTGTAGGGTAGGGCTCGTTTTTTCTTTTTTCACTTACTCACTTCATGTACTTACAAGGAAAAATTGCCAGTATGAAAAATACAACAGCAAAATTCATGAGGGATCAGTCTGGATTTCAGGTGAAGATGAGGCTGAAGGATTTTACCTGTCAAAGGGTATGGGTCAGTACTTGAGTACATATAAATAATTTATCTGAAATCACTTAGTTGTGGAAAAAAAATGTTAGATTAAAGTTGTAGACTGTCTTTTGAGATTTCTAAAATATCTTACATAAGCCTATGTCATCACACAGATGGCAATAGATGTATTGGCTGTAACTGATTTAGTCCTCATACCAACACCTATAGAGGGAATTCCTTTGAATACCAGTCACTTGGGCATCAGAATGCTTTCTCTTTTATAGCATAATGCTTGTGCATTGCCCAAAGCCATGGGCTAACCTATTATATGCAGCCAGTTCACTCTCAGTATAATAAGCTGAAGTTGAATTTAACTAAATTTGGTCCTGGGCTATCTGTAATTGGCTACAGCTAAATCTATCTATTTTAGGCCTAATTAACAATCCTTTCAACAAATGACTTTTTGAAGTATTCTCATGATTTTCAAATTTAAACAAAACTATAAAGTTAATTGTCCTATCCTAAATTGTCCAGCAATCATCCAGAAACAGGCTGTGTGGTGTGCTTGTTTAAGTCATTGGTGAAACTATGTCTTGCATCTGTTAAGACAGGATAACTATGAAAAGGGTAAATGATTTCACTGTTGTTGTTATTGTTCCCCCTGCCAATCTTTAAAAGGGATTACTGTGGGGCTGGAGAGAGTGGTTAACCCGGGGATAGTGCTTATTGGATTGGATTACTGTGTAGTGGTGAGGAACTCCATAAGTAGTGAGCAAAGAGCCAGACCCTCCCAGGAAAGGAGGTGTTACCTTCCAGACAGACAGCCCTGTAATTCCCTAACCACTGATTAACTCTATCAAGACACAGAAAACAAAGAACCCGATACTGACTCATCTCCCCTCAATCTCTCTCTCTCTCTGTGTGTGTGTGTGTGTGTGTGTGTGTGTGTGTGTGTGTGTGTGTGTGTGTGTGTGTGTGTGTGTGTGTGTGTGTGTGTGTGTGTGTGTGTGTGTGTGTGTGTGTGTGTGTGTGTGTGGAGATTTCCTCTCTAGCTTGTGTGGCAGCCACTGATCACCCAAACTGATGAGGATCGACTGATTAAGTTAAGACTGAGTTCCTTTTTTCACATTTGACAAGGTAAGGGCTCACATTTTAAGTACAACTACTCACTACGACACTGCAGTGCTTATAGATGTCCACCACCATTACTTGCTTTAAGTGATATTTGACTTTGGTACAGAATTTGAATTGATGGGCAGTCTGACCCATCAGGCACTTATATTGGTTGCCTGTGTAACACGATGAACCTAATTGTTTTGTTTGTCTTACATTTTTATTTTAAATACATACACAACAGTAGAAATATAAGTGGAAGGTTTTGCCTGTTTACAGTTATCAGTAAAGAAACTAAGGGGTAGTCGTTAATATAGATTAACAATATATAGGTGATTAATATAGATTCCACCAGCAGTTAATGTCAGATGTTGACTGTTTATGTAGCCACACTTTTAAGGTTTAGGTTTTGCTTATGGTCACATCGCAGACCAAAAGTCATTGAATCACTATGTTGTAAATACAATGCTATTCTAATGTAGGTTAGTAATGGACTAGGGATAGAAACAAAGATATGGATAGCCTGATAACCAATGCCTCACAGAGTACACATGAGCTAAGAACACACGTTCTTAGGTCATTTGTGCAGGTGGCTGGCTGGGCATGGGTAAGATACACAAAAAAGTCAAGACAATAAAGACTGTTTACATGTGTCACAAAAACTGCTATTAAAAAATCTATTTGTGGTGGGTCTGTCAGATGGTGCAGAAACAATGGGAAACACTTCTGAATATTTGACATGCTGTAGTATTGTGTACATTACCTATTCACTGTTGAAGTGCCATTTTAAACACTTGAGGTGCCACTTCGCCCACATATGAGCATAATACAAACTTTATTTGTGTAATATATTTGATTAAAAAAAGTAAAGGCATGTAAATACAGTAAAAACAATCACTGACAAAGTAAATAAAATGACTAGACATGAATGAATGAATGAATGAATGAATGACTGAGCTCAAATGAAATTAATGCCAATGAATTTACAATGGGGTCCAAAACTCTACTCTTTTGTTTCATCATTTATCAAAAACGAATACAAATTTGAACTCAAATGATATTTCTTAAACAAAATTACATAATTCAAAAAAAGATTATTATTTACTAATTTAAAATATTTTTCAACTGAACTTTTTCAAAGTGAGAGCACTAGCTAGTAGCAATAATAACACAGAGAGGACCATATTAATTTAGTCAATATCTGGTATTCGTTGTTAAAAGACCAAAACAATTCACACTGTGTATTAGGAGCATACATGTGTTAATATTTGAATGAAATATATGGTGTAACAACAATTTGAGAAACCTTACCAAATGGTGTGCAAACAAGATATTCAGATATATTTCAGTTTCTATATTGCATTTTCTGAAAGCTTTTGATTTGTATCAATTCTAAATAATGTATTCTTGAATAAGAATTATCAACTGAGTAAAAAAGTGGACTCAGACTTTTGGACCCCACTGTAGCAGGAAAAATGAAGCATAGAATAATAGAATAGAAAGAAAACAAATCATTACTGAAACGATTGCATAAAGGTACATCTGTAAACAAGGATTGGAAGAAGTGATTTTAAAAAAAGACAACAGACTTTGCTAGTCTGATTGCCTCAGGCTGGAAATTACAATGTCTAGGAGCTAAGAGACCTTGTCCAAGGATTCATATGAGGTTAAAAGGTTGATGTAGTCAGGATCTAGACCCAGTTGTGTCTTAAAAGTAATCAGTAAAGTCTCCAAATCACTTCTAAAGCAGACCAGCAGCCAGTGTAAAGGAGCTAAAACTGAGGTGATGGGATCAGGTTTCCTGGTTGAGGTTAAAAGCGTCCCTGCTGCGTTGATTTCTGACTGAAATGTGTGCTCAAGGGGTTGTAATAATCAGGACTGGAGGAAATAAAAGCATGGATAACTTTTCCAGGTTAGACACTGAAGTCTTCATTTTGTCTGTTTCTTAATTGAAGAAAACAGGACAGGACAAGCTTCTTAACTCTTATTTCTAAATTTAGTGTAGGGTCAAAGACAAAGCCAAGGTTCTAAGCTGCACATTTGAAGTTAGCAACAGAGGACCACGGCCGTTTTCTCTCTGGGCTCTTGCAGGATAGGAGCCATTTAACAGGAGTGTTTTCAGACATCTAACATTTGATGTCAGATAGATTTAGAAGGCTCTGTAAACTGGCTTTGTAATTTTGTTAAACTGGAGTTTAAGGCAATTCTAGATCGAACACAATGAATGATAAAGTGGTTGAAACGATGTTATTCATATAATCTAAAATACACCGCACTGGATAAAAGGTATGACTAGAGATATTAAATGCCATTTGAAAGTCAGGCCAATTGGTGCATTTCTGTGTGAATATGTGTGAAGATGTTTTATCGTTGAAATAGGCCTATGCTGCCTCAACCTATTCGTCTTACATTTTCTTCAGGAATCGGCAATGCTTCTACTATATTGTATGTCTTTGATGAGGCAACATGAAGAACTGACTTGTGATTCTTGATAACAGTGGATTTGCACATCTAAAAAGTTTTGGAACTCTTGGAAGTAGGTCTAGTTTTGTCATATGACCTGCATTACTGTATCAGTCTATTAAAGACATTATATTCCTTAATGAATAACATGAGCTGTATAATGCATTTAATTCTGGTTTTGTTCAGATGACAATGGACCAGAAGCGCTGCTCCAACTTTCATAAAGAACAAATCAATTTAGCTGTAAATATCTGTAAATTATAAGTTTCTCTTGTATTCTGATGTGTGAGACAACAAAATAAATGCCCACAGACAGAACATACTTGGTATTGGCAATGCTATTGCACAACCACTAACTGGAGGTCTCCTTATTGATCAGTAAATATTAAATTTTGGTTGGTGTAATGCACAAAAAGGCTCAAGGCAAACAAAAAAATGTTGTCATTGTAAAATAGTCAGAAAATGGCAGGTTAGAGTTTTCATAGGCCGGTAAATGATTGCTGTTTGCTCATGATAATGACCTAGATTTGGAATGATTCTCAGTGTGGAAAATGAATGAGGAGTTGAGCGTTTCCCCCCTTAAAGTTTCATCCTAATATTTGTGAAGACCCCTGAGCCTATACTCATGCTCCCACTCCTGTCACAGCGACACAGCTGTTTTAGTAAGTTTACATTGACAGTCTGCTTCAGTGCTGTTGTCATCAAGAGGCAAATTCAGACCAGTCAGGAGTGCGACACCCTTCACTCATCACTGAGAAAATCTCCAAATCATGCCTTTCCTTATTGAACACATCTAAATACTAAAAGGAAGTCGAGGTTTTATTATTATTATTTTATTATTATGTAAATTTAACTAAGATTCTTCACATCCTGGCTGCAAATTTTCCCACATTTCCCACAATCCTCTTCTTGTATTTACATGACATCACACGACGGGAGAACTTAATTCCGGGTTCTTCGCTGCAGCTTTTTTTGTTTGGACTTTTGCGATACAGTTATGTATGGCGATGCATAACGTTACAGCCTAATCTTGTTTTATGGTCATAAGACAACCACATACTCTGGCATTTTATGATACAGCACATTGTTGAAGCGGCGCTTCTATGTGTGTAGGTAATATGTTATAAGCTATGTTTGCTAACGTTAACCAAGAAGCCAAGTAACCAAACATTAGCGTAACGTTATACCACATAGAGGAGATGAAAGCAGCTAATCAACTAGTGAGTCAGATAGCTGAGATCACCTTCAAATTAACTGATACGGCACGTACATGATCTGTACTAGTCGTCTGTCAAGTGGCCACACATCGACATTTTTAGGGGAGGGGGGGCGGTGAAACAACATGCGTTTGCCCGTGTCAATCAATGAAGAAGTGCTCCTATCCCGAGTGCGACCAACGGCTGACTCCTGTTTTGTTACATTGTAGCGGAAAGAATGTCGGAAAGGGCCGAGGATGACGTCAGGGGGGAGCAGCGCCGAGCGGCCAGGCAGCAGCTGAAGCAGCAGCAGATCCAGCGGGGAGAAGGCTCCACAGCAATGGCGACTGTTGCGGAGCGGAGATCCCTACCTAGTCCAGAAATAATGCTGGGACAGCCTTGGAGCAACTGGGTCGACGCTGCCAAACTCCACGGCAACGACGGTGAGTGCTCCGGCGTTCAGAACGTGCGTGTAGAAGCGAGGTATGGCACGGCAGTTGCCAGTCTTGTTTTTTTTTTTTTGGCCGATTGCATGCAGTTTTTGGGGGAATATGAAGAAACGCTACTGGTAGCAACAGCACGGGCAGGCAGGCAAGTGCAACTATTTATTTGTCTGTGTGTGTGTGTGTCGGATCGCCACATTTTCAGGTGCTGAATCGGAGGAAAGTTTCAAAGACTTCGGGAAAAATCGAGAAGCCATGCGTTTGTGCAGAGAAGGTGAGTGTTTTTTTCTTTCTGGCCAAAGGTGTATTTTGGTTCTGGTGGTTTGCACACACACACACACACACACACACACACACACACACACACACACACACACACACACACACACATGGATTCACACACTTCACATGCGTCGGTCGGATCACTGTAAATCAAGCGCATCCTCAATTGTCTCGACTAGGGGGCCATAATCAATGAAACGTTTGTTTATTATTCATTTGTTAGTTGACAATTTCGTCTGTCCCTAAAATAACTTCACGGGCTAACCACAACTTAGACTCGCTGTAGTTGAGTATAGGCCCAAATGTAGTAATAACATTGTCATATTTTGTTTGCAGTATGAATTTAAAGGTGTATGTATAAAGTGATTGGCCTTCAATGCAGTTTAAGGTGAAGGCAGCCTAATTTCGACCATTTTAAAATTGTCAACTGTATTTCATGTGACTCACCTTAGCTTATAGAGGACATCAAGGGTTTATGTTACCTTTTTAGAGGGTTGTTGGTGGTGTGAGGTAGGAAGGGGGGGGCGGCATTTGAAAGTATGAATTCTCCTTTTGAAAAGAGAACCCTGTTGAAAATATTATGGGGGAAACGCAAATTGTGATTATAAGATCTTTTTCTTCATTCACTTCGAAGTTCCACTAGAATGAGATGAGGTCAACATGCGGCATTTGCTGTTCTCACATACCTTCCCCACTGCCTGAGCATAAAATATGCCTGTCTGTGTGTATATTATGCATGTTCTGCACTCTACTGTAAATTGTACAGGCCTGACTCAAATTTAAACTGTAGAAATGTGGCCACTATGTAGAAATTCTACCTTCACTGGGGATAAGAAAGACTTTCCAGCATGCAATGGTAACAAGGTACCAAGGTGATTATTTTTTCGTGTTCTTAGCTACAATGTAATAGCATGTTAATTGTGTGGATTCATTTTTCTCCAAAGCCAAGGTTGAAGTTAGTTCCTGCTAATGCCGTTTTGGAGATGATTGGTTATTCACGCTGTAGTGGACAGTAACAGGGAGGGGAACAGTCATGATGGAACAAAAAACGGACATCATGCAACATAGGTCATAAGCTGAAACTAAACCCATAACAGCAAGTCTTAGAGCGTACATGCTGCATTTCTTATTTTTGTAAATGACTCACGTAAGATTAGTTAATTTATTGTTACCTTAACCAGGCAGGCTTGGTGCGCTTCCCCACAAAGCCGTTGTAACAACGAAACAGCATCTTCTTGAATGACAATCGTTGTCTTGCTCTGATTTTCAGGCTCATAGGGCCTACCAGGCTCTAAGGTTGACATGAGAACGAACAGATTGGCAGTCGGCATCAGTTGAGGACAAACCAGTTCACTACACATTCTCATTCTGTTACTACACTTTGACAGTAAATGAAGTTTGAAGCCTAGCCGGTGTAAAGTACGGTACCATGCAGTCAGCAGCGGAGGCTTCTTAAAGGATAGTACATTTCAATTTTCTGTTTTAGGCATCTAGCTAACCCTCTTATCCAGAGCGACTTCAGTTAGCAGTGTCTTGCTCAAGGACACTTCAACAGGACATATCAAACATGTGACCTTTCTGTTATAGGACGGTCACTCTAACCACTAGTGCACCATGCTTAAGATGCATTGTTGTTTTTTGAGCTGTATCTCAGAACTTGGTGAAGTTTTTAGTTTTGTGTTGTGGAAAAGGACCCAGCGTCTTATTCTCCAGCCGAATGTGTTGTTGTAAAATCTGCGTTCAGATAATTTGGTACAGAGAAATGACACTAATCAAGGAAAGACTTTAGTTTCCATGTCATCTTCAAATACTCACACCCAAACTGTAATTATTATATCCACAGCCAACAGAAAAGTAATCTTTGAAATGTGCAGAATCTTTCAACATTTGACAGGTTTCTTAAAGCTAAGTACCTCTTAATTGTTGACTACACATTTAGAAAGCCTTATTTCATCTCAAATGTATTCAGTGTTTCAGAGGCAGATGAACATTCAAACATATACTCTGTTTTTCAGTTTCACATCGAAATGTGGGTTGGGATTACTCTTTTGGTTCCCACTCAACCTGTCTGAAAATGTATTTGAAGAATTTGATATCAGTCTGAAGTTTTATACCAGTCAGGCTTGACAGTAAGGCAAGCATAGAGGGATTCAAAGGGATTCAAAGGAACAGATTGATAGTGTTTTTCTCAGATCACATGGTCTTGGTCCACACCTGTGATGTCATCAGTGTGTGTCCAGCTTTAGTTCCTTCAATCTTTTTCTCTTTCTCCACGTGCTGCTGTAAAGGAAAGGGTTACACTGCCGTCTGCTTGTCGGGACACTTCTAACATTGCATTTGCATTGGCCAACAGTGTGGTCTGTGTGCATACCGTGAGGCCATTGCACAATTTCAATAGCAAATCATTGGTGTCCTAGAGGTTCTCAATGACAAGAAAAAAGACCTTTCAGATTTGCATTATTGTTGCTGTTATAGCGTAACAGAACTGAAATTGAGTAAAACAGTGTGTAATCCTATACATTTAAGACTTTCTGTTGTTCTTTCTTCTGTAATAACTAGTATATAATTAGTTCAGTGGGTGAGAACATTTGACAGTGTGGAATATACTGGTAGGCTACATACACGGTTTACCTACTTTGAGGTGGCGACTGACCTAAATAGATATCGTCTGCTTTGTACCGAGGAAATGCTGTTTGGAAACGGACAGGATTGTTGCCTTGCTAGGTCAAGGAGAATGCTTTCAGAGGAAGGCGGCAGAGAGACAGATTGGTCACTTTAAATTCAAGGCTATTACATCACTCGACGTGAAAGTGACCCAGAACATCTCTTTCTATCACTATGACTTTCTATGACTGTCATCTATGTCATCGAGTTGATCAACTCCTTTATGCTCCTCGTGGCAGGAGCATGTGTTCATAGCATATTATTCATTCAGGCTATGAGTGTGTAGCGGGGGTATTACAAGAGGATGACTACACCTCTGGCTGAGTCACTGCCAGATACCTCCCTTGGTGTAACTACCATTCTAACACACACACACATGCACCACACTCAGAGGTCATTGCACAAACGTGATTAGTGACTGCTGAATTCACTCTTTGGGATCTGTCTCTTTGTCAATGGCTAGAGTCAGGGTAGCTGGGAACTGTAGTGCCAGTGTCAGCCGCAGGTCAGATTCTGCTGTCCAGTGTGTGTGTGTACAGCCAGCCTGTGCGCTACTGAGAGGCACTCGGAGCTGCTAGCACTCCACCTAGATCATTCATCACTGCCATGGATGAGGATGTTGAAATTAACTGGACTCTCATTCTGTCTCGCGCTCTCAGGCTCTCTTTCTCCTTCTCCTCTAGCACAGGTCCTCTGCTCTGCTTCCTCTATAGTGTCATTAAGGCCTAGGCCTGCGTCTTTGCTCCGTTTCTCTCCTCTTTCTCTCACAGTGTTTCTCTATCTTTCTTACGTATTGGCTTGCTCTGTTCTCGTTCTCTGTGCCTTTCTCCTCCACACTGACTTCCTGTCTCCCTCTATCCTTTTCATCTCCTCCTCACACAAGAAGAAAATGGAGAGTGAGAATGGGGCCGACACAATGGCGTTCCACCACTTTTCAAGTCAGGCCATTTCAGCGGTACAGTCGGTGCCAGTGCACTGAATGCAGAGTGGCGAGGCGATCCAGCCAGGCTGCTTTTTTAGTTGAGTAACCCATTAGGAGAACGCTCCACAGTGAACAGCACCAGCAGTTTGGGACTGAGTTCCGTTTGACCGTTTCTTGCCAGGAAAAGTGTTTTGGAGATTTGGAGAAGACTGCGTTTAAATTGAGAGCACTTAAGAAGTTATTAAGTTAGCAGAAAATTGTTGCTTCTTTATTATAATTTGGGTTGGTGGTGGTACAGGAGGGGTCATGGAAATTAATGAAGACAGACAAGTAGAGCCGCAAGTTGCCCAGAACTTTGAGGCTGGCTTCCAACCGCTGCTTTAAAGGCATAAGCTTATACGACTGGCAAGCAGTGAATGTTATCCTCCGCATCACGTTTCCACACTTGTTCTCTTTTGCAGAGCAGTCAAACCCTCAGCTATGCACATCGGCAATGTGCTTTCCCACTCAAGTTCTATATAATTTACATGCCTTTGTCCATTAACTGAAAGTCTTTGCCTTTCTCTGCGGCAGGCCCCAGTAGCTGTGAAAATACGTCTTTTTACTCTGAGGCTCTTGAAAGAAACACTTAGCAGAGTGGGTTCAGACACTTGACACACATTAAGTAGCGTCAGGCTTGTCAATTCATCCACACAAGACTGCCGATGACCTCCCAGAGAGAGAACCCGCCAGGTAGGCCCTTTTTATAAGGGTTTGGCTAATGGCCTCATCCCCTCCAGACTCCGCCAGTGACGTTTGGAGGACCCTTGACGACCCTGGCAGAGTGTGCATTGGAGAGGGACTCCACTCGTCTCATCACAACACCCCAGGCAATCTCTTAATTAGCCTCCTTAATTAGGTGGTTGCTGGTTCTCTGCACCAGGGTAAATTTTGATCACATTCTGGTGAGGAGCGGCACTACCCTATTATTTGCCATTGAGAGGCTGTTGAGTTAAGGGAGTGTGTTTCAGAGCATGACCATCCGAGCTGGATCAAGGATATACTAGTGTAGTGGATTTTGAGTCTTTTGCATATTGTGGTCTGATATGCAGTGTGTCAGGTTTTTTTTCTTTCTTTTGCATTGTCTATTTATCACACAATTTAGATGAAGTGGTACAAATCCGTAAAGTGCTGAATCTGAGTGTGAAAGGGACTTATGTAGCATCTCCCTCAATGAGAGCTCCTAATTTATTTGAAGTCACAAATCATCCAGACTTTCTGCTACAGCCCTGCTGTGTGTGCTGTGTGAGGGGGAGAGAGAGAAATTCATTCTCTGACAGCAGGTAACCTTTGGATTACTGGCTTGGTCCTTTTCCTTGTTCTTATTGCTGGATTGTGTTTCCTACTCTGAAAAGGGGCTAGTACCTGGGAGTGATCTGTATTTGCATGTGGAGACTTGGCACATCAGACTACCTTGAGTCGGCATTTCTGTTGTTTTTAAATGTCCTTAATATGTATTATGTGACCAAAAACAAATTTCCAGCTTGCGTGGACTATTCTATTCTATTCCACTACTCACAACAAAGCATGCAAAGAAAAAAATGATTATACCATCAAATTGGAAAATCAATTTTGTACACTGTAGCTCGAGCTATTACACTATGCAGTCCCTCCAGGATGTTGTGATCGCAAGAATTAACGCAAGTTCAACTAATTGCCGCAATACTTGCAAGACCTTGTAATTCTGCCAAAACTCTGTAATATTCCTGCATAAAACGGTCAAATTGGCACAGTACTTGCAAATGTAACACTTTTAAATATGCAACTTGCACCATTTACTTTCTTGTTATCCTGAGCCTTTTTTGCACTTTGATATGATTACACACAAGGGCAATGCCGGCCACGCCACTCTCTAGCCTAATAATTTTATGAATTCAAGTTGATTTTCTGTGTGAACAGACCAGCCGCCGGTGACTAATTAGATGTGTGTTCTCCTGTCCGGACCTCTCTCTCCTTTTCTCTGTGTCAAACTGGCACACACTGACAGACGTCACACGCCTGATAGGGGAGATTAGAGCGGGACATAAAGGCACTGACACACCAAGCTGAGCGTCTGTGGCTGTCCATTGGCCGTAGTTTTTGCGGTGTGTCTCGCACCGTTGGCTCTAGTCGGCCCATGTCGGCGGCTTTTCAGCTGATTGAGCATGTTGAATTGGCGGCAGGGCTGTCGGTGAGAGAGAGCTCTCTGATTGGCTGTTCAGTTTATGCGAATCAGTGCAGGAGAAGAGAAACTGAAGTGAGCAAAGCAAACAACACTCTCAAGAGGGCACACACAGAAGGCAACTGACAATGCCAGTGCCAGTTGCAACTTTTTATCAGACATATTCTCGATTATTATAACAAACCGTTTAAGTGGCGAGTGATTGTACTTTGTTTGTATTTCCGCGATCCTGGGTCTTCTGGTTTTCTTTGAATTACGAATACAGACTACCAGATTATCCTGGTATGGAGAGTTATTTCCTCTCACGCAGGCGCAGAACGTACGTACATGTCGGCAGTCAACTGGCCATCGGCTGTAGTCTTTGCGGTCTGTCACCAACTTTTACAGGCGACGTGAGGGGACGCAAAGCGGCTTGGGTCGGCCTTGGTCACCGCTAGTTATAGGTACGCTGCATTGCAGCCTAAAAGGAAAAAAACAGACAAAAACATTGTAGACAAAACAAGGATTAAAAAAGGAATAAAAGAAAAAGAAAGGCAGTACAAACTTGCAGCCGGTGGCCCCAGGAGATCTGTGACAATTATTCCTATTTAAAAAAAAAAATAATAATAATAATAATTCTTAAACAGAGTGGGCAGTTTACAATGTTTTTGGGGGATGGGGAGGGCTTCAAATTTTCATCCATTCCTGCAGTTTTACCACAAGATAACACGAAAAATATTGCAAATTGCATCACAATCTTTGATAAAAGCTGCTGCAAATTCAATCATTTTGGGCCGCAATAATCTAAAAAAAACGAAACCTTGAAAACGAAATCGTGGTGGGACTGGCTATGTTATGACAATGAATGATTTTATTAAAATGCCAATTGGAAGTCTGCTCTACTCTGGGGCACCAGGTGAACGCAGGCCTAGTTTATTTGCCACTCCCTGACTTCTGCCCTCTCTGGTTTATTCTTCCCCTGTGTACAGACATGCCCATATTTGGCCAGTGTCCAGCACAGGACGACTTCTACCTGGTGATGTGCAGCCACTGCAGTCAGGTAGTCAAGCCCCAGGCCTTCCAAGCACACTATGGTAAGTCACATGAATGCACACACAGACACACACTCAGGTGTATTGGCTTAAAGCGTGCATATACTTACAGAGTCATCATTCATGCAAACACTGTCCCTGAGAGCTGATGCAGGGCTTGGTTTAATAGTTTTAGAGTTTTATAGCTAACCTGAGCTGCGGGCTAGGCTGGGCTGGGGTATGCAGGACAGTAGAGACAGTAGATCAGTGAAGTGGGAAGTTAGAATAGTTTCCAGCACCTCTGGGAACCTTACAAGAAACCTGCTCACCGCTCAAAGGGTTGGTAGTGATTTCACACATTAACACACTCTAGGGTATTGCCTCCTCCCTCCCCCCTCCTATTCCCCTACCACTTTTCCTTCTTAACACAGTAACCTGAGAAGAAGACTTTGATTTTTTTTTTTTCAACCCCCAGCCTCAGTTATATGCGTGTGTGTTTACAATTCCCCTGTTAATATTTGATGTACTTCTCCAAGTCTTCCTAGTAATGTACTACGTTACCATGTAAAGCTCAGATCAGATTTCTGGTGTTGTTAATACTTGGTGTGTGTGTGTGTTGTTAATACTTGGTGTGTGTGTGTGTGTGTGTGTGTGTGTGTGTGTGTGTGCGCGCGCGTGTGCGCGCGTGCGTGGGTTTCCCCCTCTCAACCTGCGTGGGTAGTTAAGCTGGTGGAGAATTGATGAATTATAGATCTGTGAATCAAGGGATTGCTTCACCGCGGATCTTGTTAACACTTGACGGTTGAACCCTTTTCACGGCAAATTCAGAGACTCAAAAACGCCTAGGAACACTGAAAGTAATTTGCCGTCTGTTCTCTCCCTAGCTCATTTCATTGAGATGGTAGGGGGGCAGCAGGTTAGATACAGTGACACTTGCTGTGTCTTGTCCTGTAAGCCTGATTGTTTGTCTTTATGGATTAAATTTAAAGATTTCTTTTTTTGCCTTTATTTGATAGTTAGTAGTAGAGAGAGACAGGAAAGATTGGGTGAGAGAGGAGGGGTGACATGCGAAATAGGTTCCAGGCCGGATTCGAACCCAGGACGTCATGGTTATGTGGTATGTGCTGAGCCACCAGGACGCCCTGGATTAGGTAAATTTAGGCGTGAATTAATTGTTACAACTTTGTTCATGTGATTCTCAAGTTCTCCATTTGAATCAGAGAACTTGGTCTTGCTTTTTTCCCCCCCCAAAATGTAGGTTAAGATTTATTTGTAGAATTATTTTCAATGGAGTGCAGTCATGTTGCTGTGGCAGCTATAACAGTTCTCAAGGTCAGCCACAAGAGGGAGATATAACAACACATGGCCCCCAAAGGAGCTGTCATTGCTACTGTGTCAACAACACAACACTCTAAGAAAGATGGGACTCCCCGCACTCTGCTAAAGGATATTAGTTTGATACAAGCTTGTCTAGACGAGATGATAGTTTTCTTGTACTACAGCATCCGCTTGAGTTTCCATCCTTCACTGGTCCTTTCAAATGAGACGTGGACATACATTATAGGGCTTTATAAGCACCTATCAAGTAGAACAGTACTGGCAGCATAACAGTAGGTGGCTGTGGTGTATCTTCAGCAAGCCAGCAAGGTGTTTTTTTGATGCAGACTGTGTACCATCTGATCCATGGAGTACTGTCACCCAAAGCAAATTAGCCCAGCCATTTGGCAGTGATTCCAAGCTCAAGTTCAAATCCAATTTATCATAAGTAAGTAATTAAGATGCATTATATTATGAGTGTGCACTCTAGTTAATGTGCTAATAGACACATTCAACAGTTATTGTATATTATATTGTGTATATATATGTTACAGTAAATGTGGGAAATTGGTATATATAAATGTGCACATTTACAGGGAAATGTATACATTTATAAAGTTCCCACATTTACCCTAATATATATATATATATATATATATATATATATTAAATTCAACAAGTTGACAAATAAACAGTGAATAAAGGCACTCTTATCTTGTAGACCATGTGGATGCTGCAAGCACCAGAGATGAAACACAGTGTGAGTGGTATCCGGCTCGCTATAGCTACAGTATGTAGGTAAGCACAGTAGGAGTGTTTTATGTGCTGTGATTCTCCTCCCCTCTCTCCGATGTCACCATGGGAAGACCCCATGCAGCGTTAACACGGGGCAAAGGCACCGATCTCAGCACCATCGAGATAGTCTCCATATGATTTCAGTGTGTTGCTTGAAGCCCATCTGTCTACCGTTAGGTGTTTGTGCTTCTCGGCTGAGGCTACTCCCAGCAGGGGTGACACTCACTGCAGAACTGGAAGCTGCAAGCTCGGCTGCTGTTTTATGCATTGATATATGAAACTGCCAAACAAAGACTTGTCTTCTTGCAGCTCTACTCACACGTATTGCCTTGGCTGAGCACACACATGCACACAAACACACACATTTACATTTGATGACCACACATTTTTGAATAGTGTGTTTTGAGATTAGGCAAAGATGGACAAGCTTCATTAACAAACCCAACCATTATTGTGAGGTCTAAAGCATAACTTACTATTATTATTATTGTTGTTGTTATTTTTGTTTTTGTTGTTGCTATTATTATAATTATTATTAACAAAAAGTAAATAAGATACCACATAGATCACACAGGCCAGGCCTACATACTACAGTAGTGCTGCCTGTGGACATAGTAAGATAGTCAGTCTTCGATTTTTTTTCTCTTCTCCTTCTCCCATAGCCAGGGATTCCCCTTAGCACTGAGCCAACTGTTTGACAGTGTGAAAGAGGACGTTAAGGCTCCTCCTAGTCCTTCTGTCGTTTTTTCCCCCCCAGTTTTTTTCTTGACTCTTTTATCCCTCTTCCAGGGCCACTGGAATTGGCTGTCTGCTCTCGGTGTTTGGCAGTGCATTGTGGGAGTGTCACGCTGGGGTTTCCTGGTGTGAGTTTGCGTGCGGGGTGTGCTGTTGACGATGACTGGGATGGGCCGAGACAGCAGGGGATAGAGGGAGCGAAAGAAAGGCCTTGGGGTGTTTGGCTGCTAAGGAGAGAGAGAAGGATGAGAGGGAGAGGGCGAGAGTGTGTCACGAATAAGGTTGAATCTAGAGAGGGGCCTCAGGTGTGAAGCGGTGCTCTTGCACTCTTTTCCAAGAAGGGAGGCTGATGAAAGGGCTAAATGGTTTGGCGGAGAAGAGGGTGTGGTTGGGTGGGTGTGTGGGGGGTTCAAGATTCAAGATTCAAGAAGTTTAATTGTCACATACACACACGAGGTGTGTAGTGAAATGCAAAGTGGCAATGCTCAGCAGAAATGTGCAAAATAACAGGTTCACACTATTTACAATAAACTAACACAATATTTACAATGTCACAGTTTTTAAGAGCTCTATATAAAAAAAACAACACAATATTTACAATAAGAGCACTTTATAAAAAAATAAAAAAAAAAAATAGTAAAAAAAAAAGGGAAAATTGTATGTATAATATAATATAAATTATAAATTATGTGTAGTCTTTACCTAAGTGTGTGTGTGTGCATAAGAGGGGCAGTGTGTGTGTCTTGGTGGGGGCCCTGGTGAGGTCGGAGTTCACAGTCCTGATGGCCTGAGGAAAGAAACTCCGTCTCAGTCTCTCTGTTTTGGCAGCGTGACTACGGAGGCGCTTGCCTGACCGCAGCAGCTGAAACAGTCCGTTGTTGGGGTGGTGAGGATCCTTCATGATCCTGCAGGCTCTGGTTCTGCACCTCCTGGTGTACAAGTCCTGCAGGGTGGGGAGTGTAGTTCCAATAGTGCGCTCAGCCGAACGCACTACTCTCTGCAGAGCCTTCCTGTCCTGAGCGGAGCTGCTGCCAAACCAGGCAGTGATGCTTCCTGTCAGGATGCTCTCTACAGCTCCAGAGTAGAAGGACTGAAGGATCCTCCGGGAGACTTTAAATTTCCTCAGTTGCCTGAGGTGGTAAAGGCGCTGCCTCGCCTTTCTCACCAGAGTGTCAGTGTGTGTGGACCATGTGAGATCTTCGGTGATGTGGACTCCCAGGTATTTATACTTGCTCACCCTCTCCACAGTATTCCCATTAATCCCCAGTGGTGAGTACGTCCTCTGTTGTTGTGTCCTCCTAAAGTCCACAATCAGCTCCTTAGTTTTGGTGACATTCAGGAGGAGGCTGTTGTCCTGGCACCAGAGTGACAGATCAGCAACTTCCTCCAGGTAGGCCTTCTCGTCGTTGTCGGAGATCAGGCCCACCACCACTGTGTCATCCGCAAACTTAATGATGGTGTTGGAGCTGAACCTGGCCACACAGTCATGTGTGTACAGGGAGTACAGTAGGGGGCTGAGGACGCAACCCTGGGGGGATCCTGTGTTCAGGGTGAGGGGGTTGGAGGTGTGTCTACCCACCCTGACCACCTGGGGCCTGGCGGTCAGGAAGTCCAGGATCCAGGCACACAGGGGGGTGTTCAGTCCCAGCTCAATCAACTTGCCAGCCAGTCTGGTGGGGACTATGGTATTGAAAGCTGAACTATAATCAATGAACAGCAGTCTCACATAGCCCCCCTTCCGGCTGTCCAGATGAGAGAGTGTGGTGTGCAGTACCTGGGAGACAGCATCATCCGTGGATCTGTTGGGACGATAAGCAAACTGCAGCGGGTCCATGGAGCAAGGGAGGAAGGCGCAGATGTAGTCCTTAATCAGCCTCTCGAAGCATTTCATGACCACCGAGGTGAGGGCCACCGGTCGGTAGTCATTCAAGCATGCTGGAGAAGCATTCTTGGGCACAGGGACAATAGTGGATCTCTTGAAGCAGGCGGGGACCACAGACTCAGCCAGGGAGATGTTGAATATAGTGGTGAACACTGGAGCTAGCTGATTAGCACAGGTCTTCAGTACTCGCCCAGATATGCCATCCGGACCAGCAGCTTTCCTGGTGTTCACCCTCGTCAGAGCCCTCCTCACACTGTGCTCGGTCACAGAGAGTGTGTGTTCATCCCCAGCGGTAGAACTCACTCCGGCTGCGCTAACGGTGATGTTGTTAGCCGGCGAGCTAGCGCTGTTGTTGCTAGCCTCAAACCGTGCATAGAATGAGTTCAGGTCCTCCGCTAGGGATGCGTCGGCACTCACAATTGCGGGGGGTCTGCCCTGGTAGTCCGTTATAGTCCGTAGCCCCTGCCATAGGCGTCTGGTGTCACGCTGCTCCATCTGCGACTCCACTCTGTCCCTATACCTCCTCTTGGCCTCCTTCACCGCCCTTCTCAGTCCATAGGACGCTGCCTTGTGCTCGTCCATGTTGCCGGATACAAGACCGGAGTTATAGGCAGCAGTGCAGGCGTTCAAAGCGTCGCGGATGGATTTATCAACCCACGGTTTTTGGTTAGGAAAGGACCTAACTTTTACCGTCGGGACGATGGTGTCCACTAGCGTTGCTATGAAGCTCGTTACTACTTCCGTAAACTCGCTGACGTCCCTGGAACTGGATTGGAACATGTCCCAGTCGACGTCACACAGAGCGTCCTGTAGCTCAGCCTCTGATTGGTCAGACCACCGCTTTACGTCCCTCGTCACTACCGCTTCCCGTACTATCCTTTGTTTATACTCCGGTAGCAGGAAAATGGCGGCATGGTCTGATTTGCCGAACGGAGGGAGAGAGACAGCCTTGTAGCCTCTCTTGAACGGCGTATAGCAGTGGTCCAACGTTCTTTCCCCTCTGGTAGTACACGTAATGTGCTGGTGAAAGTTCGGCATGACTTTTTTTAGGTTCGCCCTATTAAAGTCCCCAGCCACCACCATAGCCGCGTCGGGATGCTTGTTCTGATGCCGACATAACACATCATGTAGGTCCGATAGTGCTACGTCGGTGTCCGCTTGTGGTGGTATGTAGACGGCTGTGGTGATGACCGAGCTGAACTCCCGGGGAAGGTAGAATGGACGGCATGAGATAGTCAGATGTTCCAGGTTCGACGAGCAGGAACGAGAAAGAGTCTTAATGTCCTTGGGGTTGCACCACTTGTTGTTGGTCATGAAGCAAACCCCTCCACCCTTAGATTTGCCAGACTCTTCCGTTCTATCCGCACGGAAAACAGAGAAGGACTCGGTTGGGCATATGACTCGATCCGGCACCAGCGGGGTCAGCCATGTTTCCGTCAGACAAAAGACGTTACAATCCCTCATGTCCCGTTGGAATCTAATCCTCGCCCTAACATCATCCAATTTATTATCCAGAGACTGGACGTTAGCAAGAAGGATGCTGGGCAGAGGTGGACGGTGGGCTTGAACTCTCAGTCTGTTCCGAATTGGAAGTGACATATGTGTGTGGGTGTGCAGTTCACCCACTGAGACTGAGCTTTGGCCTATAGCCCAGTCCCGGCTACACCATGGAGCTCGCCCAGTACAAGGTTAGATGACCATGCCTGCACCTCGCCACGGTAGCTAGCTACCGACACAGACGCTTTCTGTCAAAACCTGTTCCCCTGTGGTATGTTCATGCTCCTGAGGCCATATCCTCTTACATTCCCTTTTACATTCACTGGTATTTTGCTCTTGCTCCCATTTTTTTGGCGAGAGGAGTGGTGAAAACAAGAGGGTCAAGTTAAATTCCAGTAGGCTGTTCATCAGACGTCTCTCTCTCCACTTATGGTCAGGACAGGAATGTCTTTCTGTGTGACCCTCCAGTGACCCTGGAGGCCCAGTATCTCTGCTACGGAGCTGCTCTCTGGCTAAGTTTCAAGGCTTTGATGGAAGTTGCAGTAACCTCTGAATTAAAAAGCACAATGTTCTCAGTTGAGCCTAGGTTTATGAAATGACTGTCCTGGACCTACATGCCTTTTCTTTTCTCTTTTTTTGTTACCTGGGCCAAGGATGTTATGTTTTTGCCTCTGTCTATCAACAGGATATCTCAAAAACATATGAATGGGTTTCCATGAAATTGGGCTTTGGGCAATGGCATAATTGATTTGATTATGCTGGTGATTTGGGATTTCCGCCATTAGACAATTATCGTTTTTTAGCCATAACTGTGTAAAAGGTTCAATGTTTTGTTTAGCCTTAACTATGCAGCTAACAGATAAAGACTTGATGCCAAATCCTACAGTTATGTTTGCAGGGTCAATAAATCATTTAACTTCAAATTTTAAGTGATAGGAATGATGTCTTTGAGTGTAACAGCAAGTTAGAGAAGTGTCGGCGAAGGTTTCGCAGCTCTGGCTAATGGAAAATGTGTCATATGTAAGGAGCATTCTCTTGGGCTGAACAACAATGCAGACTGTGACTAGCCCAGATCAATGAAATGATTTGGTCTATGCTATTTCATTCTTGTTTCCCCTGTTACTTGAAATGGCGAGTGATGAGAGAGAGATGAGAGTGAAGAGAACCTGAAGCTTCTATGATGACTTGTGGGTGCTCAAGCAAATAACCCGTGTTTGATGCTGCTGCAAACCGTACTGTGCTTTCATTTTTTCAAAGAGAAAAAGATATTTAGTTTTGAATGAGAGCACATGGTCTTTACTGACATTTGTTGCTTTCTTCTATTTTTGTCCTCTTTAGTCTGTTTAGTAACCTTTTCTGGTGTCATCCCGTCTTTTATCAGTTCTCACAGTAGCTGTTCCACCCAGAAGCTCAGACAGGAAATTAAGCTCTTGACCTGTTGGCTAGTTCTATTTCAGGCTGCGTTGGCATGGATCACAAATACGTTCTATATATTTGTTGTTGAAGTAACTTGCTCGCTACTGTTAGAGGAATATTTCTATGTTCCTATGGTTCTTGGTTTTCTCCTGGCTCGTGCCACTATGTCTATTTGGTGTTTTATCAAATCTTTATAAAGCCTTAACGCTGATAATCTGTTCACGTAGGTTTTTTTTAAATTTCTTATCACTGGCCTGGTTTTCTCCTTTCTCCTCAGAGAGAAGACACAGTTCAGCCAGTAAGCCAATCTCCACCTCGCCCTTCCCCCTGTCAGGCCGGAATCGGAGCAGTGGCAGTGGGCTTGGGGCCGGACCTGGGCTGGGCTCGGGGTCTGGGTCCGGGATTGCGACTGGAGGGATCCTTGGATGGCCCTGCCCTGCCGGATCGAGCATCTCCTCCACTCCCCATCCAATTAAACCAGCCAAAGAGAAGCTGCCAAGCAGTCAGCGAAGACCCCACTTCCCCCCTTTCAGGGTGCTGCAGCAAGACAAGATGTAAGTTTCAATGTACAAAATTGTGAGCAGTTAACCAAAATATGGGGAGAGGCCATGAACTTTTCCCAGCTTTATTATATTATGTTGAGCAGTTCTTGACTGTACCACGCACAGTGGGAAAATATGCTTGGAGCATATTGAGTAATGTGTAATTACAATTACCAAGTTTCAGTCAAGCTGAGTTCAGCTAATGCATGTTGAAATTAGAACTCTCCCTCCTCTAATAGCTCTCATTCACATCACTTTGCACTTCATTTTTGTTCGTGAGTTAGATCTTCTCCCTCTTAATCTTATTCCCTCATCTCTCGCTGGTCTTCAGAAGTTGACTGATGTCTGAAGTTCCCCCGCTCACTACCAACCTACAATCTAAATGAGTTGCTTTCACTCACTAAGAGAGAGCCTTAAAGAGTTGAAGTGCCAAATCTGGTTCTTTTATCAAAATCGTTTTTTTTCCAACCACTCAAAAGTGTGTTCAAACTATGTCAGAGAAAAGGACTATATTTTGAAACCTAGTCTTTTAAAATGATGGGTGTGCGCCACATTAGATTAATGTGTTCTCCTCCTGCCCCTGTCCATATGTGTGCATCTCACCATACTTTTCTCACTAGCTCATTGTTTTACGCATTCTAACTCTCTGCCTCCTCCCCCTTGCTGCCCCCTTTCTTTCTGTAACCTTCTCTTCCAGCCTCACCCCGGCCGTCAAGGTGGAAAAGATGCATCTGAAGGTTGACTCGTCGACCAAGCTGACGCAGGCCCCCTCTGCCCCTGCCAACGCCTCCTCCACGTCCTCTAGCACCACTGTGAGCTCCAACACTACCACCGTCACCTCCTCGTCATCAGCACTTAAGCCAGGCCTTAACTGTCCCTCCATACCAAAGCCTCCCTTGCTGGCCCCTGGCCAGATTCCCAACGGCAAGGGCCACCTCTCGGTCCTCTCAGACAAGAAGCAGGACAGCAGCAGCAGTGCCAGTAGCAGACGCCACCTCTACAAGAGACTGTCAGGTCAGCTGGAGGGAGGGATGGTGGGAGACTACTGCTGAGGGTGTTACCCTTTTGTCTCATCAACATTGGTTACTGTCAAGTCTGATCCTCAAGTCAAGTCCTTTTTCAAAGTTAAAGCAGCAGCAGTAGCGACAGAGGACCATATTAATTTCTAAATGTCAACAGTTGTGTCAACAGGGCAGTGGATTTGTCACAGTGTCTGTGAATAACAGTTTCTCTCTCTTTCTATCTATCTATCTATCTATCTATCTCTATCTCTGTCTCTTCTCTCTCCCTTCTCACCTGTGCCTACAGAACGTGAGTTCAATCCAGATATCCACTGTGGAGTTGTGGATATGACAGCTCGGAAACCATGCACAAGATCCCTAACATGCAAGGTACCCAGTCTCTTTTTGCTTTTATTTGCCAAGTAGTTGGGACTTTTAGTATCTCATTTGAGTTTGTGAAAACTCAAAGTCACACATTTGGTCCATATCCTCATAACTATGGAGATATGTATTTTTATTTTCATTCATTCATTCATTCATTCATTCATTCATTCATTCATTCACATACACCTAATTTTGACCTTTGCCACCAGACACATTCCTTAAGCCAGCGGAGGGCGGTGCCAGGGAGGAGGAAGCGCTTCGACACATTGCTGGCAGAGCACAAGAGCAGAGCCAGGGAGCGGGAGAGGGAACTCCACCAACCCCATTCCCAACAGACCCCCCCTCTCAGGGACCCCCACCCCTCCTCCCGCCTTGCCACTGCCCATGACCCCCACCAGGTGGCCCATGGCAATGGCCCCGCCCCAGATGCCACTAAGCCTTTACCACTTGGCAAGCCCAAACTTCACAACTCTAGTCTTCTACGGTAAGTGTTTCAGTCTTGTGTTCCCTTTATTCCCTTTATATAGTGTATTCTGGTGTATAGTGTGGCCTAGAGATGCTAACCTCTTACCACAATAGAAGTAAGGCAGATATGAGATTTTGTCCCATCATAGAAGATGATCCTTACTGCAGGTGGCCAGTATTTGATCGCCAGACTTTTTTTGCAATGAATAATGCTCCCAGGGCAGTGCTGCCTCACACACATAAACGTGCTGTGATAGATTAGATGATGATTTGGGCTGAGTGGTGTAGAGACGCCAGACTTCCTAATGTAATGATTTACACAAAAAAACAATTTCTTTGGTTCTTTCTTCAAAAATAAATGGTTCAAGTCATTAAGGAAAAAACTAAAAACACCCTCTTCTCCTCCATCAGACTAAACAGCGGTCACGGAGGTGGGGGTACACCTGGAGACCCTGTAGTAGTCCACGAGTCACCACACCATCCCCCAACTGTCCCAGATGGCTTTTCACGACCCTCCAGTGATGAGGGAGAGAACGAGGAACGAGAGGAGAATGCCGACAAACTGGACTGTCCTTATTCAGGTTATCACCCTCGACCGGCAGCTGTAAGTTCACTCTACTTTTATTGGTCATCCAGGGATAATTTCCTTTCTGTCATATTGACTGCACAATGACCAATGACAGTATGTCACCTTGATGTAGTTGAACCCATCATATTTGAGGCTGCTTTCTTAACATATGAATAGAAGCAAAAGCTATTTCATCAATGAATGAATCATTCCTTAAGCCAATGATGTGTGAATCCTCAGCCTGCATACACAGTAGCAGTAGTAGTGTTTGATGGAGGCTAATCCACAAACTCCAAAGAGTTGCTTTATTTATTTGGCAACTTGTGTTACAGAGTACTGAAAAGGCACCATGGTACCTGATTTGAGAAATTGTACTATACAAGTTGAACCAGAAGAGAACCAGTGATCTATTTTGCAGTTTACAGATAAAGATGGATTTACCTGAAAATCATGCTCCAGGTGGAAGTTGTTTCAGCAAAATAAATCCTACAGAAAATATTTATTTTATTTTGTTCCTCCTCTACAAAAATAATAGATGGGCTGCCAAAATCAAATTTTCGCAGTTGTGACAACGTTGTTGTCAGCACAGCCTTTCACTGGACCACTGGTCACGTGATCAGCATTTTGCACATGTGATGTTCGCTGTAACCATTCTATCATGTGTTAATAATCTAGCTCTAACCCCCTCTCTGTTTCCAGTACTGTACCTTTGGAAGTCGACTGTTTGGGAGAGGCTGCTACTCATTTGACCGGCGTTGGGACCGAGTGCGATGTGCACTAACTGCCATGATGGACAAGCATGTCAATTCTCAGATGTGGAAGTAAGTCTCTCCAGCTCACTTGCTGAGATTCTTCGCTTGATATTTGTGTACGGTATATACATAATGGTAATGTATTTTCAAAATATACCAGTTGAAGTTGACTTTTGGATGATGGATGGATGGATGATCATGGATGATCCCAATTGATGAAATTCCTCCTTGTAGGAAAATCCCTTTGGCCTTGGAGAACTCCTCCTCTTCCTCCTCCATTGCACCTGCACATAGGACAAGCACAAACTCCCATGGTAGCACTCCCTCGTCAGGCTTCCTGGGCCCCCCTGCCACCTTGCCCCAGCCTCCCTACAGCCAATTTGAGGGCAAGTCAATACTCTCCTATGGGACCACCTTAAATGCCCGTGGATCCCCACAGGGCGGGGCTGAGCACCCGGCCTATGGCACCACGCAGGCCCGACAAGTGTCTTCGTCGCCGCAGATGCCTTCAGCCCACTCTTCCTCATCCTCCTCTTCTTCCTCAGCTCCTTCCCTAGCCTCAGGCCGGGCGCTCAAGTCCCGTTCCTCCAGCAGCAGCACTACCAAGTCATCGTCATCCTTCAGGCCCAAGGAGATCTCCTCCTCACTTGTCATTGCCAACTCAACCAGCGGAGGCAGCAGTGGGGCCAACAACAACAGTAGCAGCTCTAGCTTCAGCTCGGGGAAGAAGAGGAAGAACAGCTCTATCCTCTCCTCATCCCATGGCTCCTCCGAGTCCTCTAATGCCAACTACTCTTCCTCCTCCTCCTCTTTCAAGAAGAACTGTGCAAGCGTCGGCAGCTCAGGGAGCACCTACCACCACAGCTCACTCGGCCCTTCATCCTCCTCATCATCATCATTGTCCTCCCACAGTGGGGTCCACAGCGTAGGGCTGAACTGTGGCCCCACTGTGCGGACCAACTCCCTCAGCCTGAAGGCTGAACCTTCTGGAGGGTCAGCAGGGGGCTCCTCGGGGCCCCCAGCACGAGGCCCTCCTTCAGGCAGCCCCGCCGAGTCCATTAAGCGCATGAGTGTGGTGATGAACAGCAGCGATTCCACCCTCTCCCTGGGGCCCTTTGTCCACCACCAGTCCTCATCCTCATCTGACCACCATGCCAGCTTCAGCCACCACTCCTCCGATGGGCGCCTGGAGGGCAAGAAGCGCAAAAGCTCGCCTGCCTCCAGCGGTATTAACAGTGGGGGTGGGGGAGGAGGGCTGGGAGGGGGAGGTGGTCCAGGAGCAGGCAGGCCCAAGGTGGCCAAGTCACCCGCCATTAACAACATCCATGGGAAGCACGGGCGCAGCATTCCAGGGACCCCAGGGCTACCCAACAACTCCCATTTACATCAGGTGGGTTTTGTCCTCCACTCCAACATTTATGAACACAATTATTAATTATGTCAGAGAAAATACATCCTAACACAGAAATAACATCTCCTCTTACAATCTTGGACAGTTCAGTATATCAGTTTGGTTTAATTTGACAGCATGACAGTCTTAAAGTGTTGACTTTATTTGCCATTATTGTCAACACTAATACTGAAGGGCCAGTATCCATCTCCACCTCATGATTAGAGTGGATAAAAGAGGTGAAATTGATAAGGGATCACAGCTTTCACATGGATTCATCTTGTCATTTAGTTTCATGTTGTGTATAGTTAGAGCTTCACTATTTAGCCTCAAGCTGTCAGGCCTGCTAGCAAATCAATACCTTTTATGCAAGCTAGGAATTTTTGTATCTCCATTTCATGACCGGCCCCACTTTTTATTCCTCAGTACACAGAGCCTATTACTTGAAATTTCTCATGATTTCTATGTTGAAGTAATAAAATACCAAAACTAACTCCCAATATTACATTGATTAAAATGTCAGAGGGAATATAAAATGGTGAATGACACCATTGTTACCCACATGCTTGATTAGAATGAAATAGAATTTATAATTTTGACTGATTGAGAGAGTGTTAAGTAATCTGTCAATATAGTGCTGCCGTTTCAACATTGATTTCCTCTCCTTCCCAGCCAAAGGCCCGCCCCTGACAGCGGTATCCGGTTTCTGTGTATGGAACCGGCAGGCGGATGGGGAAGTGGAGGGGCAGCCCGCATACTGCTCCAGACTGCAAGAGGCCTTCTAAAATCAAACCTGCGTTACTCTCAGCTTCCCACAATCCTCAGGGTGGAGATGATCCGGACAGCCCAGTGACGTCAACATTGTTGTGGTCCTTAAATTATTTCTCCCAAAGCCATGTGTTGGGGGGGGTTGGTGCACCATGTGGGGGAAATGGCAGGCGTGGAGCGCCAGAGGTCAAATGGAGTCAGCCAGCGATCCCCCAAATCCGTGTTGTCCCAGTGTTCAGAGAGGCCTTCCTGTCTGGTTGGGAGGAGGAGGAGGAACAGCAGCAACAGCCATGGGTCTTTTGACCTGTGGTTCAAAGCTCATAGGGGTCAGGTTAAGGGCTGGCGCAAGCGCTGCCACAACAAGCCGTCATGACGCTGAACAGCTGGGGAGACAACAAGCCTATCTCTTCCGTGTGTGTGTGTGTGATTGTGTGTGTGTGTGTGTGTGATTGTGTGTGTGTGTGTGTGTGTGTGTGTGTGTGTAGCTATGACTGTTTTTCTCATGTCAGATTCTGCTGGACTACTGGAATTTCCAACTTACTTAACACCCCCAGCGCCTGATCTCAGAAGCCTTGGAAGGAGAGAGCAGGAGGAGAAAACTGTTAGTTGCAACACCTTAAACAACACACAATCACCTTGTTTCACTTTTCATTAGTTTGACTTCTCTTTTTAGTGACATGTTGCGTAACCTCAGGTTACATTCAGTAGCCCGAGACGAGCCAGTAGGGACAGATCTAGTCAATTCTTTGTTACCCAAAATAATTATGCAAGTGTTAACTTTTTATGTTTTCTTACAAGCTTTTTACACTGAATTACAAAGAGTCTTTGTAGATGTGGCGAAGACAGTCAATTGTGCTTGCAAATGTGAAAAGGACGCCTGATGTGCCCATTCGATTGAATCTTTTGTGAGAGAGAGCTTGATTTTGAGGACACCTGTTTATTTCCTGAATCTTTTCATTGTGCAAAGGAATAGCTACAGTAGACCTACCCCCAACTGTGAACAGCACTAAATAACTACTTTCTCCACAGGCAGTGCTTGGTTGCCCACAAAGCTAGCCAAAGGCCGCTATACGCTTCGCCAACCCTTGTGTTTTTTGTAAACTAAGGGGTGGGCAGTCTTGCCCATGAAGCGGTGATGGTGCACTGCCTCTGTGTGGATATGTAAGAACTGAATCGGCACAAACAATATCATTATTGCCCCAGCTTGTCCTCTGATACTCTGAGGGAATTATTTGCCATCTTGTTTATACCCATTCAGCTGTTTGGAATCCACACAGGTGTTGGTGGACAGATGTCTCTGGATTGCATTTTTTTTTTTCTACAAAAGGAATCAGGTATGGTACGTCTTGATTGGAGCAAATATATGCACCCCACCGGTCTTCTGTGGGAAAGATTGTCCATCCCAGTTGTAAACACTACCCCGACTTTGGCTGCCAAAGGTTCAGTGTCTCACCATAACACTTGGTGTGCGTATGGCGTGTAGTGAGAAAAGATTTGTCACAGTAGAATGGATAGCCAGACATTATACTCTTATTCCTTTGTCAAAATGGAGTCTTAAATCTGGCAATACTTCCCCATCTCATTGAGATGTTTGCTAGTTTGCTATATTTTGGGTGTTAGTGGGTTTTTTGGTGCGAGATTCATGGAGATGGCTTCACAGGAGACATTAAAACATTTGGTAACACCTGTTGATTCGTTGAACCTCCACTGATGTCAGATAGCGTGGGGAGTAGAGGAGAAATTTTCTTTTTGTATCTTATTTTAACCTTTTTCTTGTAGCCTATGTATCAAACAAGTATTGAAGTATCCCTATTTGAGAATACATATTTTGTTAACAAATTGTACATATTGAAATATGTATTTTTGCACAGGCATTTTTCGTACACATGGATTTTCGGTACAATTGAAAGTCCTTATTTATTTAGTAAACAAGATGACAAGTCAAAGAACTTGATTATTTGAAGTGGTTCACTGCCAAGTCTATATAATGCAATACGCCTAATAGTAGAGGCTGAAGCATCTCATGAATCATGTACTGGGATCCTTTAAGGAAAACAAGGTGAAGTGTTGCCACTGTAGCATGTGTCTGTATGACAGAAGATACCTTTATTCACTTTTCAAGGTCTCAATCACACGTGCTTTTACAATACATTTTACGTTGCCTGTGAATCAACACAACATAAATGTTTCTATGTGACCCAATTAGCCTGTGATTCTGAAATGTCCTGCAGGCTTGAAGCTGTGCCCGTTGTCATTTCTATGGACTCTTCAGTCACACTGTAGATGGAATACCTTAAACACATTTCACGATTGAAACACTTTTCTAAGGCTGATAGGGACTTAAGCAATCATCATTGTAAGGAAGAGGAACACTTCAAACAGTCCAACTGCTTGCATCATTGTTGCCAAACAAGTAATTTGAATCACAGCTTTTAAGGAAATTGTTACTTTGCAGCTTCTTAAAGAAATAATGAATTAAGAAAGTGCCTGAATTTGTTTCTTACTGTTTGAGGACAGTATTTGTTTGGGTTAAGTTTTACCTTACTTGAATGTTCGAAGTGTTAAGGAGCTTGCTTTTCAAATCTGCCTATGTACCCCAAATGTGGTAAAATCCGAGAGCTTGTCAGCTGCCCAGTATGAAACACGTAGTGTTTTTTGGATTTATCTGAGTTTTCCAGACAAGACATCAAAAGATTTTCTGTGAGCCTGAGTGTGCGGCTTAAGCCCCTTTGGTTTACTGGGATTTGTATGTAAAACTTTCAATCAAGTGTTTTGTTTACCCTCAAACTCCACTGACATTTTTGACATAGTTTCCAGTAGATGGAAACACTGCAAGGACATTTTTATTAGTGTCATCAAGCACCATACTCTTGGACTGTGAACATGGGGAACTACAGCTTGCTTCTGGGAGGAAAACCCCCACCATTCATACTATGTAAAAGCGTGTATAGATTTCTTTTTTTGTATACATTATCAAAATCATTTTGATCAGCTGGACTTGTATTGGCTGCTATGTAATTCATGAACAAAACATGATAGGTTAGAATTAATATTTAAAGAAAAAAAGATTGTATAGTCTATTTGTTTTGTAACAAGTTTCTGTAAATAAAATAATTTATACTGCTATTTATATGAAATTATGTCTCTGCCTCTTTTCTGAAATAAACGGGACTCAACAAATCCAAATCCAATCTCAAGAGTCAAAGAAAACATTTTTTATTATATACACAATATAAGGGTCACTTTGTCAGACAATTGGTTTGGATATTAGGTACAAGAAGAGAAGTAATGCAGGTCTCCCTCCCTGATGACAGAAAATACAGCCTCCATGGTTACATGTTGATAACTCGTGACAACTTCTGGACTCTGTTCAGCAGCAGATCGCCCTTCTTGATGGTCTCCTGGTACTGCCAGTTTTTGCTATCAGGTCTGGGGAGGAGAAGCAGCAAGAGCTTTAAAAAGGTTCTACTGTTAACGGAGTTGCTTCTTGAGAGTATTGAGCTTTGGTGGTTTTGTAGAACAGTAACTTTACCTGTTGGTTTCCACAATCTCGTTTACTTTGTCAATTTTACAGTGGAGACGACCAGCGGCTATGAATCGGGAGAGTTCCCTGAGAAAGGAGAGAAATGAGTTCAATTAGTCCAAAACAGTAGAGGTGACAACAAACTTTCAGATAAGTACATGGAAAGAAAAACGAACAAGGAATACCCACACACTTAATGTGGCTCTAATTCTACACCGTTTTAAGACCCATTTTGGGATGAAATGTGTGAATAAAAGTGGACTGGGATCATTCCTTAATTTTAAATTGTGCACCTGACACAAACTCACATACAGTATATTCCTTGTCTCAACGAAGCACATCTGCCTGTTATCTAACTCCTGATCATTGGTCCTATTTATTAAGCTTCTCTGAACAGTTTTGTTGAAAATGCTGGAAAAGTCCAGCATTTCAGATCACAACAAATGAGATGTTCTGAGGCACCTGGCAAATGATCCTAGACTAGGGTCCAACACTAATTCTGAAATAAGGGTTCCCTCTAAAAAGCGGTGCCGATCCACCTTTTCCACGATTTACAATTCATCACTTAAGCTCATCTGACAGAATGAACAGTGAGGAGAATGCTATTAAGAACCACAGGTTGGATCTTAGCTCAAGTTGAGTACAAGGTGCAAGATGCTTTTGAGAAACTAGGGCCAGGCCTATGCCAGTCCACAGGACATGGCAGATGAACGTGGTGTGCTGGGACTCACTGGTCGATGAACTCTGTGCTGACACCGAAGGCCTCGGCCATGTAGGTCAGGGTAAGGGAGCGGTAAGACTCGAGCAGCTGGCCATAGGCCTGGATCCTCATCTCCCTCACGTAGTAGCGGTAGTGTGGGGCAAACAGCCAGTCCTTCTTCATCTCCTGCTCCACCGTGGCTGTGGCAGAATGATACATGGTTATTAAAAGTGTATCATCTGTGGAAATATGGCATTCCTGAACAGATGCACATCAGGAGGTAATGTAATTGGAGGTGATTTACGGGGTCACTGACAACTGACTGGTATGAACTGTTTGACTTTGTAATGGTAACAAGCGTAAAGAGAGGGTGGTTACAAAGTTCATTGATTACAAGATGTATACATGACAGAGTTTTTTTAGGCCAGTGAAAGAGATGGCATGCTCACCCAGAGACTGGAAGAAGACGGAGTAGCGGCACTCATAGAGGGAGAAGAGATACTGGCGAATGGCAGGCAGACCGTGGAGCACCTCCAAGATCTCTGCTCCCTTTATCACCTGGGAGGAGCACCCAAAGGGGACACATTAAAACAACATATGGCAAACTAGTGCTAGCACCATAATCTGGCATCTGGTGTACATACAGGTTAGTAGCCATCAGAGGGCTGAGCCTACGAGATGGATGTAAAAATATAGTATTGTGGTACAAAAAGCAGATTCTAAGGGAAACAATGGAAAGATCAAACAGACACATTTAAAAAGTATACCTTTCTTAGTGCTTACCCTCTTACACAGGACACACAATCTACCTGCCTACCTTTTTGTGACAATATACACTTACTCCGTCTCCTTGCCTACCTTTTCACGGAGGTCAGGCCTCTTGAGGGCAATCATACAGACGTAGACTGTGTATGTGACGAAGGTCTTGTAGTCCATGAGCTCATAGGAGGTGAAGGTGGAAACGGTGTCGAGGAAGAGCTCAGCGGCCTGCTTGAAGTCCCTGATGGCCACGCAGTACAGGCCCTGGTAGACCTTCAGACGATTCCTCCTGTCCCAGTCACCCCCCTCCTCGATAAGGCTGTGGAGAGACAGACACGGAGGGGGGGAGGAGTACTTAAGAGTACTACGGCTGTAGACGGCTGTCAGTGGAATCATGCTTCTGTTAAGTTAGACTACGAGCTGACGGCATAAAACAGATGACTAACATACACCACATTGTCTAGGTTTTGGAATGATAATACAACCAAGAGCCAAAGTTATCAACATGGTGCTGCATTACGGTGTGTATCACACTGTTAAAATAAAAAAACAATGGTTGGAGTGCATCTGACAGAAGAAAACTTTGGTTAGTTTAATGGCAACACGTGGTCCCACTTAAACCCATTACCTCTTAGCTTTCTCCGAGTTGCGTGTGATGAGGTCGCTGTCCATGTAGAAGAGGCCGATCCTCAGCAGGTAGAAGACGATATCTAACCTGTGACCCAGAGCCACTGTCTTGTCATAGGTCTTCCTGAAGGCTGTTAGGGCTCCCTCCTGTGGAAGCACGAGACAAACGCAGACATGTCAATCAATCCGGCTGCTATGGATATGGGGATACATACAAATGCCTGGACTATTTGTGTGTAACTGTGACAATTTTCATGTAATTACATGTACCTTCCCATAGGTAAACAAACGTGAGTAGAACCAAGATACGTGCTGCTCTGATCTATAACTACTCCTACTGGTTTCAGGAGGAAATTGTCAACCAATTCTGCCATTATTTCACATCATGTCAGCAGGGATCTTGTGCAACTCTGTTCTATGCAGTTCACAGGCAGAGGGGAACTAGTCATTATAGGGGCTCCTTCTGTCACTACACAGTGTGAGAAGCTCCAGTCCACAGTCAGGTTTGGGGGCACTTGGGGCAGTTTTATACCACCAGGAAAACAACTTCTGTCTCATGGAGCTTTTTGTGCTGCTTGCTTTATTAAACCACCCAGTCAACCACAGGTGGACTTGACAAATAATCAAAACTGTAGACTATGAGCATTTTGTATACAATGGGCATGTTGCGAGTAACTTATAATATGCAGTGGTGAGTAATTAATCTTTTTATCCCTTCAAAGTGCACGTGGTTGAGTGTTTTTGATTGGGTGAATTGGCACAAAAATCTGTACACTGCAAGTTGCTGCCAAGGTGTATGAATTTATTAACACTACTTTTTGTTCTGTGCGTAATATTCTGTCCAGTGCCTGGTCAAGTTTGTATCGTATCCCAAAGTTAATTAGCCACTTTCACTATGCTACTAGTATTTTAGGATCAGGAAGGACCTCTAAATGATAGTTGCCCACCTGACAGTAGGTAAACTTTCCAGCCACATCAAAAACCTACCAGCAATTGTCTGGTGGCCAGGGTTAGTTTTCCATCTTTGTAATGATACAGGTCACTATATGGTTTGGGGGAAAAATCGTAACTGTGTGTGCTGAGGAGGGCAACCACACCTTGTCCCCAATTCTGATGAGATATTCAGCTTTGGCCATCATGGCATCTCGTATCTCACTCTCTCCCAGGTTCTTCTCTGCATCTTCCAGGACATCAACCAGGCGCTTCAGCTCCTCCTCGTTGGCCTTCTTCATTTTACTCAGCAGGTCACTGTCTAGCTGCCACTTCAGTTCCTTACATAGGCCCTCATAGTACGGTGCCATGTCTAGAACAAATAAGAACAGACATGATGACAACCCTCAGTTCAAGGGGCTAACAATTGTTTTGTCTTTGATTACTGCTCCAAAGAAAAATGACGCCAGTTTTAGGAAAAAGAACAGTACCTGAGGCTCAAAATAAGACTGCAGACTTGTTGACATGAATGACCACAACACAGCCCAGGCATAGGGCATATTTCGCTTGCTAATGTTAGCTGCTGCATCCAAATGATCAGATAGCTTCTAGGCTAGCTGACGTTAGCTAGTTAGTTTGCTAGCTTAACAACCTAGCTAGCTGTTTAGAAGTACGTTAGATGTTGACGTTTATCAACACTAACGAGACAACTGTGCATCGAGCAAGGCAACTACATTCAACTTTGTTGCACTAATATCATCACTGTGCAAGTATTGACTAAAATGCAAGAGTGCAGAGACATGCTAACTCACTGTTAGCTTTGATTGAGTCCATGAGCTCAGTCTTCACTTCATCGTCATGTCGGTGACCATCCATAGTGAGCAAAAATTTCAACTGTGCTATCCTAAGATCGGGGTTCTTAGGCAGACCCTCTTCTTCCAGATTCTCCAGCGGCATTTTTTATCCAAGTGTAAAAGCAAAGTAACCACAAAAACAAGACGGGTTTCTTTGTGTAGACAGAAATCTCTCTTCTTCAACCAGCTAGCTAACGATGACTACGGAAAACACTGGACTGTCGCTTCCGCTGGACTGTTAGTTAACGAGGCCAGAAAAGAGCGGCGCTAGCGAGACAATTTACTAACGAATTTACTGTTTACTGCCCTCGCCTGGACAAAAATATAAATGCATCTATTGAGAGTGATTAAAAAATTGAGAAAGATTTAAAAGATGGGTATTGGTGACAACCACCAATCAATTACATTTTCAGCAACAATGTAGGTTTGTATGTCATACCTGTGACTTCACCTGAGCTGAGTGACTCAGCTAAAACTGAGCAGGATTCAGTTTTACAGCTGAAACCAAACCAGCACTGACCACAAGAAGCCTGGCTCATCCCACGTAAGAATTACAACTTAAAGAATAGAAAATATTGGCATTGCTCCTTCTGGTGGTACTGAACGTCACTGGCATCAGTTCTCCCTCTCTGGTGAGAAATTATATCTTTGTCAATCCAATGTTGTAAATAAATAGATTTCTTTTCAGTTGTTGTCTCACAAGCTGCCTCATAATTCTGTTTCATTTGACTCATGTAGGCACATAAATTCAAATTTTGAAATGTTAAGTTTGAATCCTGAAACAGTATCATCAGCCAGCTGAATCGCCTTTATTTCTCTGTTAAACATAGATAACTCTTGTGTTTTAGGACTGTTTAATAATGAAAGAGATAGTAATTCGGCCACGATAAGGAAGAGGAATGGTGAAATTGGACAACCCTGGCATATCGATCTATGTACTGGAAATCGATATATTATGACATAGAAGATATAGATATATAGACATTATTCCATTTTGCTAGTTTTGGACAAGGAGCATTCTCAGGTTGGATGAAGTAAGCCTTCGATCAGTGCCAGTCCAGGAAAGCGGATGAGAGGCACTTACACCATGTGGCTTATACCATAAGTGGAGGTATTTTACTCTATGATCCTGGTGTTTCTTGTACTTTTGTACCTTTAAAAAATTGCAGGAAGAGGCTGCAACCAGTCCCAGACCACTACAACCGTGTTGAAATATAGGTTACCCCTACCTGGTACACATTCTTCTTCACCTACAGGTGCAATGTGTTTGTCACTAAGAGGTCAGTGGCGTCATCCCTCCAGCATTGCAACAATAAATCATCCACTGGTCCCTTTGGGCTCTGCTGTCCCTTCCTTGACCCCTGCAGGGAACGAGATTAATGGGAAATGTTCCACGATGTCCCCCTACAGTGTGAGTTAACAACTCTCTCTCTCTTCTCTCTCTCTCCCTCAGGGCCTGTTGATTGAGCGCACAGGGAGGAAGCTGTTGTTTTGGTGGCATGTTGGCCATCTTGGTGTTAATCACCGCCACGCTCACACTGAAGTTTAGTATCCCTCATCCTCAGAGACAATGTATGTGTGTGTGTGCATTTGGGTACTTCCTAAGTGTTAGATGGGACTGATTTGACTTGTTTAATTAAAATGAAGTCTAGTTGTACATGGTCAGAATATTGTTGCTTTATTTTCTTCCTACGGGACTCTAGAAATATAATATATAATGTCCCATGAAGTCCTTTTGGCTTGATTTTGCTCTTCATCATCTTCTACATGAAAAACCTTGTGCTTTATGTACCAGCACATGAAGTGTAGGGGTAGATAACAATGAATGAACCCCCTTATCAGTGTTAACAGGAGATATTGTTGCTATGTGGGCGTGTGAACACTCACTCATCCACGGGATCTTCATCCAGTCCCATTGGCTGACAGTGTTCATCTCCGCTGATCTTCCCCTGGCTAATTGTGAGTACACACAGCCCTATAGACTGTATGTCAGTCCATTTATAACACTAACTAAATACATTCAATGTGCATAATACTAATGAAAATGTTAATCATTACATTTTAGACACATATTAAATAAATATAAATAAATATTATACACTATACAATGACAGCAACAGTAGAAACCATTTGACTTTCCACCTTTAGAATGTGTTGCTGCATCTCACCAGCCCACATGCATCCTGCTCAGGTTGTCCCTCACCCCTTCCTCTGGTCACGAGACTCTAGCGCAGAATTCATCAGTGTGAATTCAACTAACCCAACTAAACCCTTGCCTGTGAGTCCTCCTCACCCCCAGCTGGCTCTTTGAGGGGGTTCACCCGCTATAATGATATAGTTGAGTGTTTGAGGGTCTCCCCTGCCTTATCACTGGCCACCAGCTGCCAGTAGCCACAGGGTCTTCATTGGCCACTAGACACACTCTGCCCACCATTCAGTGATTGACATTATCTTGGCTAGGCCGGTCATACTGTACCAATGTCCCGCTGTTCCTTGCTATCACTGGAGGGGGATTAACTGGGAGGATTAATTGGAGGAACCATAGTAACGGCTAACGGTTCCCTCTTGCAGACCTGGCTAGCTCATCACTGTAGCCAATGTGTGTCCTCCATTTTTTTTGTGTGTAGGGGCCAACTGCGAAAGGGATGGCACTGAGGATGAGGGAACAAGCAAAAAACCCGGCATGTCCAAAGCCATCGCGTAGAGGTGTCATCAACATTGAAGATAAAGATGCTGACAAAATATAATGCTGGCGTGATGTGTCTTCATCTGTCACCACAGTGCCACATGCGGCTCTCAGTGGCTTTAGGTCCCCTGACGGAGCTGTAATGGCCCTATCACGTCAACAGATGGCGTACTCAATCTGCTGCTGACAGCCTATAACCAGAGTCCCATAGGCCCTAAGCATAGAATCAAAGGTGTACACCCAAAACTACCTCTCAACATCTGATCAGAACAAGCACAACTCTCATTCAGCATGGTAAAGGACAGAAGAGACTACAACTTCTATCACCTTGTTCATACCTTGAACGAGGTTTTAGATTGCCTCATGGTGTTTTAGGCCTTTTGTCAGCTTTCACTTCAGACTTGAGCTCAAGCAGAATGTGAAAGCCTCCTCCAGTAGTGAACCCACGGGGGACGGAGAGGTGAAACGAGGGCCAGCACTGTGTTCTTAGCTGTTGTCTGTCTCTGCCCGGCAACACCGTGAGCTCACTAGCACCGCTGCCAATAAGAGCAGAACAGTGTTACATGTTATTACAGATAAAATGAGTCACTGTTTTGTAAGTCCCGAATTGGTCTACTTGGATGACATCTGCACACGCGAGTGTCTTTTTGCTATGTGTTTCTCCCGACGCACAGGCCCCACATTGTTGTGCGTATGCCACGTGAGCACGCCTGATGAATGAAACAATCCCAGTTCCTGTCCAGACTGCTCGAAACTCCACTTGATTAAATCGTCCATTGTGTCTGAAGATTATCTACTTTGTCTAAGTGGAAAAGAATGAGTAGCAGATGCGAGGGGAATTAGCAGGTCGTACCCTTGGTGAAGGACAAACTCTAATTCATGTGAATGAAAGCTTTTTATACTGCAGTTGGTGTAAAAACAGGTATTCACAGGGACCGTATTGTCTCTACTCCCATAGACACACCTACAATCATGACAGTATACGAGGAGTTTCATTCCAAAATCAGACTCATTGAGCACTGGCATGAAAATAAAACTCACTGCTGGATATCATAGGATGTATTAAGACATTTGCTTGGAAAATAGAGAACATAACGACTTGTAACTTTTAAAATATGAAGTAATATTCCTCCAAATAAATATGTAGCTTTTTCAAATGTTCATATGTACCAGCCGTAACAATTTCCCTCAAGCATTTCTAATCTACTAAAGCCACAACTGAAAATGTTACGAGCTAAATTGGCCCCTTTACATGATTATGAATCAGTGTAATGATAATTTGTAGGTCTTGGAGGGTCTTGGAAAAATGCACCACCGTAATGTCAACATCACAGACCATCTCTGCCTCATTTACAGCTGGAGGCTTAATAGGTCCATCCATCATGTTAGCTAAACAGAGAGAGAGCGAGAGAGGGGGGCAGAGAGAGGGAGAGACAGAGACGTAAGCAGGGTAAGAGAGAGAAATGACACAAGAGACTCCAAACTTTAACATAAATATGTACAAGAAAGAATTGGAACAAAGGAAACGTGAATAGTGTCCTTCTACGTGAAATGTTGCTAGCGGCGGTGATCTAGTACAGGTGGCACACAGATGGGACCCCTCCCGGGACCCGGGCTTGTTAATGAGTCACGGCCAGTAGGGGCGAGGAGCGCTGACATCATGAACCAGACGGAGCCCTCTGCCAGCGCAGCATCGAGGTACCCAGCATGCCCGTCTCCAGTATGGCGAGGTGCCCCTCAAGCCGTTTGATCTGTGGATTAGCCCAAACCTGGCAACATTTCGCTGTGCCACGTGTCAGATCGAGCAAACGCTGGAACTGATGCATTTTGGTCTCTCTATGGTCAAACGGCAGCGATCACGCTCAACGAGAGACACGTACAGGCTCTCGTTTCTTTACAGCTTTACCAAAACACTCCCTTCCATTCCACAGTCCATCATCACGTCTATTGACACGGGTTAAAACGTGGGATTAGCCCGAGAGGAGAAGTTGCGTAAACTACGAGGTGATGACCGGTCACGGTAAAGGTCATAGTTAACTCGGTTAGGACAGAGTTTAACATTAGCAATCATGGTTTAGTCAGCCTGCAGACAGTTTACCATCCTCATGACAACTGGGGTTTATGTGAATGTAAACAGTGGAGAACTTGTTGAAAAGAATTAGATTTGGGTCTGGTATGCAGAGGAGAGGAGAGGAGAGGAGAGGAGGAGAGAGGAGAGTTGCAGCAGATGGACAGAGGGGTTACTGTCACCGGGTATTAACACATCCACCTCAGGAAAGGGGAGAGCCACTCAGACCGGACTGTGTTGCTTGGTTGTTCCCATCACTAAACACAGGGGATTCTGCGAGCGGGTGATCAGGGAGGGAAATCCCCTGCTGCCCTCTGCTGCCCCTATGTGATGCGGATTACGGGCCATACAGACCAATTATCTCAGACGTATCCGGATTTAGTGTCGGGAAACACGGAGATTCACACCCCGGGGGATCTGCAGGGGAAAAAAACGTTCCTAAACACCGATACCGAAAACATTACAAATCCCCCCCCGAACTTGAAAAATGGCTGCATTTAACCTTTAGCTTTGCAATCTCCGTTCACCTTGAAAGAGTGATTTTTGTCCCAGTCTGGCTCATCCATCTAAATGTCAGATTGCAGTAAAGGTCGGGTATTACGGCGATAGCAGCAGCGGAGGAGGACTATTTGTGCATTCTGTTTACGTTGTTCTGGTACATTCCTACCATGGTAATTGGACACACATGATGAGGCGGAAGGAGGCGAGTACAGGGAGACTGCTGGTAAGGCCTCAGTCATTCCTGTCACGCGTCTCCTATTCAACCTGGCCCCCTGTGTGTGTGTGTGTGTGTGTGTGTCTACGCTAGCTGTGTGTATGTGGGGTTAACACACCACCAGCATTCTTCATTTGTAAATAATTGAATCAGGCTATTTTAGTTTGCTCAAAGCACGGCTGTAATTTGCAGCCGTTCTGCTCTTAAGGACCGGTAATTATGGCTTTTTGAGTCTTCCCAAACGACTCAAACAGCTTCAACTCATGACAGCTGTGCATCTGGGGGTCCAGACACACACTAGTTCGATGCAAGGCTGTTAATTAAAGCAAAATGGTGCCAAATTAAGTGGATCTGATGAATAGTTAATACAACAGTGTGCTGGGTAAATAAGCGTGCATAGAAGTAAAGCTTTGGCCCAAATATGATTTAGGCCATAGAAACCGTTCAAAATGATGAGATGATAAAACGATGATGAAATTGTTTTGATCCCCTCGGGGAAATCAGTCTGATTAGGTCAGGTGTGGCTGATAGCACAAAACTAAATCAGGTCAAGTTACTTTTTAAAGGATAGTAGGTGACGTATGGTCCTTGGTTGACAAAATGACATCACTTATACAAACTGGATCATCTGTGTTTTAGGGACATGGAAGGCTGAACTTTTTTTTTTTCCATTTTCTAATTTATTGTATGCATTTCCAGCCATCTTAAAGCCACAGGGATTGGCCCAACCCGTAAGAAGACCACTGTCTGTTCTCTTGTCAGCTGATTTTCATGTTGTTTTTCCAACCTGGACACATACCTCAACGTTAACCAAGGATGGTCATCAGTTCTCCAGACACTGACATCTCTGTCAGTCCCTAACAAGCCCAGGGCGCTGTAACTGTAATTCAATTGACAACTGTTACCAGAGAAACAAAGAAAAACAAAATCAGGTGTTTCTCAGACTCCTCAGCTGTTTTAATGTAATACATCATGACAGTCCACTAAGCGTAATGTGGTCACATGAAGCATCCTGTGCATTGCTGAGCCAAAGGAATGTTAAAGGTATTAGTTCATTGGCTGCCACGTTCTGCACACCTTAGAAATCAATGGGAATCATCTGAGTTTTACTTTCCTGGGACCCGGGTTAACCCCAGAAAGCTCTGCTGCGAGGCTAAACAGACGGCTGCTTTCCTGGCAGAGTTGATAATGATAATCCAAGAACATAATGAAAATTCAACTAAACTGAATAATGCACGCAAGAGTAGTTTTATTTTGTTCAAGACGCTGCATCATCTCCCTCATTAGGCACAGCTTCTGCTCTTTAGCTTTATTAGAAATCTTCCACAGCCGCTACACGAGGTGTGATTAACTTCATTCTGCAATTAAAAAGCAAAATTAAAAAGCAGACGGTTGGATATTACATGCTCATGGAGATACACAGCTCTTCACATTCCAAGTTTTATTACGCAATTGTCAATATGGACGAGGCACATTATAAATGTACTTTGTTTTCTTCTTTTTGTTTTTACTGGCAAATGGAAGAAAAGGAGAAAAAGTAGAGGAGGCAAAGGCTGGGATGTCCTACACCATATATATAATATAAATATAGACATTAGACATTAGATTTTGACTGAGTGGTTAAATGGAAACTTTTTGCATTTTCAAAAATCGCCTTATTTAAAGGCAGGTTGGTACCAACTCCAGTCAATACGTCACAACTGGACTTGATTTGCTGCTCTGATTAAAGAGTTCCTAACATCCATTCAATCAGGCCAGTTTGCAGCATTGGACACTCATTACCTCGTTTGAATTAGAGGAGCAGGTGTTGTCGACCAATCAGGGCCCAGTATTGGGAGGATTTAGTCTTCATCCAATGTAACTAATAAAACTACATTTATTCCCATCCTAAGCCACACTATACTTTAATATAGAGGCTTTAATGCACTTGGATATAAACTAGACCTCGTCCTCATTAATGGAAACTAAAAGCAGAGGAAATATGAATGCTTTCATTCCAAAAGACTATATATCCTCTAAAATGTTATCGTGCAAGTAAATTGCTCAAGATAGATGCACAATGAGTTTTACTTCCATCGAGTCAGACTAGGTGTCACATTTTTAAAATGCTAGATATCTCATCAAGCAATAAAACGTCCTCTTTCAGTAAAACTGTTCTCTGTTCAACAAAACAATGTCAATAGACTATAGACTATAGCCTCTTTGTGCATTGAGTTTATCCTTATGTACCTAACCACTCGTGGATCCAATTTACTTGGAGTCAAACCTTGGCTGACAACACGACTGTCACTACTGGGTGCATCAACGCAACTCAGGGATTATCTCCCCGCCATCCGCTACCTTGAATATGGCATGGCCCAGAAAGCATATGGCCGCAATCTGTGGCACCCCTCACTCTATCTCCTCCATTTAATTACACACACACACACACACACACACCTTGGATGGCCTAGCAAAAAACTAGTGAAGACATAAATAGATATGGGCTAGTTTAGTGAGGACAAGAAGGAGAGCCCATGTGTCTACATCAATAATACTGAAGATAGAGGTGTGTGTGTGTGTGTGTGTGTATCTGCGTATGACAGATTCGTTTTGCAATGATTGCAGTGATAAACATGCCAAGTTTCAGCTGATGCGACTTACTCTGCAGCCATCGTTTGAGGACTTACTAAAAGCAGGGAATCCTCCACATCCACCAACCAAGCCATCAGCAGACTGACATCATGTATCTCACGTGTTTATGCAGCTGCTGTAGTCATAACATGGCCGACTAAATGAGGACTCTTTTCCCCCCATCTGGGAGTTATCCGAGTATCCCAGAGTAAACACCAAAACTGGAACACATGGCTTGGAAGTGAGGCTAGGTGAAGTAAACCCACTAATGTGCCAATCATGTCAACAGCATTAGTGCTTCATCACCTCTAATCAAGAGACCGAGGTTAGCATACCTGCGTTCCAAACGTGTGTGTGTGTGTGTGTGTGTGTGTGGATTATGGGGGCTGGCGACAGTAATCCCCTGACCACATGGACGTCAGAGGCAATCCAATTTACAGTATGACACTCTTTAACGCTTCAAAATACAAACTCAACCTGCTTTACCTGCCAATATGACTGACAAGAGAGGGTTAACGTGTGAGAGGTTTCTCACAAGTAACAAAATGAAGACAGTATTCAATACACAAGTCAATCCCAAATCAATATACCATTACCAAGTTTTAATATGTAAGCACCCCCAATTTACATGGGCTGATACAATAAGCCGGGGTCTCAGTAGCATGTGAGCGTCGGAGCAGGGGCCCAGTGAAAACCTGACAGCGAATGTGACTGCACCCATTTCCTTCCAAGTATATATATTAGCAAGCCAGCGGAGGGTGACTCTCTGATCAACCTCTCTGCCAGATTGTCATTCATTTATGCATTAAACAGATGGAGAAGGTGACTGGTTGGCAAAGAAATCATCTCAATTACACACACACACACACTTGTGCACACCCCACACACACACACACACACACACACACACACACTCTCTAGAGAAAGGCCAGCTGTCAATCAAAGCTCTCTCTGAAATACTCCTTTATTCCGAATGCAGGACCAGGTCAGCCAAATAAAACATGCATGCGTTGTTTTTGTTATTTTCTATTTCTACATTATAGATATTCAATACATAAATGATTCTATCCATACAAAATATAAAAATATGTGAGACCTCATTTACAACCGTATTTACATGGACTTCCTTAACTTAAGTGAATTTATTAATTCATTTCTATGTACATACTATGAGCTGAATACAGTAGTACAGTATATCCTACATCTAAATCACATTGCATGAAAAAGCAGGGCTGTACTAGACTGACTGTAACTTACACACTGTTTGCTGCATGGAAATTATGTTATGATAACAATTGCACATCAGCTTTGATAAATATTGTGACTTGACTATAGAATTGCGCATGTTACTGTTAAGCCTCCATATCAAGAGAGTTTCTGAAACATTAAAATGAATAAACATGCAAACACTGGTGCTTTTTCACTGTTTACCAACTGTAATTTACCACGGACTGTCAACCACATGATACTCAACACTCAACAACACTGAAGAAGTGGACTGGGTGTTTTTGTTTTCGTTTCAGATGAAGTATGTTAGTGTACACGGGCTTGATAACGGGTCATTCCCTTTGCCAGAGACAAGTGTGTTAGGAGATGATACAGTTCTTGCTTTTTCGGCGTTTGCGCGTGTGCAGTTGCCCACCGCGGTTGGGTCCTCCCACCCCCGTGTTATTGTACTTATGGATGAGCTCCTGGCTGCTGAGGTAGCGCAGCTGGATGGGTCTGGGGATCGGCTCGCCCAGGAAGTAGCCCTCATCCTCTGACTCGGAGGATGAAGAACAGGTGGAGCACCAGTCGTCATCATCGTAATCATCCCAGGAGTACTGGCTCAGGCCTGTGCGGCGGTGGGCCCCGGGGTTCTGGAGCGTCAGGTCTGAGGTGGTCCTGGGGCACTGCCTGAACGGCTGGGGTTGGTATCTTCCTCCCCCTCCAAACTGGTCCCTAGCGCTCCTCGGCGGCGGGAAGCGGTCGTAATCCTCACGGACGCGCAACTGAGGTCTTTCTTGGGGTCTCTCGCGCCGCTCCATCGCCAAGTGGAGGGCATTTTCTGAACGGGAACGCTGGGATCTCCGGGACCGGTGGTGGTGGTGGTGCCGGCGCCGCTGGGGGGTGTCCTCCGGCGCGTCTATTCGGATACTTGCTGCCCTGCCACCTCCTCCTCCTCCACCTCCACCTCCACCGCCAACCCTACGTTCACTGATGGGTGGCAGGCGGGCAGCGTTGGCACTGCTCACCAAGCTAACCCTATCCTCCTCCTGGTAGGTGAAGCCGGGCGGCAGGTGAGTCATGCTCATGCGAGGGGGGTCGCAGTACTGTGCCGGGTACTGGGAGGACATGGGGGGATCCATCTCCAAGTAGGGCTGTCCAGCGGTGAGGCTGTGAAGGGATTCAGAGCTGCGGAACTGCACGGAGGAGTTGAGGGTGCCCATGTTGCTCTTCTCTGACACGTTCATTCCAGAGTCTTTGCTCAGGTCGGGCATGGAGAAACGAGAAAGGTGCTCCTGACGCTTTCCTCCATCTGCCGAGGTGCCTGGAAGTGAAGTCAGAGTTAGCTTTGCCTTTTGTTCACTGCCATTCTATTTTACATTTAAAACAAGCATTGTTGTGAAGTGGGAGGATGACAAAGGAAGCTGAAATTCAGATGACTTGACCAGCCAGCAGCAAGTTACTTTATGAGGAAGACCCCACTAGTACTACTGGGAATAATAAAACCAAACATCTTCACATCCTCCCCTTAGTCATTCTAACATCCCAGCCAAAATGTCCATGTATACCCCACGTGGGCGAGTGATGGGCTGGGCATGTAGGCCCTGTGTGTGTCTGCCCATGTGGGTCACTAATGGGGCCAAGGTGGGCTATAAGTGGGACCCATGTGAGCAATCATCATTTAATTAAGGCCCATGTGGGATCCACACAAAGACCAGAGCTGGGTTTGAATGCCCATTTTAAACCCATTTGGTTACCCCGACTGGGGCCCACACACAACCCATCATAAAGCCCACGAAGCCCACACCCAGATGAAACCCATATAACCCAGGTAAAACTCAGTCAAGTCAAGCAGAGGTGTAATCATGAATGCCAACCTGTAGCGTTGGAGAGGGCCAGAGACTCCATGGATCCTCTTGGGGTCTGCTCCAGGGGGGTGAGTTGCTCGGTGAAGTTAAGTGCGCTGATGGGGTTCCTGCTTCTCCCGAGCTGGGCTGGTGGTGGTGGCCCCGCCTCTCTGTCCCGGTCCCTCTGAAACCCATGCAGGCTGACTGAGCGCTTGTCAGAGGAGAAGCCGTTGTGGTGCTGGGAGTTGTGGGGTGCCTCACTGAAACTCTGTTGGGACCTCAGCTTGGGTGGATAGTAGTCCTCTGGACCTTGCTGGTGGAACCAGTTCTCGTTCAGTGACTGGCCCTTTAAGGCTGAGATAGGCGGTCTCTTCACACCTACTACGTTCTCCTTGATCCTGTGATCCTGTGGTTGACTGTTCTGTCCAGAAGAGGCGGGGTTATAGGCAGTCCTGATGTTGCATTGGCTGAGGAGCTGGAGAGGGGTGGGGTTGGCAGTGGGGTCTGATTGGGACTCATAAGCATAGCTGTTACCCCCCTGGTCCTGGCTCTGCCAGGCAGGCGGCTCACGGGTCAGACTGGGTGTCTGGCTCGAGAGGCTCAGAAGATCCATTTGTAAGGACAGTGGGTCCACCTCGCCTGAAAACCTCCCGGTCTGCCCTCCTCCCCCTCCACTCTTTCCTGCCTTGGAACTGCGTCTGGACTCTCTGGTGGAGCGAGCGCTCTGGAAGGCAGAGTCTGAGGAGTCTGAACCATTAGGCTCCTCCCCCAGGCTGCAGGCTCGTGAACAGAAGATCTGGCCCTGCTTGGGCAGGAAGGGGCGGCCCAGCAGAGAGCGCTTACAGCGGGCGCAGCAGAAGCAGCCTTCGGTGGCATGCCAGTGCTGCCCGTCATACGTCATCTGGCCTTGGTCAATACCTGCGGGAAAGACAAAGAAACATGTTTGTCCACAGGGGTTATGGAAAAAGACAGATGGTGTAGCTCAAGGGCTAATGTACCATTAAAACACAAAACCCCACTTCCTTGTCCAAGAGGGTGATATTAAAACACTTACATGAGAAATGTCCTAATTAAAAATGCACTTTTATGGGAACAGAGTAGGATATTACAAGTTGGCTCTTGAGTGAGAGGGAGTGAGAAAATGAAGCCGGGGGCTGTAACACTTAGCTGAGTTTGGGGGCAAACTCATGGCGCTTGCCCAGCACTGTATAAACACATTGCATTCTAAGTATGTTTGGAGTTGTCGGAGGGGGGAGGAAAACCAGCTATTTGCTAATGGCTGCCATCTGGTTTCAGCATGTTTTCTGATGGTTTCAATTTATAATCAGTTGAGTTTTTTTTTTTTTTTTACCCAAATACTTTTCTGTATCCTGTCTGACAAATAATTACAGAGCAAATTTGTTGAGCGGGACGTGCCAAATCACAGCTGGGCATCCTGTTGAGGGACACACACACAGCTCTAGCAGGAGGTGGCACGGGGCCAAGAGGTGTTAATATGGAAGGTCTGCTGCTGAGAAATATCCTAGGTGCTTCTCTCGGCGGGGCTTGCTTAACACTGCGATATTCTCAGCTTGTGTGATATTTGAGATCATTACCTATTGTATCCAACTCGCACTGTGTGGACATGGTTGCGACAAAAGTTGCAAAGCTACTTGAAGTGGCCGTGCCCTTGCCCCGGGTCACCTTCACATCTCTGTGCTCTTGCTTTAAGTTGTGTGCCCTTGCCTCTAACGCTGGACCATTTTTGGATGACATCATTCAGTGATAAAATGCTAAAAACCAGGCCAAGTCCTCTCTGCTGTAGCTCTCTCTCCTCCTCCTGTGTTACTTCCTACAGGAACCAGGTCAGTCCTCCATCCGCTCAATAAAACTCCTAACTCCATCTGAAACAGTTGCCCATGTTTTATAGTGACGGTAGCCTACTTTATGGTATTTTTTATCTCCTATGGTATCACTATAATATTCCTATAGGATATTATATATTTTTTATAGTTTTTCTGTGATCAGTTGTATAGTATCCTTCTGAAATGTATTAAAGGCTTATTGTAGTTATTCTTTGTAAGGGTTCCTGTGCTTGACCCACTAGCACCTAGTGCAACTTGCGTTAGCAGTGATGGATGGTGGTAGTGTCTGGACACAGGACAGCGTACCGATGTGTTCTCCGCAGGAGTCGCAGTACTCGGCGTAGAGGGACTCGAAGCAGGAGCAGCAGTAGGGTCGGCCCTCCTTCATGATGTAGCGCTGACCCCCCAGGACCGTCTCGCACTCGAAACAGCAGAAGTGCTTCATGTGCCAGTGACGCCCCTCCGCCTCTGTGCACTCGTCCGCTAAGATAATCTAAGAAAGGAGGGATAAGAAAGACGGGGATGGTATCATTTATCACGGCTCCTCTGGGGTAAAGCCTCCCACTGTGTATTACTGTATGGAGAATGACAGGACAAAGGCTCGGGTTGCCGTCCCTCCCCCCCGGTACGCACCACTTTGTCCGCTGCAGGTTGCTACTCTCAGATCATTCTCTTTGTCATTGACTTGTGTAGGAGGCTAATGTGTGTGGGGAGCTGGTGAATTCTAGATGGTGCTTTTACTTTTAATTATACTGCTGTTAAAACACTGGGTGCCTTTTAAGTACTAAGCACCCTGTAAATTGAAACAAAGTGTCCTTGTCCCCCTTTGCAGAGAGTGTGGGAGAGTGTTAATGGTGGGGAGATTAGGATATCGAGAGTTGACCCCATTACAAAGGAAAAACGCTTCAATGCGTTGAATAATAAAACTGTGTGCTGGGGAGTTAAGCCAGTGAGTATCATATGAGAGCAGTTTCGTGTGTGTGTGTGTGTGTGTACTTGTATGGGGGCATGTGTGGGCATGCGTGTGTGTGTGCACATATGTTATAAATAGCTTCACTAACACTGTCCCACATTAGAGGTGCATTCAAGTAGGTTGAGGTATGAGTATCTATTAACACATTCATGTGCACGTGTTGAGGGCGCACCTCGTCGCAGGCGGTGCAGCGCGGCTTAAGCCTCTCGGCGTGGTGCCGGCCGCAGTAGATCTTGCCCTCCTGGTAGAAGTAGATGAGGTCCACCAGGAGCTCGCTGCACATGCTGCACGCGAAGCAGCCAGGGTGCCAGCACATGCTGTGGCCCGCCCGCGACGCAAACACTGCAATGTCGCCGCCGTTGATCTGGCCTCCGCACTGAAAGCAAGTGGATGAAGATGGGGGGAGATAGTTATTGAGAAACGAGTTAATGCACCAAAAAAAAATCCTTTCAATACCTGTAATGCAATCATACATCTTAAATGCATTGTAATGCATGTTTGAACGGAAATTGCATTAACCTCAGAGAAAGTGGGTGTATATGAAGGTGAGGGGGGAGCAAGGACAGCCAGAGAAGAGGTGTGTAGGAAGGAGAGGAGTGCTGGAGAAGAGTGGTGGGGCAGGGGGGGAGGGATGAAGATGGAGAGATTTATGATAGGATAAAGAGGAGGGGAAGATGGGAGTGGTGGTAAATAGGAAGAGAAGACAGGAAGACCGACAGATAAACGAGGGGGATAGCAAAGGAGACAGGGAGAAAGGTCAGGTAGGGCTGAGGAGATTTAGAGGGGTGGGAAAATGGAGATGGAGAGAGAGAGAGAGAGAGAGAGTTACAATCAGGTTATCTAGCTGGCACACAGCCTACTGCTGCACGGAGGCCTGAGGGGGAAGGGGATTTCAATCAATACACCCTCTCCCAACAATCTGCTCCCTCACACTTCAGCATGTGTGTGTGTGTGTGTGTGTGTGTGTGTGTATGATGTGGCTGTCTGCTAAGCAAATGAGAAACACAAGCTGTAAAGCAGGTATACACCCGGGGCACCAGCATAACAGAGAATAGCTAGACTCGGCTCAAGCCTGTTGTACACTCAGTAACAAATGGCTAGGGGAGGCTGAATTGAGCTTGTTGTTAAAAGAACACTCTCTGTCTCTTCTCCCATCAACCCATCGCAAAAATACATCCAGTCAAAACGGTAAATGTTTGATGGGCCGATGAGTAATATTTTTAGAAAGACGTGGTTTAGGCCCGTTTCAATTGTTAATGTCAAAGTGTATTTGTGTAACTCTGAGATTCTGACTAGCTGCACAACGTCAACCCACCCTCGTTTATCTAGGCCTTCATGAGCCTTGAGGTTTCAGCAGCAACTTTACTCTGAGGGATTATATAAGGGTAGCATTTAAGACAGACACGGTCTCAGTGTGACGGCTGGTATAGCAGGGGGGAGAACGAGACATAACTGTCTTTACACACATGTAATCGCGATCACACACACACACACACACCACCTCAAGAACATCTCAAGAGCAAGACCTCCATAACCCACTGAGGTGGGATTGACAAGGTCACTACTCCACCGTAGAAGCCAACTGCTGTCGTATCTCCTTTATATGTCCTGTCGTACATAACAAAGCCTTGAAATGCCACCCGGCTTTTCAGTACGTCTGTCACATAATGCGGCGCTTTCATTCCAACGGCCACGTGGCACACCTTTGATCCCGTCACGCCCAATTCACTCTTGTCACGACGGTACGGCACAGAAATGATATTCAGAAGTCAAAAGACGGGCTGCTTTCAGAACATCTTTGATCTTGTCGTTTCCCCGCTCCCCTTTGTCACAGGGGGAACAATGCAGAAATGGTCGCTACCTGTTCGCAGATGGCCCCCGTCATCGTCACAGGGAACGGTCGGACGTTGCCGCGCCCCAGGTTCTCCCGTTTCCGTTGGTTACTGAAGAGCTTGAGTTCCCGCTTCTCCTCATCATCCAGGCTGTTACAGTAGCGCACCTGGACACACACACACACACACACACACAGAAAATTGTAATCAATTAAACAGATCAGATAAAAGGTGCTAGGTGTGTATGTGTGTATTCGCCAGAGATATTGTTAGTGCTTGCGTTCCTCAAGATTAAGACCACGTTTCCCTTTTGCTTCCTTTTGCAACAAGGATGTTTTCTTTTTCATTTTACTGAAGAGGCTCAACATGTTGGAAACAATTTTTCCATCAGCCTTTCACTCGTTCCACTATCTGCCGTTGTGAGAATCTCTGAAAGCTTTAGCTCTGTTGACGTGCTGGAAGAACAGCCCCCTCCCTCTTCCTGTTTTGCGTCATAAAGCAATCCAGCAGATTTCCAGGTGGCTCATAATGTAACATGCAGTGCAGAGGGCGAGAGCGGCTTCTAATCTTCTCAGTCTCATTTGTTTAGGGTAATTACACTGATGTCTCAAGATTAATGTAGTGATGATTTATTGACGTTAAAATGTTACACAAAGCACCTTTAATGTGTTTTAGCACACATACACACACACACACACACACACACACACACCTACACACACTCTCTATCCCACTGTCGCCCATTAAGAAGACAGATTTCATTTTTGGACCGTCTGTCTCTGTCCTTCTCCCCCCATATCTTTGTAGTGCCCTGAAGGCAGGGAGGGATGGGGGGGGGGGCAGTTTGGTCTCTAGGTATCTCACCTCATTGTCATGGGGGGGGCAGTTGATGGAGCAGCTGTTTGATGCGGTATTTCTCTCCTGGGCTGTTCACGTAGGGCACCTTGTCCTCAGGCAGGGAGCTGTAGTACTGATGAACCTGGAGAGGGGAGAGAGGGAGGGAGAGAGGGAGGGAGGGAGGGAGGGGTTGAGAACTGAAAATAAACCTATATTGGTTTATAAAACTAAAAACACATGACTGCAGCAAAACAAAGTGAACAGGATCTACGACTTGGAGTGGCTGAGTGCAGCGGAGGACACACTTACACTCACACAAACACACACTTACAATTGCTTTGATTTATGGCCCACCGATGGAGACTTAATGGAATCTTGCCCCTCACTCCCAGCACATTGAGATGGGAATGCATTATTGACCTGTCACACGTGCACACACACACACACACACACACACATGCACACACAAGTAATTAAACTTGATGCATGTATTGGTGTGTGTGCACATGCATGCGTACATGTACATACCGCATGTGCGACAGGAGGATTAATGCTAATCTCGCCATTCCCAATGACTTGGACATTCTTTGCATTACAGCGTCTGACAATGAATGTCATCTCCGTGTTATTTATTGCGGTCTCTTTATTACAGTGTAACAGGGGGCCGGGGTATAATACAGGGCCAGCGGTCACATATGAATGTGACTGGAGGGGGGCCAAGCCATGAAAGCCACGAGATTTAAAGGTAGATTTGAGGACAAAGGTCAACGAGAGAGAGAGAGAGAGAGAGAGAAGGAGAAAGAGAGGGGCGAGGTGAGAGGGAGGGGGAAAGAGAAAAAAAAAAAAGGAAAGAATGACAAAATGTTAGAGATTGAGAGAGAGGGAGTAACAGAGAGAGAGTACAAGACGTCTAGACTGATAAAATGAGATTGAGGAAAAAAACAGCGAACTAGAGAAGACTAGAGAGAGAGAGAGAGAGCGAGAGAGAGAGAGAGAGGGGGAGAGAGAGAGAGAGAGGGGAGAGAGAGAGAGAGAGAGAGAGAGAGATCAATACTCGCTGACTAGGGGGCCAGGGCCAAGCCAATCTTAATGGCCTATCTTTCTAATGAATGGATCTACTGACTGGAACCCATCAGCTTCGTCCTTGGCAATGATAACACAAAGTCTGTCTCACACACACACACACACACACACACACACACACAGATTACCTTGAATAACGTAGACACACATCAGTACGTACTGACTCAGACACAACCCCTGTATATCCAACACTCATTTCCAACATCATAATTATACTGCTTATTCCAAAATCCTCACATTTCAAAGCTCAACTCCGCTGAAGCTTTGCAGCGTGTTCTGCGTCAACGGCAGCGATGGATTGGCTATATTTCTTGAAAGTAGCATAACATAAGCATGTTTGTTGTTGGGATGAATTTATGACTGCAGGGGCCTCTTGTTATAAGTGTAACCTAATTCCTCGTGCTCTGCTTTTGTTGGCATCGGCCGGTGTTGGTGGGGGACGCAGGGGTCCGTGTCGAGCAGCATAGCATAGCTCTGGGCGCTGGGAGGGGGGATCTCCGGATACTCCACGAAAGACCGTCTGTGGTCAAGCACTGATAAATCACACAGCGCCGATGTACACACACACACACACACACACACACACACACACGTGCTGGTAGACGTGTGCACGCACATACACGCATGCTAGCAGATGTGTACGCACACACTCCAAATGATATATCGCTAAAACACACTTCCAACAACAACCGGGTAACACTCCAGGGGTGAAAGGCACACTGCCCTGAGGAAAAGATCTGAAGAGAGATACAGACATGTGCACGCACACGCACACGCACACGCACACGCACACGCACACGCACACGCACACACACACACACACAGAGTGGACACAGTTGCAGCTAGAGCCAGGAGGAGCAGCTTGTGATAATAACTGTAATTGAAAGCAGACGAAACTAAGAACAGGGCAGAGTTTCGAACTGTACTGGGAGGCGTGTTTTTAAAGGCTAAAACAAATGGTAGGGCTTCACAGCCGAGAGAGGCTGAGTGACGGGAGCGATCGCTTCACACAGCTGGTTTCTATCGCTCTTAATGGCCAGACAGCCAGAGGAAAAGACACGAGCAGGCACCAGTCCTGACAGTCTCTCAACAAGTCACTTTGGAGTGGTTATTGGACATACTAGATATTATTATGTTAGGAAAACACTGGTAGTAACAGCCAAACGCTGTGGGGACGTTGGTGTTTTCATAACTGTGAGAGCAGATCTGATGGCTGTGTCTGTGTGTGTGTCTGCTGTGATTAGTTATGGGCCTGAAGTAGTAAGACCAAACACAACTGGCTAGACAAGACTAGTTCTACTCTATTCTATTCTATTCTATTCTAACTGTGGTTGAGGTAAAGCCAAAGACAGGTGTTTGCACGATACAATTCAAATATCCCAGTATGAAGCAGCAGATGAAAATCAGATTCTCCATTAGACTGCAGCCCTCGCTATGTGACAGTAGAAAGACACCAGTTACTGTCCATTGCTTAGTAACATTCTTGGCCTCTGCAAGCTGTATCTTGGCAACTTCCAGGCTTTTTATTAGAGAGGGATGGAGGGAAGGGAGTAAGAAGAGACAGAGGGAGAGAGAATATTGGCAGGCGCTTCCCAATAACTTCTCCCACACACACTCACTCACACACACTCACTAATGGCTGTTTTTGATGATAAAGATGGAAGGCTGTTTTGAACGCATCTTTTTTTTAATTTTTATTGAGTCTCGATTTCAGAGATATATGCCTGTGAAATAGAACTTGAAGTGGAGACAAATCAATTGGAAGCGATTTCATATTTTCTATGACCATGGTTTTGTTGACAGATATCCACACGCGCGCGCACACACACACACACACACACACACACACACACACACGGGGGGAGTTGAACATTCACAGCTACAAGTGTTGATGTTTATGAGTTATCCCACGTTTGATTGACTACCCCAGTCCTGGCGAAATCTCCTGTTACAGAGTGGCGATTTTACACCACTGGAGACGGAGCTGACTCGCCCCTATACAGAGCACTGACTCCCTGTGGGGTAACCTAAGCCTAGCGCTCAGATCCTGGAGATTAGCTCTTATTCAGCATCTCACTCTCTCCTCTCACTCTCCTGCAGTGTACGGCAGGGCGATGAAAAGCCCCACATCAGGCGTACTTCCGCTCCTCTGTTAGAGGTCAAACAACATGTTTCCACAGCTTGAATGACTTTTACCTCAGGTTGGGAAACTGTTACAGCAATAGACACCACTTGAAACTGAATAGAATCGCTTGTCATGTAGGCTATGAATGCTCTATCTACAGTGGCAGGCATCTCCACTGTGCTTAGTCACACATTTTCAGGAGAGCTGATCGTTATTGTTCCTGTTGACTGTCAAAAGCCCCAAACATTTGCCAACATTTAATCTTCAGTGTTCTTTAGCATTCTGCTCTTCTGGTGCAATACATGCTGCACAGCCCAGTTTCCATTATAGCCAGGCTGTTCCAGAGGCCGCATCGTCACTAGACGAGGACCTAATTGACTTGAGGGTCAGACGGTGCAACCGTAGGGGGGGGATGAAAAATAGCTGTGCTCAGCCTTTGGAGGTGAAAACAGGGGGCCGGGCCAACGGTGTATTGACCAGCTCATTGCCCAGGCAATAAGGCTTGCTCTCAGCTCATCAAGAAAATGAAACCGGCATCCATAAACGCTTTCATTGTCCTATAAAACAGGAAGCCCTCCCACATGTGCAGACCTATGGCCCAATGCAGTCTTGTAAAAGAGGATTTTCTTGGATGTGCATGGGGCCATGTAATGTGTTTGTGTATTAGGCAGGCTTAGCAGAGTCGCGAGGGGCATGAAACCCACTGTAAACAGTTTTGCAGGCAAAATAATTGGAGATTAACTTGCCTGCTGGAGCCGCATAATTCTTGATATTCACTAGCTTGCAGAAGGCGTATTCAGCACAACTGGTGACTTATCACATGACAAAATAATAACATGAAGGATAACACTACGCTCAATGTAGGACTGGGGGCAACAGCTTGATGGCTGTGCAGTATACTGGAGAATGAAGGCAGAATCTGTGTATAGCTGAAACTGAAGTGTGTGTTTATGTTTATCACTACACCCCAATGGAGTGGGAGCAAATACATGATCCGAGGTCAATTAACTCTCAATTCATTTTGATAAAGCTTTCGTCCTCCGTTATAACTACTTTGATGTGCAACGTTTTCTGAGTACAAAGTGAGTTGACCCCAACCCAGTTACACAGGGCTGTGCTATATAAGACATTTATACCTGGGTGTGACTGAGGACACAGAGAATGTAAGACTGACAGTACAATGCTCTGCCCTTATTATTAGACAGGACTGAAAAGCTGGCTAAGAAAATGGTAAAGGTGTGATATATTGCAGTTCTATGACATACGATAACCTAACAGGCCTCAATGATCTAGGCCTCTTGCAGAGTGAGTGTAAGGTGACCCAGATAGGTGTACATGTGTATGTCCTGTACCTGTTCGGGTTTGAGTCCCGGTGGCACCCAGGCGTACTCCTCCAGGGCGCAGCCCGAGTCGTCGTCCGAGGTGGAGTTCCTCTGGAAGTCGTACATCAGCTTGGTGACCGTCTTCTCCATCTCCACGGGCATGGCCGTCACTGCATGCTCCTCGCGACGACACTTACAGTGCACACAGATCTTCCTGCAGTGGAGAAGGAGGGAGAAAGAGCAGCGGTCAGGAGGACAGAAGAAAAAGAGGACCTGGAATGACAGCTTCGTATGCAGGAAAGAACTGCAGATTTTGTTCAACAGAGGCCTATTAATGACAGGTTTAATGGAATAAGACTGTCAGACTTGAAGTGAAAGGCATTAAAGATACAATCTGGTAGTTTTTTCCAAATCCAAATTAAGTGTGAGATTTGTAGTTGGAAAATAAGCTTTTTAGAGCTTCTTTAACTAATCATAACTCAAAATACAGGCCTGTTTCGGGGTCTTTAGGGACTAATGTTGGGGCGATAGGGTTTCAACAGGACTGCCGTTGCTGATTGGGCCTCTAAAGCTTTACATTTATCATCGACAATCAAAATGACCCAAATTACTGTAAATGGAAAAAATGAAACCTCTAATCACACCTAGTTGGTTAATTGTAACAATAAGGTATTGCGATTGAGCACATAGCCTCCACTGAAGATAAAACACTTGAGTTACGTTCACAACCACGATGCCTGTCTTCGTTTCCAGGCCCTCTACCCGTGTAGGATGTGAACTCTACACAGTTCAAAGATCAGAGTTCACAAGTCAAGGCTTCCCGCTGCCCCTCTCACCGTAAAAACGTGGGTGCCACAAATACTATCCTCCACAATCCTCTGGGGCACCAAGGGCGAGGATATAATGACAAACAGGCTCGGGAAATAACCGCCACACAACCACTGACAGTGATGGAAAGCAGTACTGTAAATACACATGCACACACACACACGCGCACACACACACTCTTCTGTCTGTACAAGGTTCGCTTGAAACACTAGCAGATGCTTAGCCAGGATAGCGCTCCACACTCATCAGTCAAGCGGACCCACCCAGCTATAAAATGGAAAGTATCCATGTGTGAGTTTCCACGGAAAAGATAGTTTGGAGTGACACTCCTCTCCCTGGCTGCTCTTTCATCTCAAGACGCGTCCAGAGAGCGATAAAGTGAGTTGTGAGCACGGTGATATCAACACCAAAGACTTACTTACTTCAGAGAGGATAGCACAGAACTGGTGTCACGTCTAACAAAAAGCAGGATAGGGTGTAGGTTACATGCCTACACCCGTCCTCTGAGCTCCAGTGCGCAGATGAAACTCTGGGTGGCCGGTAGGTTGCATCCCACTAACCTCTGCTGCCCCTTAAGCGGCCAAAACAAGGAGACAATCCCATTACCCTCCCAGACGGACGCCTGCCTGCCTGCCTGCCTGCCTGCCTGCCTGCTCTGTCTAACAGGCAGCCCAATGGAGGACACTTAGGACACTGCCTGACAGAATGACAGACTGACAGCTTGGCTGGCTGAGGATCTGTTAGTGTAAACTGCTTGGAGCTCCGTGTGGAGAGCTGGCCCACTCTTACCTCATCTCTCCTTTAAAAGAGACTCTTCGGTTGGTTAACAATGCACTTCAGTCTATTTGTCCTAGCAGTGATGGACTCTGATGATAGCTACTACAAACCCCCTTCTAGCTCTGTGAGTTGAACATCCCACCTACATGCCACGACTTGTCATCTGAGAGGCAATCCTTTAGAAAAAAAACCCAACACAAATATATAGGCTTAAAGCTGGATGAAGTCATCACCACTTGGGGGTTACTTGCCATCAGACATAAGCCAAACAGCCTATTTACTGCCAGCTCCATCTTTCAACACTGGATTAAATAGAGAGGTAGACATCTGCAACTTCTAGTGTCCTTGTGCAAGGGCAATCAGCTTGTGCTGCTGTGAGCCCCAGACTTCACCAACCCGGCAGAGTGGATATTAACAGATGAACATGAAGTGCCCAGATATCGCCTCCATGAATAGTGATGGGAATGATAGGCGGAGCGGCGAAGCAGCTACGACAGACAAAGTCATCAAGCCGCTGTCAAGGCGTCCGGGTGAGAGAAGTGAGATCGGCAAAGGCCTGTCCCGGCGGCGTGGTGTTATAGCCAAGGGGCGATGCAGCTCTCAGACCCCCTCGTTAGAGCCCCGGCACCTTCGCCATCTTTACTAATTGATGAACGACACACAAAAAGTGCACACACACATCTACAAAAACACACACTCGCAGCTTAGATATGATACCGCTTCTCTCTCTTTCTCTCTCTCACACACACACACACACACACACACACACACACACACAGTACCTATGACAGTGCTAGAATAGGGATGATGATTCAGAGCGCCGATAGGAAACTGCACCAATAAACACGAAGACAAGAAAGATTAAACACGTACACACACACACACACACACACATCTCCCACTCTCTTGACATGCTGCCAGGTGGTTAGCAGTCAATTCTGCCTTGGGATGAGGAGGCACGCTTGGAGATAGCGGTATATAAATAGCCTGGAGGAGCGCACAGTGGACCTGAAGGAAAGCATTTCACACTACATTCCTGCTTCGAGGACGCACCACAACCTCGCCGCCCCACACTTGAGCCCGGTCTCTGCGGAACCGACATGGAAGCGGAGAAGCTCGAGTACACATGACCTCGAGGAGCAACGCATCTCCAGATGTAGTATGATGAACATCCTCCAGTGATTCACTTCGCAAACATCTGATCTCCCCGCATCGGGATTGGCAGAGATGTGCCTAGAGGGGCCTGTTGCTCCTTCCCTCCCGCTCCATCCTCGTGATTTATAACACGCTTCATGCACATGCCTGGGATTTCCCCCCGGTGAAACACAACCCCATGCTTCCCCCTGTCATCTACATGATTTCAATTAGGAGAGAGCGGGGGACTCTGGTAATACAAGTCAAGTACATCACCGACGCCTCATAAACGACTCCAAAGTAAAGAGAGGGAAGTGAAGTGGACCGCTTCCTCTTTAAAAGTGACTGGCCTTTCCTCTCCGGGGAGATGTAAACTCGGGCCATTTTATTGGCTGAGAGGAGTGTGAGGTTTGTTCGAGACCTGGGGGGTATGTGGTCGGATGGTAATCTCCGTGACTATGATGTCAGCGGACAATCATTCACCATGTTGGGTTAATTATCGTCGTGCTGCTTCTCCAGATTACCTCTGTAACCCAGGTAACGGGCTGCTTTAATAGCTAACTAGATTCTGATAGGACAGACTTGGTTCAACAGTCCTGACTCAAAATATCTATCTAATCTACCATATTAACAAATGTGCTTCAGTGGAGAGTTCAATTAAGAAATACATGGAGAAAAAGTTTCTGGGGGTTGACTTTTCACAGACTAACAGAAATTATCTTTGCACAGAGAAAAAAAAAATGCTCTAAGACTCGATTCAACTCCGCCCTCAGAAAATCACTTGATTCAACTCAATCCAAGAGCCAGTTGTGGAAGTATAGCCTTGGTGGATTCGAGGCAGAATCCACCAGAAGTCCCATTCCACAGTCATTCCTGAGCAACTCCCAAAACCGCTGCAGCTTTTCCATGGCATCAGTCTAGATGCTCGGATTAAAATCCCATCTTTAAATGGCAGCTCTGCAGAAAAGAGGAGGACGGATGACGAGAGAGGAGAGGGTCGGCTGAACAGCTGGGTGCATGCAGCAGCCAAGTCTTGTCTTTTCTTTTTTCTCCTGCCTCTGCTTTTGTTTTCTCTGGAAGTCGGGGGAAAAAGAGGAGGACAGATTCTTTTCTCTTTAACAACCTTTTGTTCGCCGGGAATGACATTTCCGTTCGGTGTTTTAAAAGGCTTCGTGAAGCCGTTTTTGGAATTTCCACATTTCAAATCCAGGGAATGCAATAAAATAGCCTCCTCTTCCCATGTGACAAGTCAACAAGCACACAAAGCCTTTCTTTTTACCTTTCGCTAGGATGTATGTTTGCTTTTGAGCAGGTAGAGCAGGATTTAATTACAGTTAAACATGACTGGAGGTGTTCCAGACAAGAATCAGACTTCACAAAGACGTTTTCCATTAACAGCCAATTAGCGGAGACCAGATAGACTGACAGAGATTAGGCCTGCACCCACCTGCCATAATAAATTATAATCCCCCCTACAGTACAGAGTGAAGGCAGTATTGGAGAGGTAATAGACACACACACACACACACACACACACACACACACACGCACACGCACACACGCACACACACAGGCACAACCAACCACAGCATGTATTTCTACTAAAGTAGGAATTTGTACAGTAAGGTTGTTGAAAAAGTGTGTCATAATTTCCCCATTCTCTCTCTGAATTGAACTGTACAGGATTTGTGTGGGAAGTGGTGGAGAGAGAGAGAGAGAAAGAGAGAGAGAGATTTATGTAACTTCCAACTGGGATGCTTTGTATCTGGAGCCACACTACACTTGAGACTGGATCACATTACTTATTCATCAAGTGTTGACTTGTTCCATAAAACGACACTACGTTGGATGGGAAGAAGAGTCGTGGAAGGGGACAGGCTTCCAAGACAGCCTCCCGTACAGTCTTGACTGACCTGAGGAGACACCGGCAATCAGTTTTCTGGGATTTGGGACCCATATCTGTGCCAAACTGTCTTCGGCCCGTAGTAAAGGACACTGGGCAAACATCACAGCACTAAGTCCCTATAGAAATATTACAGGTATGGTTATAGGTAAGTCCCTAAAAGAGATAACACACACACACACACACACACACACACACACACCATAAAGAACTACTGAGTACCACATACACACCACGAGTCCCTGGAGGATTATTATAGTGTTTTTTCGTTATGTGTCGATGGAAAGAGGTGCGGTCAATATAGATAACCGATCTGACATTGATCATTTTCTAGGGGCAGAAATAACGGTGGGTCAGTCTGTGCGCTGCTGCCAGTGGTCACGTCTAGGCTGCTCTCAGACCTGCTGCCAGCTGCTGAAACCACGTTATTCATTACTGCACCGTTAGTCCGTTCATATGCTAATCCCAAGTGACCCGTGCACTGCAAAAATATCCATTTTAACAAGTCACTTAGCCTAGTGTGAAGTCTTAAAACCTAATTTTCCTAGGACAAGCGGGGGAAAAAAAATCTGCGAATGGGGTGAGATAATTCCGTTTGTTTCCAATACAGTTCCGCTTTTCAGGATTTTTCCAGAAACAAGTTCTAACGAGGCAGATATAACTCCACTCCTATCAAAGTAATGACGGATTAAAGTAGATACCTGGAGCAAGTTGCATTTTTTAAACCCATTTGTTTTACGAAAAAAAACAAAACGATTATAAGACTCAACACTAGACTGAATGAGTTGTTAAAAATTATATTTTTTGCAGTGTACTAACTTCATGAATCGCTATGGCCGTGGCGGCACACAGCCTGCACAACAAAGACAATCTGGCTGGAGAGCGCAGGGAAGCTTGACCAGAGAGCTAGAGAGAGGTAGAGATAGAGAGAGGTAGATAAATACAGAGAGAGAGAGAGAGAGAGAGAAGAGAGAGAGAGAGAGAGAGAGAGAGAGGGAGGATGGACCGATGAACGCACGTCCATTACACAGAGGGGGGGAATTACAGCGCGAGCCCAACTCTTCATTTTTGTTTTTACCCCGAAAACAAAAAAAATACAAAATATAAGCCTAAATCAGGAATGGCTTAAATGTTAACGTTACGACAACTTTCTCCTCGGAAGGAATAAACAGAGTAATATAACCCCACTGCCAGACACTGACTACGAAATAAGCAAAGACCTTCAATGTTTAGTCCTTTGCTTGTTTACGCACGTATTTACGCGTTTCACGGAGAGAATAAGTAACGTAGGCTACGACAACACACACATAGGAAACGAAGTCGAGTTCATAAGCAGATACATTGACGTTATTTAGCAGTGACGCTGTCTTGTGCTTTCCAGTGACCATTTAAAGCCCCGAAGTGGGTCGTCGGGGCAAATGCAACATAACACAACAGAGACACAACAAATAGTGAGATTTAGGGTGCAATGCTTACCTTCTCACAGAGTATGGGTGAGGGAACCCATAGACCTGACCTCGGCGGTGGTGCTTTTAAAATAAGTCTTCCTCATTGCAGACTTTGTCACACCATTCCAGCGCCACGGCTTTGCCACGAAAATACCCCACTCTTAGCCACTCGCTGGTGTCTCTGGCTGTCCCCCTCCACCACCTCTATCCCCTCCGTAAAAAAAAAGCCTTTTGTCAAACCCCCCCCCTCTCCGCAAACACATTCACCAAGCGCCAGGAGTTTTGGAAATGAGGCTAAAGCATAAAAGAAGAGCCAACTTTACGTGCGTAAAGATCCAAACGAGAGCGCAAAAAAAAAAAATGTTTCCAAATCCAAAGGAATAAAACAGGAGTCTCCTTGGAAGTGTGGGTAAACACTGCTAGAGTTTCAGTCAAGATCCGCGGGGACTCTTTGGGTGGGAAACGGCACGGAGCGCTGAGGCAGAGAGCCGCTTCGCCTGCTGCTGACGGACGGTCCGACTGAGCAGCGGAGGTTTTACTCCTTTGCCAGTGTGAAGCCACCCAATAAAAGAGACGACTTCCGGTCACAGATTTCAAAATAAACTCCTCACCGACGACCGCGTCGCAGCGTTATTCTGAATAATACCGAGTCCCAAAGTAAAAATAAAATTAATATTAAAGGATAAGTCTGTAGTAAATTAAACGACAATAAGTCTTTTTAGAATATATTCATAGAACAGACAACATGTCTACTATCTAAAAAAAATTGTATTTACCCCATAGCAGTGGCACAAGTGTTCATAAAGGCTATGGGTGCGATGTTACCCGGTATCAAGTTACCCAGAAGCCACCACTGAAAGGCTTTTTTTGTGCTTTTACTTTGAAGACAAAATCCCTCAGTCCTAGTTGTACACTGTCTATTTCTGGCTGGTTTGACACAGTTTTTCTCCTTTCGCTCCCACACGCAGCAGCCCTCCTCCTGTCTCCCTCTCTCTCCCAGCATGCTAATGCACGGGTGTGATGTCAGCAAGTCACCGTCCTAACATTGGTATAATTAGCGGCGTGAATGACTGGTGTTTTGGCATCATTTGCATGTAAATTAAACCACTTCCCTGAATCAACTGGCCCGGGGCAAGTAGTCGGGCAGAGCAGGAAAGGAGAGAGAGAGGGAGGGGAGAGGGGAGCCACAGGGCGCTGTCCTGGGGGAAACGGGGAGGTGAGCCCCTGTTAACAAAATGGTGCTGTTTAACATAAGAAATGGACATTAGCAGGACAAAGGCTTACTAGGCTTACAGACCAATGAAAGGCTATTGAATCAAACACAAATGTAGAATGGAATTAGGAGGATCATAAAAGTATTTCCCAGTGCACTGATAAGGTCACTCATAATATTTTGAGGTTGATTTCTAATGTGCCAAAGATCCATTAATAGAGGACAGAGTGGCCTATAATCTCTGACTGCTTTAACGTAGTCTATAATGACATCTGTGACTTTGGTATAAGCCTTAATAGGCCTATATCTAAGAATGGCTCAATTATTTGTGCTGCGCAAAAACATACAGGCCAGGGCCGCTAGTGTTAGATGGATTCTTCACCTTATATAATAAATTAAGCACCAGAGGTCAGATGTGGTGAAAAAAAATCATGTTGCAATCACTTTAAGGTCAAAAAACACATGTTCCAAAGGCCTGTGACCATAAACGATCCACAAACCCAGCAGTTTAAATCATAGTGTCACATTACGCTCATTACAACTAATGAGAGAATACCATAGTCCCACATTGATATGATGGCAATTTAAACTGCTAACTAAAACACAGTCAGCGTCATGAGCCACTGTACATTCCAAAGTGAGGGACTGATATTGATATGGCCAACACGTGGAGTCAGTCAGCCCAACTATTAGTGGCAGCATAAACACCCCAATTGTTCTCCAACAGATTACCACCATCTCAGCTATTTTGGTTCCCACTTAATCTGTCACACTCGCATGGCTGTAAACCCTGTTATGCTATCTGCTCTTGTTTCCACAATCAGTGGTAGGAGTGTTTAACAATGTCCCGCTGCTGCTCCTAATTTGCTTATTTGTCTTGCGCACAATGTGTCAAGAGAGAGGGAAAAAGTCCAAAGTCTAAAAAAACGAAGAGTTTTGCTGGCAAGCGAAGCTTAACAGATTTGTGGCATCTTGGAGGATGGCTAAAATGGAAGTGGGTTAGAGAGTAATTAAATCAAGATTTGTGTTTATTTTTTCCCCAAAGTGCCCGTCTGCTGCCTGTTGGCCATACAAGAAAAAAAGAGGACAGGAAAGGAACATAGAAAAAAAAAGCCTGCTTTGAAATAACGGTTGAAAAAGCTGCACGAGGAATAATTTTCTGAGGCTGCTGAAAACAGCCGGTGGCTCTGAACAACCTCCTCAGTTTCTGAGGACAGCGCTGCAGTCTCTCTTCTCCTTTCAGGAGCTGTTCCTCTGACTTCCCTGGAGTCAGACTAAAGCGCTGCTTTTCTTTTTAGTGAAAGGCGTCTTTCTGGCCTGGATTCTCCTCTCACACGTGGCGGGGCGACTCTCGCTACATCTCAGCCTCACACACAAGAACATATAATCGCGACCCCTTTACAAACACAAGAGTATCAATTACAGCTCAGACTGTACTTAGGGCCTATCCGCAGGCTTTTACAAGGAACCCTAAGTGACAGCGTCCTCCGTTTGCAACAACCACAGAACGGGTCAACTCATTTGGGGTCTGCAGTTCCCTCCAATAGGCCATTTTCCCCAATAAACTGTCCCCAGGCCTGTAGTGAGCTGTTTAAAGTACTGAATAAAAGCATAGGGGCCAGCTTGGGGGACATGCCACAGATAGCATTGGCTCAACTCTTGGCATGCACAGAGAGCCTCTGCTTGGGTAATTTTAGACAGTGAGCCAAACAGGTTTACTCCCTTCCGAAGCATGCTTAAGCATATTGGAGCTTTTGTGCCTACCAAAGCACAGGATGAGCGATATATACATGCTGCCCCGGGGCCAGGAACCTCTCTGAAATATGTGGAAGAGTTGCAGGATCTTATCATACAAGGACATTATTCAAGTCTTACCAGGGAAGGAATTGATTTATATATTCTCGGATAGGATCAGAAAAACACACCTGATAAATCAATCCTATGATCTCGATCTGACATGTAGCCAACGTCCCAAAATGACCCCTCCCCTCTTTATTTCTAGTCTGCTTTTTTAAGAACACCAGTCCAAATGCTGATAGCTATCATGCTAGAGTCAACGCACAAGGCAGCTGGGACCCACCCCAACAGCTGATAGCCAAGGCACGGTGGGAAAGAGTGAGTGTGTGTGTGTGTGTGTGTGTGTGTGTGTGTGAGAGAGAAATATATAGAGAAAGATGAGACAAGCACTTTTCCTGGTGCAGCCATCACAGTGGATAGAGATCAGAGAGAAAGAGAGGGTCACGGCTTGTCAGATGACTATTGGAACCAACTTCCTCTCCCACAGTACTCAACCAGGCCTGACATTCAACTAGAGCAAGGCTTTTTTTATGGTTGGGATGGTGTCATTCCAAAACCTCACTGCTACCATGCTCTACCAATACTTTGGCCAAACTCCATAAAGCGGATTTAGTCTGACACAAGGTCGGGGGAGCACTTTGGGTCCTCAGCTCAAGAGCCCCTCTGTACCCGTGTTCCCAGCAGATAAGTGGCTATTATTCACTCCATGTTGAACATTAACTGGATTAATTCTGCACGGGCTGAGGGGTGAAATTGTATTTGTCCGAAGGGAGGAAATCAGGGAAATGAGGAGAGCAGCCAGCTTGGCGGAAAGTCTAATTAGCTTGGGGGTTCGTTAGCACGCCAACTCTGTTTTCCCTCTGCCTGACTCCCCCTGTCTTTCTGCTGCAGTGGCCTTGCTGACACACAGGCCTGGGTAAGCCATTAGGCCAGTGAGAAAGAGAGAGAGAGAGAGCATGGACACTTCCTGCATAAGGGCCTAGGGCAAAGGGGTGACCTTGTGGAGTGACTCCTCAAGGAGACTGTGGCTATTTCTGCCCCTTCTGGCCCACTTTACACAAGGACTCTTCAGCACAGAGGAGAAACACACTCCTAGCACTCTACATTCATCCCTCCATTTATCCATCAGACCATCCATCTCCACTGTAGACGGGGGTCTCCAGGGCTGTGGAGCTCAGTTTCCAGTACCCAACAAAGGAGGTTTCTCCATCAGCTTTTCCCAGCCATACGGTACATGTGGACTCTGATTCCTAACATAACTAGGTCATGTTCTGGTTTTTTTTTTTTTTTAAAAAGGAGTAGGGAGGAACAGTTGTAGGAAGTAAAGAAAAATGTAGTGGACGCACAGGGACTTGAGGAATGGCAAACAAGAGACAAAGAAAAATGACTTGTGACATTTTTCCCTTTTCATTATTCCCCCGTCCCAACCTGAGGAGTAGGGAGGTTTCTGCAACAAGAGATATAACTTCTGAACTGTTCAACTTCCCCATCTGTGCTGAAAAAAATCTCCAATTTTTTTGTGACGCCCCATACAAAATCTCTCATCTCTCGCTTCCAATAGGACACAAAACCACATCTCTGAGGTAGAATGATCTCGGGGCTCCATGAATGAACCACCCACTGCCAAACCTCCCACACCGAGCACCCTACAGCCATTTCTCTGACTCAACTCTCATTCAGCCTCCACTGATGTTCCTTTTCCTCACCTAGTCATCATGACCCAGATGAGAGATGTGGGTGTCAGTACCGGTGTTACAGTCTCTCTCTCTCTCTCTCTCTCTCTCTCTCTCTCACTGCAAGTCTCCATCAACTGAACCTCCGCTGACTTCTATTTCTGGCGCTCTCTGTAACAAATCACCAGGCAGCCCTCATCCAAATGGCCACACTCACATTGCAGACTGACCAGATGTTCCATTAATAATGAATAGTGGCATCCTCGTTAGTCGGACCACAGTCGCGGAGCAGCAGTCGGCGTCTTGACACATGATCTTACCCAGTTTTTGTGAGGGCTGCATGAAGCCAAGCCAGTACAAAAGCCTGCCGTGGGGAGTCTATGCTTCAAGGGCGTGAATGTGAAAAAGTACACTAGCAGAAGCCAGGTAAGACCGCTAGAATGTGCCACAAAAGCAACACGTGTTGAATGTGACTTTGGTTGGTAAGCCTCTGGAGAGGGCTGGATGCGGAGGTTTTTGACACTTTCTGAATTTTAAATCCGGAGACGATAAAAGTAAGAGAGAGGGAACGGGTGACTTAGGTAGAAGTGAAAACCGTGACAGACACGAGGGATTCAAGAGTGAGACAGAAGGTGAGAAATAAAGAGACTGCAAAAAAACACAGTCAGTGTTTTCGAAATGTACTCCATGCCAAGGCGGTGGTCTGCACTCCGCTTTCTCCGGAGCTCTCCTGTAATGGTTTAAGCCCAAACTTTTAGTTAAATAAACTCCAACACTCAACTATGCCACGTTTAAATATTTAGTTTGAGAGGACTTGTGGTAGGGCAGCGACAGAGAGGATCAGTCCGTCAAACAGAGCTTGGCCTGAGGGCCTCCGATCCACTCTGGAACACTGTAGAAAAAACTACATGAACACAGTGCTATACTTATGGAAAACTACACCATGAGTTTGGTTTGCAATTTGTTATCAACACAATTCAGCTGAATAGAAGAAGGACATCCTTTCAACACACAACGGTCGACTTTTGGCTTTTTCCCACCGTGAAGCCAGCGACAGTCTGTTTGTGTGTGTGTGGCTTTCAGTGAAAAAAAGAACGAAAATACTTGAACATGAGTCATGCTAGTTAAGTTTTAATATGCCGTCAGGTTTAATTTACCCCATTTCTACTGTACCTACAAACTTCAGAAAGTATACTGAGAGGAGAGGCACTGGCATTGTGCAAAGCCCCCTTTAGCCTTAATAGCTACATAGAAAAGCATGTAATCAGCAGCTGAACTAAAGGAAATTATTACTTCACGTTAATGGCATACGCACACATACACACACCACACCACACACACACACACATACACACACACAGCGCCTGTTAAATTAATCAGCACAAGGGATTGGGGAGGGTGTGGACCTGGGGCCAAGACGAACTTCTGTAGTTTCCTGTTACAGAGACAGAGAGAGACAAATTGAGAGGAAATACCTTTGGCGTATGTTTAAATGCCTGTAATGTTCTGATGAGGGTAAGAAAAAAAAAGCTCATTAAATGTCATTTTGTGGATTGCCCCATAGAGAAGGGTTCTCCACATTTTCCACCTCAAGGCCCACCTATTTCGTACTGAAATGAGAGAAGATTTCTCTGATATTCTATTTTTTCTCTTCTTTCAAGCAAGCGCTAACACTGGTAGTAGACTTGTGGACCTCAAGCGGACGCTCGAGGTCTATTTGTGGACCGCAGCCCATTGGTTGAGAATCCCGGACACATTTCAAATGGACCCCACTCACCTCAATAATCCAGCTCAGAGCATTTCACTAGATATCCATCTCATGGGCCAATTGTGTTTATATACAGTAGGCTATTGCAGAAAGGAAATAAATTGATTCATCAATTGAGTGCAGAAGAGAGAGAGAGATAAACATAATCTTTGCATCTGTTCATGAGGGAAAGAATTCCTTTCCCTCATGAACAGATGAAATTGGAGGAAGAATTAGGCGGATTAAACTCAAATCCGATTTCAGATTAAGCAAAAAAACACTGATTCACTGAGCTAATAGACTAGTAAAACCACAGAGACAACCTATGCCGCTACCCTATTGAAAATCTTCAAAGGAGGAGAGAGAGAGGGCAGCATTTCATCTAAACCGAGCCTAAAATAATTCAACAAATCCACCAAACCTGTTCACAGACTACAAAACCAATCTTTCTCAATCTGGGTTCAGGGAATTTAATTCTCTTCCACTTCATCTTGTTACACTGTTTCCCCCAACAAATAGGGAGCACACACACACACACACACACACACACACACACACACACACACACACACGTCCATGTCAATAAGGCCACCAGAGTCCTCTCTCCACAGGGTCTTGGGCGCCTGTGGAGGTTATGGATTGGAGGAGAAATTGCCATTTCCAGGATGTGACAGGCTTACTGTGAGTTTCATCACGGGCCGATGAGGATGGTGACCCAACGCTTTATTGACCCAATGCTGCTGAGAGCTGAGACTGGAGGCAGCAAACACACACACACACACACACACAAGGACAGACGAGGCTGCAGAGAAAGCACAGGACGAAAAATGAGTCACGGCGAGCAAGCCGCATGCACCGTGAGACGTAGAGAGACGCACACACACACTTATATGTACAGATATGTTCCATTAAAAAGCTTCTATCAAACCAAGGTCGACTTTCACAAGCAAACACGTCCTCTGAGCAAATGGTAATCACACTCTCTCCATTTGGCAGAGAATCACAGTGAAAGGAAGACCTCCACTCCAGCCTCACATCGCTTCTCATAACTCTTATATTGTAGGATAGTTTTGTATTTGCATTTCTTTGCAGGGTAAATGCCACTGGCGCAATTTTCAAAAGGTGACGGCATTGAAGTGTGCATACGTGTTACACATCCACACACACCTCTATCTGTCTATCCACCTCGCTCCCCACTGGTTCCCCTACTTACCTTATTTAAAGCGCAGCCCATTAGGAAGCAGTGAAAGAGAGTAGTGCCCTGAGAGAAACTAAATCACCCAGGCCCACTGCTGTTTACACCAGGCCCGGGCCCGCTGCTAGCGCCGCTGTTTATTTGAACTGTGAACCTCTCTGTGTGAGGCGTGTGTGAAAGGAAAAGAGTGTGTGTGTGAGAGAGAGAGAGTCCATGTCCACAGGGGGAGGAGAAGCCGTTCCACACAAAACCCAGTGTCTTGCCCTCCGATTCCATTCACACCCCTCTTAACACGCTTTTCACAGTGCATTTATCTGCCCCGCAGGCTCCTGGCGCTCCTTAGGTTCTCCAAGCCACAGGCGGGCCTCTGTGTAGCCCGACCGGGGCTGTATGTCGCAAGGGCCAAAAACAGGCTCCCTAGACCCCCTGGAGCTCCAGACACAAATGTGGCCCTATGACCCACATATGACATCAGAGCCTGATTCTCACACATCCGCATATGCTCAGACACACACACACACACACACACACACACACACACACACACACACACACATGCACACACAGTTCCAGTCAAGCCTGCAAAGAAAGAAGCATGCAGACACATATACATGAGCAAGACAGCATGCATACATACACATATGCACACAGCAAGCAGCTGTGTGGAGATTACTACTCACACACACACTGGAGGAATGGTATGGTTAGTACAGGGTTGGTAAAAGTGTTTGATACTACAGCAAAGGATCAGAAGACCTGAGCATCAATGAAGCCACTGTTTTAAAAGGTACAGCCGGAGGCTGGGGGTGGGGGGTGGGTGGACTGGCTGGAAGAACGACCAGGGAAGTGAAAGAACGCCAAGTATTCAGACAGAAGAACAAGGACACATACAGAGGGCACACACACACACACACACACACACACACACACTGAAGTAGGAACACATACACACAGAAATATACACAATCATGCCAACACACAGAGAACTGGCCTTATCTAATTGCTGGGTGAATGAAACATGGACATTTGAAAGTCCACAGAAATGGATAAAAGCACTCAAAGCCTGGCTAGAGTTAAGAAGACGAGAAAAAAAAATCAGCAGCGCCAATTCCCTTGTGAATAGTGGCACCCACTCAAGACCCAGCCTGACCTGAAGACCCTTTGACTCATTGCCTTGACGTTAATTCATGACAAATTCATGAAAAATAACAGTGAAGCTTTCCCCTGAAGGGCGGAACGGCTAATCACTCCTTCTCACCTCTGTTTCGGCGCTCCGCATCTGTCGCTGGCAACAGTTACTGCACACATAAACACACTCACAGCCAAACACAAACATACAGGGAGATACAGTACACACACACACGAATGTGCGCGGTCACATACTGGGCATGCATACACCGAAGGGCATGTTCACTCACACTAATGGACATACACAGGCTCACATAACCACGCTCACACATGTTACCAAAACATATCACATGGACAGTCAAAGCACATAAAGCAGGCGCTCTTCTACAAATGCCCCCATTGCCTCCAGTTTTCTCTCAAATTCATCCCAAACCCACAAGTCATGGGGAGTATAACTGAGAGTGACACACTAATCTGAAAAGGCTCTGTCGATATCCTCCGTGCCTAATCACATCAGAGCTCTGAGCACGACTGAAATGTGTTTGCTGCCTGGTCTGGCTTTCTAGTATCTAGGCCAGTATACCAGCGGGTACCGTGAACTCTGGACAGGATAGGCTATGTGTGTGTGTGTGTGTGTGTGTGTGTGTGTGTGCCAGGACTGGGCCAGCCAGAAGACTGATACTGGCGACAGGACGAATCATGTTCAGTTTGCCATGCCTGCCCCGCAGCACACCAAGAGGTCAGTTGCAGCATACCGATGGATTCAAGGGGAGAGGGAGAGAGAGAGAGAGAGAGAGAGAGAGAGAGAGGAGCATCATGGAAAGAGATCATAAAACAGATCATAAAAGCAACATCAATGAGTGATAGACCGAGGGAGAGAGGGAAAGATAAAAGGGAGTGTGAAAGGAAGGAGGGCTCGCGAGGAAGAAAAAAGCCTGAGAGGGAAAAACAATGGGGAGGAAAACGACACGACAGGGCAGCGAGAGTGCCTGGTATCACAGAGCCCATCCATCTGCAACCAAGCTACATGCCAATACATTGTATGGATCTGTCTAATTGCTGGGTCACCGCCATTGTATGCTAACCGTCCAATGCCACATGACGTGCCTATAGATTCCCTATTGGTCAAATCCATCTTATACACTGACAGAATCTGCTTGGGGGCGAGGCTGCTGCAACAGAACCAGCCAATAAACAGCCAGCATTTTGTGATGCACTTGCTCTATTCCCATTTGGTTGCCTGTGGCCATCGGTAAATCACCCACCCTCAGTCAATATGGCCTCTGGTGGGCTTGCAACCCCAAAACTGACCCCCTCCACAGAGAACCAGAGAATACCTGGCATTCATGTCTATTGATCACGGGCTGTTTTGCATTTAGCTGCTGCGGGTGACCCTGTTTATCCGTGTGATCCCCTAAAGGCCACAGACCTCGCCAACAAGATCACAGCACCCGCTTCATCAGGCATCGTGAACTCTATTGATTACACATCAATCAATAGAGTGGTCAGCAGCTACCTTATGAATTGGACAAGGGATGAATGAATATGTAGATAGCAGTAGGTTATAAAAACGTCTCCCGTGTTGGGAAACGGATATGAGCGAGCACAATTTTTGATGACCTAGCACGGATCTGGGGATGCAGGAAGCAGAGCCTGAACAACACATGAACCCTCGCATCTGGGACACATTTGGCGCCCATGTGCAAATTATTACATATTTCTGGAAAAAGACGCCACGGTGAAGTCTGTAATCTGTTGACGGGAGTTTATTCCTGTTGTTCACGGTTTGGTGTAGTCTGACTTCAGCATGGTAAGCAAGGTTTCTCTGCTGACTGAGAATGAGTGGGGGACAGAGGTTGAGAGGTTGAAAAAAGGAAAGGTAGGGAGAAATGTAGAGCAAGAGAGATAAACGTTGTGAAGGAAGAAAGAAAGAAAAAAGAAAGAAAGAAAGAAACCAACCAAAGTCAAGGCAGCTCTTCCACAGCAGGGCTCTTCACACTCCCGGCGTTCTCAGCCGTAAATGACTATTTTAGAGCGGACGGGTGAAATTCGTCACCCCCCTGGCCGGCGGGATGTGTAAACTTTAGAAATCCTGTGTCGGCCTTGCAAACACTACTCGTCAACTTGAGGAGTCCTGGGGTAACTTGGCAGTGATGTAGCCGGTTAGGTCTGTACTGAACACTGCCACTGACCTTCAACAAGACAGGAGGAGGATCATTTCTGACGTCTGTCCCCTCTAACAGTTGTTGGTTTTGAAATTTAGCATGATGACAATCTTGATGACAAGGGATCTTGATGACAAGGGTGACAGAGAGTGAGAGGGTAGGGGAATTGCTCTAATTTCCCTATCTAAGATAGCTCAGTGTGAGAGGACGATGACTATTTCTGACGAAAACAAATCGGGATGGTGGTGGATGTCATTTCTGGATAAATCATCCTCAGTCTGATATTTAGAGGAGGCGACAACAAAAGTAACAACTTGTTTTTTGATTTGTAACTGTAATATTATTGCTACTCGTTGATCGAAAAAATAATAATATTCCTGTAACGTATTATTGAGTAACGCATTACCACCCAACATTGTTAATAAGAGACAAAAGCAGCAAGACTCCAAGACTTCTTGGTTCCTCCAATGACCCAAAGCCGTAATAAAGCCTAATAGGCTGCACACAAACCACCACAGACATAAAACCTGGCTTTAATAAACCTAGTCAACATCAAGCGTTAAGACAGCCAGCCCAGCCCCCGTCTAAACCTCAGTGTAAACCTCAGTCAGTCCCTGTTTAGTGTCAGCACCCTGGTGGTAGCTCGCTACCGTGTCCAATGGGTTTCTAGGCAGAGCACTAACCAGTGGAGCGGTGGTAGGGCTACTGGCCAAGCAGCCACTTGTTAGGTCTGTGGGGTTAGGCAACCACATCTGGTCTGCCTGCGCCCACTTAGAGCTCCACCATGGTCAACCGATTAGCCAAACCTCAGAGGTCAGGGACACACAACCAGGGAGTGGGTGTGTGCATTTGAGCAGTGTGTATTTTTGTGTCTGTGTGTGTGTGTGAAAGGACGTCTGTGTGTACATCTGACAGGGGATGAGAAGGGCTGAGTTAGGATAGGGCTCCCATATATAACCTACAGAAATAGGAATTGGAAATAAATTTGAAGCAGTTCTCTCTCTGCTCTGCTCCAAATAAACACTAGCTACTTCTTGAAAGATTGAAGTGGGAATTATGCTGGATGGGTTGAGGCGGAGGAGAATAAAGTGGAGCCAGGCAGGCACTGACGCAGAACTGCTGAACAACAAAGCTCAGGCTTACTCATCAAGGTGAGATATTACTGGCTCTGTCCTTGAGAACAAACTTTTTCACCCCAAACTGCTCGCTTCCTCACAATGCACACACCAGCGCCCGGCACCGTAACGCAGCTGTAATGCAAGACACCAGCAAGACAAAGCATATGAAAATTATGATAAAGACCCCATCATGGTTGCAATAAGAAAACAGCAGTTTAAAACAGAAACTGACTACAATCAATGCCAAGGGATGGTAATTAGTGTGTGTGTGTGTGTGTGTGTGTGAGTGAGTGAGTGAGTCTGTGTGCTGTATGACACAGGCATGGCTTACTGCCTGGAGATTACATCACCATGGTGAAGAAGACATGACGCCGTGTCCCTGTCATCATCGCACCACCAGCCTCTGTTCTCTTACGCCTGGTTCGCGCTCCACACAGAAAATCGACGAGGCGGAGTGCGTGCGGTGACATCATCGAGGACAAAAGGACTGGGCGACATACGCAATGTTGTGCACCACCTGCAATTTGACACGCGGATGCCTATGACCGGGATTCGCTGAGCAAAGAGGAAGCGAAACTACCGGCTACTCCGATGTAGATGGAGTTCTCAGGCGCGCCGTCAGCCACGAGAAGCACAAGAAGCATGAATACCTAGGTACATGGACGTCTGCAGCTCCTGCAAATCTAACCAAGCCTCAGTCTGGTGTGTGATAGCAACCGGGACACTGCAGAACAAATATGAAACAATCTGTCGCTCCAAACAGAGACTTCGTTTGGTTGAGCATAGCACCAGCAGTGCCAAGGTTAGAGGATCAATTCACAGTGGGGCGCTCTACTCTAAAAATGTACTGCACCTTAGAGTCTGTAGGTTGCAGTACATTTTTCTGCAAAATGGCATATAGCTGAGCCGCACTGCACTGGCATGTTGCCATATTCACCTTACTTAAAGCGGGCTGGAAAGGACAACGTGGAGACAAAGTACAGGATTACTCTGAGAATACAGGATCTTTTTAGAATGACAGAGATTGGACTCTGTGATTGAACAGATTGTGAACAATTAGCCGGGGAAGTAGGTGGTAGCTAGTGTGTCATATCCAGGCTGAAGTTAGATCAAATCTGTCATCGGAAGTGAGCAAGTATGGTATGTGCTATTTTGTGGCCCCTGCTGAATTACACCAAATGCTTACTCAGAGGGATGCAAAATGGCCGCTTCGGGGCACTGGGACATCAACCAAAAGTAAAGGATATGTTTGACACAGCGGGGTTGTAGATGGCGCTAATGTCGGTTCTGTTTTTTTGTTTTCGACTTTGAAGTGGGAGGCTGCGCTACTCTGTTCTAAAAAAGCTCCAGGTGGTTGCATCTTTGTTTAATGTGGAATGTGACAGATTTGGGTTAAATGAGATGCCTGGTGGGGCGATGTATGAGTGTGTGTGTGTGTGTGTGTGTGTGTCTATACCTGCAGGTGCATGTGAGAGAAACAGTCTTGGTGTGTGTTTGTGAGCAAGACAAGGGGGGAAAAAAAGAGAGAGCGTGGCCTAGATGAACAAAGGACATGACAGAGATTGGAATATCATTCGACACGAAGCTTCCCATCAACGTGGCTCTGTCTCAAAGGCTTTCATTACCCAAGACCACCCGCCTGCCTCAAAGCAGTCGAGGACACACACAAACTCACACACACACACATGGATAAACACATGGAGAGAGACAGAGACACAGACAGAGAGAGAGAGAGAGAGAGAGAGGGAGGGAAAACATAATCGCTCACAAATGGGGGACGTTTTCGAGTCAGAAGGGCCTATGAGAAAAGTGATGAGTGTAATTCCAATATATTGACTTGTAGCCAAAGATGAAGGCTGTGTTCCACTGGAGTCTCGTAGGGGGTTCGACTAGTGTGTCATGTTTGTTTCGAACGGCATCGATTTGCTCTGCTGGAGCCGCGGAGCTCGCTGCGATACTCTTCCAACCACAGATAACGTGTGTGTGTGCATGTATGTGCATGTTTTGGCAACTCTCTCACCATGTGTATGTGTTTTTGCTTGTGTGTGTTGCCATTTATACCTGCCCGTGTGTGTGTGTGTGTGTGTGTGTGTGTGTGTGCCAGAGCATCTAAGTACATTCTATGCGATTAATTAATAGTCCAAATCTGTTTCCTATTATCTCTGTGTGTTTGTGGGTGGGGGTCCTCAGCCGCATGCAGTGCTGTGTGGGGGGTGCGGTCTGCTCCGATGACATCAGAGCTGGGGCCGGGAAAGAACATTTTAATGACACCCCCCCGCCCGAAAAAAAAAAAAATATATCCCCCATGATGCCCCACAGCCCGGAAGGAAATCCCCATGCAGATCAGCAGGCTGTTTGACAGAAATAGGTAGAAATACTCACACACACATAGACACTAGTTCTTATAACCATATACAGCCACACACACAGTATGAAAAACAGTGCCTGCAGGAAGCATCTCCCGCTGGGATGTTTTGCGAGAGCTACAATTACTTGGGACAGGGAAGGAAGGTGTGTGTGTGTGTGTGTGTGTGTATGTGGGATGAGGGGGGGGGGGGCTGTCAGAAAGCAACAAGTTGGAGGTCATTGTCCAGCTTCAAAGGAACCCCCCTCCACCCCACCGCACCACCCCACCCCCGTCTGTAGGTTCTGTTTTTACGATGCAGACTCAGACAGACACCACCAGGTTTTGGGCAGTTGGAGGCGGTTTTGGTGTTTTATGTGTGTGTGTGTGTGTGTGTGTGTGTGTGTGTATCGTGGCTACGGTGCCCTCTGGGTCAGGAGCAGGGAGAGGGATGGATGGGTGCATGGATGGATGGGGGGGATGGGTAGAGGAGGAGGGAAAGCAAACTTTCACCACTAACATTGACCTGGCGCAAACAGTGGGGCCCTTTTTGACTTTTGGTTGGGGGCTGGGGGTTAAAGGCAGCGACTGCTTTCACACCTCGATGTCACCAGCACACATCTGTGTGTGTGTGTGTGGGGGGGTATTTGTGTGTGTGTGTGTGTGTGTGTGTGTGTGTGTGTGTGTGTGTGTGTGTCAGTGACTTGAGGTGAAAATTTTAAAAGATTTTGAACTTTAAATCGGACGTTTTTGTCACACAGTAGTGGGCGTATGAAGATAAGAGCTTCCAAAGCAATGACTGGGGCTATCTTATCTTCTGTGTGGGCTTTGGTAGAGGCTGTGGGAACATTCTGGGGTGGTCTGAAACGCTGTATTTTTCCAGAGAGTGAAACCTGCTGTCTGAGACACAGTAATGCGGCTCACCATGCACTGCTGAGGGCTGCGGGTCACCGACCGGCTAGGCTGCTGGGGTTACAGATTCATAAACGAGTGCATGCATGCACACATTCACGCAAACACACATAATGGCCTCTCTTGCATGCACACAGGGAAGACTTTCCTTTGTCTCTCTCTCTCTCACACACATACACACACACACACACACACACAGACCAAACAACAGCACATGCAAACACGCTGACTTTGCCGAAAACCCCACATCCCGCACTCCCCCCCACCATAGACAGACAGACAGACACTTCCAATGCTTCCAATTAGGAACTGTGTGTGTGTGTTTGTGTCTTTGTATAGGCATGCACATGCGTGTGTGCATGTGTGTGTGTGTGCATGCATGTATGTGTAGCGTTGCCTGGCCCTGCGGTATTGTAGCGAGGTCTGTGCTAAGCATTTATGAGCTAATTAAGGTCTGGCCAGGACTGGAAGGCTGGTGATAAGGCCCGTCTCCGGCCCTCTCATTAATGTTACACGCTCCACTGGGGTCACACACACACACACACACACACACACACACACACACACACACACAGAAGAAGTCTGCCCCTAAAACAACAGTGCCAGCACCATTCTCTCATAATAAAGCAGGCTTCTAGGTTTTTTAACATGCAAGAGACGGAAACGGAAAGGAAATGATAGTGCTGTGTTAGTGTGTCAAGGCTAAACATCCTAGACTAGCGGTCTCATTCTGCATAGAGAAGGGGTTTATGGGTAAGCGTAGCCCGCAGATGCTCACAGACGGGTCGACACGCACACCTCCAAAATCTCAACAACAACTCAACTACTGTGGTCGTGTGCATCAAACAAAGGTTGTTTGGTTAAGCAGGGGAGTATAGCAGTATAGTAGTAACAAACTAACTAAATCAAATAGAGAATAGCAATAGAGCAGTTTGAGGAGTGACTCTCAGAGACTCTCTGATGAGGTTTGCAAAAAAATAAATAAATAAATAAATTGATCCACTACAATGTAACGAGCACATCTCTACGTTTTACCGGTGAAAGCAGGTTTCCGTATCTGGATTCTTCTTTGTTTTCTGTATTGTCAGTGTCAGTGAATGCGACACTGCCCCCTAGTGTACCCGTTAACGATACGTGCAAGTATGTTGGCGCATGTACGCAGACTCGCAGATGCAGAAGCATAAATCAGGCTGAAGGGAATCTGGTTCTCTCTCTTTCTATGTCTCTCCATCCCTGTATGTGTGCGTGTGATATAAATGGGGAAACCTGCCTTAGTGCTCCGTTTCAATGTTATACCATACCTTCAACTGTCTGACAGGTACTGTACGGCCTCCTCCCATGAGTGTGTGTGTGTGTGCATCTGTGTGTAGGAGTACAGAAAGCTCACACACATCAAAATTAGCCTTAGCCTTTCACCAGGCATGCATGCACACACACACACACATACACATTGATGCTGACCTTTCCACAGCAGCACCCACGGGTCTCGCTCTATCTCACTTTGTCAATCTCTCCTTGGCCTTCTGTCCACTATACTTTACATTCTCGTCACTTCTCTCTTCATCCCTTTCTGCCTTTCCTCCTTCTGCCCCACATTCCTTCACATTTGATCACGGCTAATCTCTCTCTCACTCTCTCTCGCTCTCTCTTTCGGTTTCACGGCTCACACAAAAGTCGAAATGCAAACTCTCCTTGTAAAAGAGACGAAATCTCAACAATGTGCACCATTCACTGTAGCTACAGTACAAGGAGTGTATTCCTGTGTGTTCTGTGGCATTCCTTTCTGTGTGGATTTGGGAAAACAATTACAGCGAGGAGAGGAGACACGGATCACAGACTGCTGGAAATGAATCCCTAAACCTTCAGTAGTCCAGATACAGAGGGAGAAAGAAAAGGAAACAGAGACAAACACAGTTAAATACAGAAGAGACATTATCAATTAACACCAAAACCAGCAGAGTATGTTTGATTTTTTATATTTTGTACAGTCCTTTGACAATATATTGTTACCATATATGTCGATGAAGGATTTTAGTTCAACTGAAAACAGGACAGAAAGAGAGAGAAGCAGAGAAAGAGATGAGAAATGTCGAGACGAGGAGATACAGCAGGGAAAAGATCAGTTTGCGGCAGTGAAGAAGAAACAAGTTAAAGAGAAAGCCAGAGAGCAGTATGTAGGCCGATTTCTTGGAAAGATGACTTGGTTGGAACAGGCCCAATCTAGAGGCTGTCTGTCTGTATGCTGCTAAGCTGTGTGGTGAGACAAAGTACACACACACACCCACATCACCAGCACTCCAGTGACGCCCACCACCCTGTACAGGATAAGGCAGGCCACTCTCTACTTCTGACTAGGTGTGTGTGTGTAAGTGAAGAATATGTGTGTGTTAGGATGTGTTTGTGTCTGATTGAGTTATTGAGCATTAGCGTCTGTGAGCGAGCTCCAGATGGGTGGACCAGCGGAGAGAGAGAAGACTTGGAAGTGCACTCCAGTCTCCTGCCCTACTTACAATAGAGGCTCGCTGACGCGTGTAAGCTCTGCAACTGACACTGGCTGACAAAAATATTTTTTGCCGACAAATATTTTAGCTACAACTGAGTTGGCGAGGCAGTTTTGCGTAACAGATGTGGAATTTATTAAGTTTGGGCAATGCTAACGAAACATTTTGGCAATCAGGCTATGTTACTGTGTTACTGTGATACTGAAAGACCGCTAACCTCCCAGAGCGTTCTTGACAATACATCGGGGGGAAGGATGTTGTTATCCCGCTAGGTTTCCAGGCGTGCCCGGAGGGCTGGGTTGGCATGGTGGGCGGGTGGCAGGGGGTGGTGTGCTCTGAAACCTGCGCCAACCGGCTGTGTGTGTGAGCGGGCACTATAGGTCCATATGGTCTTTTATACCAACAGCACACACATGCTGTATTCACTGTGACAGACCCTTTGTAGGACACAAACCTGACACCTACTCTTACAACATGATTGCTGGCATGAAGGTAAACACGTTTTGGGTTACTGTTGCAGGTGTTTCAGATAGTGACATGTGGATGGACATGTGGCATTTAAAACCCACATATATACACAAGAAAAGAGACGGGACATGTACTGTACAGACCAATGAGAGAGAGAGAGAGAGAGAGAGAGAGAGAGAGAGAGAGAGAGAGAATCATTCCTGTCCTACTTTCCTCTCCTTCTCCCTTCCAGCTCCAGTCTTCCGGGAAGGCTCAGTGAAATCCAGCGACTCAGCAAAGTTCAGGCAATACTGTACATCCAGTGCAGTTCCTGCAAATTCAAAGCTTCTCTCTCATTACACACAGCACAACACTGTAACATTTTATACAATGGGTAGTGGGGAAATATTATTTTTTTGTGATACTCTATTGATCCCCCTGCCCCAAGGAGAAATTAATCTTTCCACTGGATGGTCAGAGGTCAGGGTCAGCAACAGAGCAGTACCCCCACAACTGGCAGGGATTCAAGGACAAGGACACTCAAGGACACTTCAGCAGGGCGGATGCTTGCAGACACAGGGCTTGAACCCCGAGCTACTGGTTGGTTGAACAACAGTCAAAAGGTTTTACATTCTTCCTGTTAGGACAGTTCCTCAGAGTAACAGGGCTTTCTTTCTCTAGGGAAAAAAATAAGTTTGTGTCAATCAAGTGAAACTTGACAGGTTTCAACTGCGTGGATGGAAACTTAAGCGGCACGCAATCAAAGAGGCAGGCGACAACACACAGAGACACAGACAGAAAAGGACACAGACACAGCCATCTCTTGTGTCCTGTCTCCTCTGAGAGACGTGTCTGAAACACATCAACGCTTTGCTGACACCGAGACGCCGCGAAGAGAATCGCCTCTTCATCATGACACACTCTGTACACAGACAAATACACACAGACACACACACACACACACAACAGACAACCCTTCCTGGCTGGTCTCAGACCAGAGCCTCGCTGATTGACACTAGTGTATGGAATTTCCAAGACAGCTCTATCTCTGTGGTTTGGCCGTGGCACTGCTGGCTGACACCTCGGCCAGCCAGACAGCTGCACTTCAGAGAATGAGTCAAGGTTTGCTTTGGATCCTGCGGGCTAGGCTGTCACGGTCCACTCCTGCATAGATATACGTCAATGTTTGAATTTCTCTATGTGCAGAGTTCACTTCCTGTCACTTTAAGTTTCACGTCTGTGGGTGAGAACTAATGCACAGCTAGTCTCCGCTGATTCATCCTGTACTGTTTGGCTTTGAGAGTTGAGCATGTAGAGACACGCATGGACATATGCAAGGGGGTATGCAGGCGCGCACACACACACACACACACACACACACACACATACACACACACACACACCACAACCATCTCTCACTGCGTCATGCCCCCAAAAAATGCCTTAGCCATTGTCTTTTCTTTTCTGCGAACTGAAGCTGTATTGTTTGTGCGCCAGTGACAAACTGGCAGACTAACATCTTGGCGTAGCGGTGACAGCAGCGGAAGCCGCAGGACAGCACGACTTGTTTACTGCAGAGGAGGGATTTGCCATTTGTCTTGACTTCCATCACTCTCTATGTGTGTCTGTGGGGAACCACAGTGTCTTGTGCATTACCAGACTGTCACACTGAACAATGGGCTGTTTTACAAAACACACACTCCACACTCCTGCCTCCACTGGTCTGGTCGGAGGGGAGAGAAAGAAACAGAATCTGGGTAAAGGTGGGTGTGTGTGTGTGTGTGTGTGTGTGTGTGTGTGTGTGTTGCGGGGTATGGTGGGTGGTAGGAAGAGACAGATCTCCTGTCTCCTGTGTGTAAATGTGTGTGTACTCTGCAATGCATGAGCTTGTCACAGACCCCTATATGTAATGTGTGTGTGTATCATCCAACCTTCACCGTATGTGTGTGTGTGTGTGTGTGTGTGTGTGTGTGTCTTCTCCCTGGCATGATGGAGCGAGCCTCGTGGCCGTGCCAAGGCTGCGGTTATTCTCCTGCCAGAGGCGGAGGAAGAGGAGCACAGATACTTCATTATGGCCTCATTCATCACCCCTGGGACAGCTTGGCAGCACTCCACCCCTCTCTATCGCTCTCTCTGCCTGCCTCCCTCTAACCTTGTCTCTCTCTCTTCTCTCTACTTACAGCTCCCTCGCTCAATATCTCCCTTACCTCTTCACCTCATCTCTCTCTCTCCCTCTCCATGCTTCTTTCCTCCATCTCCCTCTCTCTCCCCTTTCCTCTCGCCCCGATACTCTTTTGGTTGCTTGCGTCTGTGCAATAGCTCCCTGCTCTCACTCGAGTCTCACTTTACTTACCTTTATCTAACCTTCACTCTTTACCCTCTCCCTCTTTTTAATTAACTCCCTGTAATCCTGTGGATCCCTCTTTCTTGACCCTCTCAGGCTTTCATTAACTACCTCACTCCCTCTTCTCTCCTTCATCTCCTCCCCTCTTCTTTTAATATCGGTCCTATTATCTATGCATCCACTCTTTTTTTCCTCCTTCCTCCCAACTTTGGTTAATTTTCCATTCCTATTCCTCCTCCTCCTCCTATCTGGTAAACTAATTGATCTTACCCTGTGACCCCCACTGCCTCTCCTGCCCTCACTGCCCCCTCACCTGCTCTCACTGGGCATCACGTTGGGAGATCCAGAGAACCACTGATGCATAAATGTGTGTGTGTGAGTGTGTAAAGAGGTGGCTGGTTGCCTTAGGAGCATATCATGGGCATATTATGGGACCGTTCTTCCCGTGGCATAAGAATGGAGCAGAGGAGCCGAGGGCTTCTCGCAGAAATCTGGTGCTTGGCTTGGCTTACTGTACTTTTTCTAAACCTCTTGTGTGTGTGTGTGTGTGTGTGTGTGTTAAGACCACACCAGTGGTGAGCCCTACCTGCTGTCCCATATGGATGGCATTCAGCCTAATTAAAGCTTTTGTTGCCCCACAAACTGGGTGTATTACCATAAGTGCTCCCCCAAGTCCTGTATTTATGGCAACATGGCATTATAAACAAGGATAAAAGGAGCAGAGAAACGAGCCTGACTTCTCCGCACGTCGCCATAGAGACAGAGGAAAAGTTCCCAGGCAACGCAGCAGCTAACCATGCCAACTAAGATGCCCATGGCACATAATGACCCTAAAGCGGCTGCCACAGTCATGCAAAATACTGTAAATAGAAAATTGACCTTCTATGACTAAGAATGCCCCTGCCCATTGTATGACACACAGCCAAAAAGAAGCGAACGCACATGATTCAACATTTATTTATAGCACACCAATTAAAAAAAAAGAGCATAAACAGAGCTGTGGTGCATTCAAAGACAGCCAAAGCCAAGCACTCTTTCACAAGGCGATCGGATGTGCCTCTCTCTATCTTGTTCTTGCTATCTGTGACACTGATCAGCTGACAGTTATGTATCTACTCCCCGGGCCTATCCCACATAGCATCCATACCTCTGGGACTAGCTCAGGGTGACCCGGGCAGATGACACATGACACTGGAACATTAACACCTGACCCTGGGCTCGTGGGCTGAGGTCACTGTGCCGAAGCCACCCTCATACAGTCTAAATAATGACCGTCTTTACCAGCCTTATCAGGAAAGGATGCCACAGAAATGAAGAATAAATGAACTGGTGAAAATAAAGCAAGTGCTATCAAGTCAGCCAACAGCATGGAAAAACATGGGCACCATTACTCTTTCTTTAATCGCGTTCATAACTGTCCTTCATCAAGACTTTAATGAACTGTGCGAGAGCCGCCACTTCCTCTGCATGCTATGAAGCTAAAAATACCTCTGTTTTGTGAGGTGCAGGAGATGGATCAAAATCCTAGTATTTCCACCGCCAAACTTTCCATCATGAAACTTTTCCACAGACAGAAGTGGCGTGTGTCGGACTGCTGTAGCGCTCTGTGTTCCTGAGCAAACATAATGGAAAACAAGGGGGGGTAAAATGATGGCGTGGCACTAAAACCCAATTAGCTTTTTCGCTAACGCTGTGGCTCAGCTGTGCGTCTCATCTCCTTATTAACCCTAGCCGGAGATCTAAGGCCACTCTGCCTCCAATGAAACTCCAATCCATCTTTTCATGTGTAATGAAGGCTAAAGGATAGGAGGCGGGCCTCAGCTAAATGAACGTTTCTCAAGCCACTTCCACAACAATGTCAGGAGATGGTGAAGGGAGATAGCTGGAGAACAACATCTGGGGCTTCTTTGATTACTGATTTGATGACTGCGGGGGGAGAGAAGAAAAGAGAGAAAAACAGAAAGAGGGAGAGAGAGAGAGAGAGAGGGAGAGAGGGAGATAGCCGGTGCGTGTTTGAACATATTTCTCACTTGGTATTTGTGAATGTGTGTGTGTGTGTGTGTGTTATCAAGGACAGAAATGACTCATAGTGACGTGACCATCCACTGTAGAAAAGACAGCATAGGCGAAAACCCATTTCCCCCCTTCCTCAGCAGAAAAGTTCAACCAGAGGATACCGGGGTCTTCCACTCTTCACCCAATCACCTCACAACAACACATCCACTGTGCATCCCCACGAAAAAACTGCTGTTACCGCCTGTTCAAATATTTGAAGCAGGGTCGTGTTTGCAAAAACCCGACGAAGCTGCCCCCTTTGAACAGAGTGCTATTGTTGTGTCCAGGGTTTCAGCGTGACATTGACTTGATTTCCATGAGATTCTATGGTAATGCGCAAAATCTTTGTAACCTAATCAAGGTTTTAGACGGTAAACATCAGGAAAATGGAGAAGAGTGGGTGAGTTGTGGCTGGAGAGGAAGCCAATGAGGAATGCTGTTCTGGCTAGCTCAGCTGACAGCATTTTGACATGCGACTGGGGTAGGGGGTGTTGTTAAGATGGGCGGTTTGGCTGCCACATGCCAAGAGGGTCACATTCTCTCTAGACCCCACCACCACCACCCCAACACACACACACACCAACACACAAACACACTCCTTCTCTAATTTCATTTTTATTTCATTTCCTCATTCTACCAATCTTTTCTGGTTTCATGATTTTCTGTCTTCATGCATTTTTCCTTCTCTGACCCCATTTCTATTCCTCTCCCTCCCTTTCGCTTCGTTTCGTCCTCCTCAATCCTCTTATTCCCAAGCCACTCTATATCTGTCTCCCTGCCTCTCCATCTTCCTCTCTCACGCTCCTCTCTTCACTCCTCCCCCCTAATCACTCCCATCACTCTCTTCTGAAGAGGGGGAAGCAGGCTCTTGTGTTTGACAGACAGGTCCTGAGTGCAGACATCTCCCCATGGCCCGCCTTATCATTGGCCAGGCTTGGCAGAGATGAGTGGCAGCCTACTTTGTCTGGCTCCACTTTCCACCTCTCTAGCAGTCTCCAGAGCTGTGCGTGTGTGTGTGTTGTGTGTGTGTGTGTGTGTGTTGTGTATGTGTGTAATGTGACGCATCTGAGGCCAGGCCAGTCCGATACAATGGCTGGGTACACAAAAAAACTGTAATTACACTCTATTGTTTAATTTGAATCAGGAGAGCGCTGATATCATTGCCTTTAATTGAAATGACCTTCAAACGGCATTCAAGTGACTGCATGAGCTACTGTGTCAGCATAAGCAGCCACATGGGGTCTTTAATAACTGTGACACCATCCCAATTATCCAATTCCCCCATGGGAATCATTTTAAGTTTAATTTGATCCTATCTTCCCATAGGCAGTGAACCTAAAAGCTTACTGCTGGCTGAAATACACATTGATGCTGACTGTCACGGTACGGACTTGATGACAATAAACAAGTACAGATTCTGTACAGTCCCACGGGGCATCGACAGCAGCAGACAGGAAAGAAGGGGAAAGCAGAGACTCCCCCTTAACGCCAACATCTTCCTTCTGAAGCTGTCATAACCTTTCCTGTATTCTGACAATAAATACGACATCTTTGACTTGTCTTCATATTTTTGAAAAGAAAACACATTACACCATTGAAACCTACTTTTCTCAAACCAATAAAATGCTCCTTTGCTTCCGTTTGCTTCCAGACTAAAACGCCGCTCTGTTACTATGTGGTGATGATGTATACTCCTTCCTGAATATGTTGGTGGGAGGTGAAAATTCACAGCTAAGGCGTGAAGAGTCATGGCTAAAGTTACATTTTCACATTAATAGATCGTTGACTTTGTCATTTTATGAATTTGTTACTGCGCAATGAAGAAAATACCTGGTTTATAGAAAATGAAAGTGCTGTAAACTGTGATGACGTGCATGGTATATAAGGGGAGGAAGTGTCTCACCCCTGATGAACTGACCTGAGTTTGTCTCTTGATGATGCTGTGGTAAAAAAAAAAAGAACAAAACAGAAAAACTTTCCAATGGGGGCCACAGTGTTCAGGACAAACACAAAGGGAATGATTGGCACAATTACAGCCATTAGGAACGACTCGGATGATGAAACATGATTAAGGATTGAAATCAATTGGGATTGATCAAAGCGGCTCTAAGTTGACGCACCGCGGGGAGACGGCCCCTTGACATCGATCGGCTCACGGCGCAAATGCAGGAAATAGGTCTGGCAGCAGGAGGAGTGGGTGGGGGTGGGGGTGGGGGGGGGGGGATGAGGCACCCACTCGCTCACCAAATCAATGGGCGCACTCACTGCCTGAGGAGCAACAGATCAACTCGACGCACCTCATTCATCCATCCCTCAGCGTTTCACCCTCCCTCCCACCTTTCATCTTTCTTCTCCTCCAGTGAGCTCAGCAGATTTCTTCTCTCCTTACTCTGGAGAAAGTTAAAAGGGGATGTTTGTCTTGACGTCTGGGAGGAAGCGGTGGTTAGGAGGAGAGGACAGGTCTTTCCACAGCTGTCTCCGTTGTCGACGAATCCATTTCATCTACTAATTCCACCGGTGATATGGTTTTCCTATAAACAAATGACTCAATACCTTCCACTGTAGCACATTTCGCTACCCTAAATCAGTCGACGGAGGTGATTGCTGTGGGTGTCGTCGCACTGGGTGTGCGCTGTACACAGCCCAGGTGCAGGGGAACTGCAAACCACACAGGGACAGGAAGGGAAAGGCGTGCTGAGGACGCTGCAGGATCTGCCCTGCTCTGACTCCAAACCTCTTCTTTGCCTTGTTAGCTTTTTTTTTTACCAGCCTCTCACACGAGGGTGCCATAAACAGAGCTAGCAGCACGTCTATGTGGAATGCACTCTGGCAATTTACGGACACACTCATACGGTCAATAAAGACTGTCGAGCCGGCGCCGTATCTCGCATATATAAACTGTTCTTTAACTTGTCATATGTGACAGGATTTGAGGCACAACACACACCGGAGGCTTAAGGCATGAGAGCCTGGGCTGCCTCCATATTCTCTGCTAGATGAATGGAAGTACTAGTGGGCATACAGTATGCAATGAAACACATAGCAGAGACATATATAGGCATGCATTGATACAGACACACACACACACACAGACCCAAACACACCCTCTGGCATACAGACCCCCCCCAAACACACACACACACACGCACACACACCTCATCCACATAGATTGGAAGACAATAGTCTGGCCCCAGGTCAGTGCCAGGCCCTAATAGCCTAAAATAGGTGTCCTGGTTAAAAATAAAAGGGGACGGCATGTCACACAGCTGTGAGATGCAGGGAGGTTTGTGTGCTGTCAGCCCACTTAAATCACAACAGCTGAGATGACAGGCCACTGCCTCTCCACTGCCTTCTCCCGTCTGTCTTTCACTCTCTTTTTTATTCCCTTACCCCTCTGACTCTCTTCCTCTCCATCACCCTACCTTCAGCCATCTTTTCTTCTCTTTCTCTCTCTCCCCGGACACATTTTTTTTTCTCACATCTATCTTTCTCTATATCGAGCTCCCTCGTCAGATATAAAGCCACCCACTCCCGACAACTACGTTGGCAGCCCAACAAAGCAGCACCCGGGCGGGGGGGGGAACGGAAAGACAAGCTTCAAGTGACGTCTAACTGAGTTGTCACCAGTCAGACATGTAATTCACTGTAAAATCACACAGTGGCATATGCATACTCACTGGCAGGCACAGTCATGTCAGTAATGCTCACGCTTGTTTGAACACACAGATACAGGCAGACACACATATTAACACATACACACACACACCATAGATTGCTCAACCCATACCCTCCCCAAATTCAAACATTCCTTAATGGCCAACTGGTCAAAATAAGTCAACACTGTCAGAAAGAAAGCTAACCAATCACTGAGGCGTTTAGCCATCCAGAGCGAGGTGTCAGAATGTCAAATTTACACCACCCAGGGGAAAAAACTTGACTCCCCACCAAAGACAACTCCTCCCTGACAATCAGTGCCTATGAAACCGACACGTACAAATCGGCAGCTGAATGAAAAGGATGAAAATGTTCAAAAGTTACTCACCACTTCCCACTTCCCCCCCGGCTGTGCTGGGAATGAGGTGGAGGGGGGAGAAACACACAGAGGTTCTCAGGGGGCAGAGAGAGCAGCAGCGGTGCGGCAGCCTGAAGCGAACGCTTTCAACGGCTCTCCCTAATTGAAAAAGTCTGTTTTCATCTCTCAGATCAGCGAGCGAGAGAGGAGAAGAGTGGGAAAGAAATGATAGTCTTGAGCTGAGGTGATGTGGAGGAGAAGAGCGATCCAGCCTGCAGATGGTCAGCAGGTTTGCGGAGGGAGAAGACCAAGAGGGACTGAGAGAAGGAGAGACGGGTTTTTCAACAGACGAATGCAATCAGGGGTGACCAGCAAGCTGGTTGCTGAGAGGGCAAACAGTCCACAAAGCACACACACACACCATTAACCCCTCCCACTCCCTGCCAACAGGAGTCAGCATCTTTCTTAGCCTATCATGGCTTAGCAACAAACGCTAGTGAATTCAAATTCTTTACTAAGCCCAGTTACTGTGGGTATTGCATGAAAAAAAGATCATTTTTTCCACCAAACGTTTGTCAACGGTTTCTTGGGTCAATGCAACACAGACGTATTTTGAGTCTGAGATCATATAGTCTATAGTGCACTGTAAGCAGATGTTGCAACAATGGAGGAAATATCCATACAGTAGCCACCTGAGATGTTTTACTGAACGAAGTTTGGTGCAAAGTACGTATCTTGACTTGACTGCGAGCTTATAGGATGAGTGCTACTGTAGCCATCCCTCTACAGCATCAATCAGTCCATCCTCCCTCCCACAAATCCTCACGGGCAGCAGTCTATGGAAACATCTGCTAGACCATTTTGCAAATGCCCTACTCTGTTAAAGTGCACCACCAGTCGGACTAATGTACCTTCAGTGAGCAAGGGATAACTTAAATCAGCCCAAGTTGACTGTGACCCTTTAATGGGTCTCTGGTTGCCAAACCCTAAACTAACCATAGCTCAAAATGGCTGCCTCTGAAGTACAGTTTCCCTTGTCCCTCCCTGCCAGTCATATGTCAAATATATACAGGAAGAGAAACGGCGAGGGAGCGAGTAAACACAGGCAAGAGCGATCTATCACCATGCAGGCCGAGGTTGAGGTTCCTGGCACTGTCAGCCACGGTGATGCGGGTAGAATGTCATCACTTCTTCGGTGGTGCGAACACTGTACACCTACTGTTGTAGGGGTGGCGGGGTAGCCAGATTCACAGCTGTAAATCTTGATGGATTTATGGAGGAAATAGGAGCCTCCCGTTCACACCTGACGACCGAGCCCTGTGTTGTCTGTGGCGAGTAAACACACACGTACTCACGTCACATTCATACATGCTCACATGCACGTACACACACACGAAGAAAGACAAAGACACATGGAAAAAGACACTCAGACGAATACATCCGTCTCCTTATACACACACACACACACACACACACAAAGCCAGAGTCACCAGCCATAATAAGTCCCAAGTTATGTGCATGTCTCACAGCATTAATGTAGATTAAATCAGGAACAGGCAACAAGCCGCGACGTCTCATGTTTCCTCTCCTGCTACTATGGAAACTGGGCTGCTGAAGTCCACATCACTCAAATATGGGACAAAAACCTACCATCATGCCCAAAATATGCTGAGAATCACCCTACTGTGCCAGGGACAATTGGTCCCATTCGTGCAGGAGAATACAGCAGAAAAGAAGGTACGAGTCCAGGAAAAGGGCACAACCCAACTGCATGCAAGGGCTCTCTTGCGACAAATAAGTCCTCACGCCTCACTTTCCTAATGATGAACCTAATGCTTTTTAAAAAATTACATCGTTCGTCACTGTTAAAAAGAGGACGTGCACGCGGAGAGCCTGAGGTGTGCTGCAGAAGAGGCTGGTAAAAACACCCCCTCCATTCCGACGGAGAGAGAGAATAACTCATCTACTCATCCCCCTCTTTCCCCCCCCCCCCTCCCAGGAACAAATGAAGTTATCAATCAATCCCACGGTCCCAGGGAGAGAGGGAAGCAAGGGCCAGAGGCACACAGAGAGCAAAGCTGAGGCGGCCAAAAACACTGCATGAATACAAGTTGACTGTTTCAAGGAAGAGGCCTACAGCACATCAGAAGAGTTGATACTTAGTCTATACAAGTTTACATCATGTGAAATCCATTAATACACAACACGTGAGTCATGCTGCAACGATAATGTCAGCAGAAGACTGTAGCTGTCAGAACATCCAAATGGATCACTACTATATATACAGTATAAAAGCTTTTCCTCATATGCCAGATTACTCATCGGGTGTCGTTCGGTCCTTTGATATGACGGTGGTTGATATAAAAAGCAATCTATGCAAACGGAGAGGGAAACAAAAGTGGTACAAATGATCAGTTGCCATGCCTACCTATGTGAATCGATTTTCCCTCGGTAGTCTCACGGAGAGAGACAAAGAGTGAGAAGGAGCGAGAGAGAGAGAGAGAGAGAAAGTCGCTGGCGCACAAAGAGGGCTGCGGCTATTTAAGTCATCGGCAAAGCATTGTGTCATGTTGAAAACGGGCCTTGGCATCTTACCCACATAATAGAGAGCCATCGCCATCATCAAAATGACTGTCTGCCTTGTACTGGAAACACTCGTTTTGTTTTCTCAGAGAGAGAGAGAGAGAGAGAGAGAGAGAGAGAGAGAGAGAGAGAGAGAGACACACAGATTCTCTCGGATGGAAAGATGCAGACAGAACACAGACATGCAGAGAGGACAGCAAGAACAAAGTGTCTGCTTTCCAACAATGGAAGGAAGGAAAATCTTACATGAAGGCTTCCATCTGACATGCCTGCTTTATGAAATCCTACAATTGTACATATGCACTGTCTAGACACTATCCACGGGCTTATCACATGGATAACATTGCAATGCGAAACCACAAAAAGGCCTGGAATTTGTTTTGTGACCCAGGATATTCATGCAGCCCACCAGTGAACCTCTCTTTGGTTTCTGGCTGTCAGTTCCCAAGCTTATTACCTTGGCTCGGTTTCTCTCTTAGACAGTGGGATGGGTGAGGAGAGGAGAGGTGAGGAGAGGTGGGGACTCAGACCACGACCTGAGCTATGGCCAAGAAAGAGAGAGATGGGAAAAGGGCAGAGACGGAACAAGAGGGGGGGGAGAGAAGAAGAAGAGAGAGCAATTGAAATATTCCTGCTTTTGCTCTAAAACAGAATAAAAACAAAGAGAGAGAGACGAGGAGGGAGCGAGGGGAAAATAAATTGTGTGAGTGGCTGGGAGACAAGTAAATAGAGACTGAAAATAGAGAAGGATGAGGAGGAGAGAGAGAGAGAGAGAGAGAGAGAGAGAGGGAGAGAGGGAGGGAGAGAGAGGGAGGGAGATTGCTCCCTTTCTTCTCCTTTCTCTGGCCTGGCAGCAAGCCCTTTTGGCAGGGACTGTGGTATCCATTGCATCTGGGTAACCCTGTAGACACACACACACACCACACACACACACACACACACACACACACACACACACACACACACACACCACACATACACACACACACCAAACTTTGGGGGGATTTTCAATGCAAAGTGGGGTTTTTTCATGAAAGGCGAGGTCTGAGGCTCTCCGCCGAAGTAAACTAAGGAGCCAAGATGGGACTTTTATTACACAGAATAATTTTCACAGCTGTTTCCGATCTGTTTGTGCTTCACGTGGACCGAGGAGAGGAGGGGGACGGAAAAGAGAGGACAGTATAGGAAGGAAGGAGACAAGCACAAGTAGAGGACATAGTAGCAGGAGGGGAGAGAGGAAAGGAGAAAAGAAGAGAGGAAAAGATGTAGGAAAGGTGATGAGAAGACGGAAAGAAAGGAATAGAAGGGAGAAGGGGAAGACTACACTGCTCTCTGTCACCCCCCCCCCCCCCCCCAAGGGTCTCAGCCCTCCAGGGGTTAACAACGTCCTCAGTGAGTTCCTGCTACTTAGAGGGAGGCTTGGGTTTCACAATGCCCAGCTGTTTCACCCGCAAAGTAAAGTCCATGAAAATTCCTGCTTATGGTAAGAAGGCTTTGCTATGGACGCGCATGAGAGTATACACACACACACACACACACACACACACACACACATACGAAGCTCAAGCCACTGGGTCCAGAAGGAGTCTTTTCCTTCCTTCCTTTGCATCCTTTCAGCTGTCCTTCGCACCCTCAATCCACTTATCCCTCGGTCCTCTCATCTCTCGATCTATTTCATCCTCTCAATGGACCTGGCATCTCTGGGGAATAGTGGACAGTGCACACACATTCGCACACACCCACACATTAAGAGTCCCCTCACTCACCGTGTCTTTATTAACTGTCTGACCCTCCATCAGCAGAGTACACACACGCAAGCTAATTGGCTGCCACATTGGCTGTCAGAGCTGTCAATCAAACCCATCAGGAAGGGAGTGCATTAAGATAAAGTAAACAGACTTGGTTGATTGTGGTGAGTACTACAATGGGGGCTCACACTGATAACAAGGCAGTGGGATTATTGCACCATGTTTTAGATGAGGAGGACGGGGGCGAGAGGAGAATACAAAGTGCTTCTTAGAAAACAATTTTAATGAAATAACTGGAATAGAGGTTTTATTTCACATAACGCCAAAGGGAGGGGGGGGTGCATTTTCCAACACAACAAGCAAAAACAAGAGGGAAAAAAAGAAGAAGAAGTTCAGAAGTTTAGTGGTTCAAGTAATAATCTGCAACAGTTTTCATATAAGTAAACGTCTGTTGTGCTACTCTCTATCAGCGATATAACAAAATAGTGATTCTATCTTTATCAGGTAGGTCTTCCCTGGGAAAAATCCTCTGGCGCACAGGAAGTGATGCGTTTTATGCTTTCAGTAGTAGGAACGGCGGTTTGTTTGGAATAAACAGAAGAAGAACAGGGCAGTTAGCATGAGCAGCGATAGCCACCGTGGCTGAACAGAGAAAGAAAAGGGTGCCGCCGACAGAAACTCAAACTTCATCAACAGAAAAACAGAAAAGACATCACAGTACCGGACACACTGTTTGATTGACAGGTGATCCTTAGAAGTGCAGTGCAGAAACTCCACAGCTTATGACCAAACACGTCGACATGTTTGGTTCGCCAAAACAATGGATTTTGTGGATAACCATGGAAGACCTCTGGACCCACATGTCATCCTTCTGGCCAGGGTTCAAATCGCTCTCAGATCAACACAGAACAACAAAAAAATATGAGTGCATTCTGTTGGATATACAGTAGCAGAGTAGGGCGACCTAGCATTTAGAGAGACTGTCCTGTAACCATAAGATCACAGATTCGATGCCAACGAAACAGCCAAAGTGTCCATTGACGGCCACGCACTGTGTCGAAGTGTCCTTGAGAGAGACACTGAAGCCCTACCAGCTCCCTCAGTAGTTTCAGATGAGATCGTCAGCCAAATGTCTAAAGTATAAACTGAGCAGAGTGAATTCAGAGGGCTGTGACGGACTGGTGAATCAGATTCCCGTCTGGATCGCTGCATCACACGCCATCTGGGAGAACTCCTCAGTGTCCTGGACCCACACACACACACACATACACACACACACACACACACATACACACCTATGAATGCAATTGATGTGCGTGCAGATACACGGACAGACACACAATCATAGAAAGATCCCTTTCATAGCACACAGGTCTGTGTGCGTGTACACACACACACACCCACACACACACATAGCTGAGTAATCAACCACTGGCTGTGATTGCAGACAGACCATCTTCAGTAGATTCTCATGGTGGACATTAAACAGGTCATCACAGACGGGGAGAGAGAGGGAGAGAGAGAGCAAGAGAGAGAGAAACACACACGCACACGCACACGCACACACACACACACACACACACACACACACACACACACACACACCCATTTTACTGGCATATGTAATTAGGCCATAACCTGGGTGAACTCTGATGTGTTTGGATTATCAGTGTGTGGGGTCAGTGTGTGTGCGTGTCTGTGTGTGTGTGTGTGTGTGTGTGTGTGTGTGTGCTTGTCAGGAGGTAGGGAGGATGATAGTCTTTGCATAGTCATCACTTATGAATGATGCTACAGCGATGTGAGCATCAACTTGTCATCTAACCACAAATCTAAACAGAATTTTCCAAAATGATCCATAAAAGGGCTGCTCTTGTGTAGTGTGTGTGTTTAGCGTGCTCGTCCGTGTGCGGCTGTGTGCTTGTGTGTGTGTGTGCAACTGTGGGTCTGTGTTGGTGAGAAGCTGCATTTGTTTATCATCATAGCCACATTGATGAACTGGGGCTGAAAGCCTCCTGCCATGAAAATCCTAACAATGAGTCCTCTCCGTCTTTAACTTTGTTGGTGGAAACGAGTTGAAACCTCCCCCTGTACACACATCTAACACGGTCCAAGAGTAACGCCCCCGAGCTAAACCTCACACCATACACACAACACATGCTTTACTCTCCTATCACATTAAAAAGCTATTGCCTCCCGCCCCAAACAAACATGATCATAAACTGAGAACGGGGCGGAGGAGCAAAAAGTTCTCCATCAAATACCCACAAGATGGAGGCGCTCCCAGTGTGGCGGCCGTGGCTTCACAGCATGGGATTGCTGGAGCGTTTCCAAACCGGGCGCGTGGCCCCCTATTCCAATGACAGCTGAGGCCCTGAGCCCGCACCCACACCCACACACACACACACACACACACACACAGTCTCTAGGGATCAGCCCTGTGTGACACAGTGACACAATCAATCAGTGGATATTGCCTCTATTGACAGTTCCCAGAAGAGTCTCCTTCTGTTTGATGATCTCCCTCTCCATCTCCCTTTCTCTCGTTTGTCCTTCCCTGTCTTTTTACTTGACTCTTTTTGCTCTGCTTTCATCCTTCTTCCCTCCTCTCTCTCATCCTGTGTGTGTGTGTGTGTGCTTCTCTCCGTCATCACCATCCACTTCTCTGCACACCAGCTTGCTTTCTTTCTTCATTTCATCTTCCTCTCTCATTTGAACAAAATACCACATGCAACCACACTACAGACCCACACACACACACACACACACACATCATTGATCCTAGCCCCCAAACCTAATCAGACATCACAAAACCATTCCTTCCTTTGGGGGGAAGGGATGGGAGGGGACGGGGAGGGGAGACACAGCACATGGGCTCATGCATATTTCATACCGACTATGATACACTTTCTGGGCCATGCATAATGCAGACACTGTTTAAGGACCAGGGGCATCAGATGGGGGTGGGTGGGGGGGCGGTATTTAACTTTAGCAACTGAAGAAATGAGACGACACAGCTAATGGTCCATCACTCCATAATATGTACTCACTACATCCCTGCACACAAACAATACTCACCCTACGCCGGGATTCAGACTTCACCACCAATCATCAGGACAACGAGGTTAGCTTGTTGTAACAGTTCCTACTCTTTTATCTTGAGATGTGACTGTATGGTGTACTGGATGTGTGAACTGGACCGTCACGTGTTTCTCTGGAAAAAAAATAGGATGCTTCCTCCACCACAGCCGAACGGGCAGGCTTGTGTAGAAGTAAATGGCAGGTACATGAGTGGCCAATCTCTGAAAACAGCGGTCTGTGTTTGATGGAGGAAGGTGAACAAGTTACAAAGCACGTCACAAAACTGATTCAACTCCCTGAGAAGAAATTGCTAATGTTCTTTTTGCTCAGACGAACAACTTCTCCTTTGGAAAATGAATTCCTCTTATGTCCACAATCCAATTCCCGTCCAACAGATGTCATATATCAGCCTCTCTCTGAGGAAGCCAAGCCACTCAGCAAGGTTTTTCAAGGCACACGGTCTCAACATCCTCTGCATGTTGACTTCCCTCTCAACAAAAGACTGCGAGTATGAGGGTCAATCTCTCCGTCTTCTGTTTGGTGGCTTTGACAGAAAGTTGCTAAACTGTCCCCTGCTCTATCAGTGAGAATGTAAATTTAGGAAACAGGAAACGGTGTTGAAGTGGACTCTGGAGGAAGACAAGAGTTTAGGACCGTCTATCACTCAGATGGAAACAAGGCAATAAGCTTCCTGGCAGCACGCTGTCAGTTTAACGAGGCTTGATGCCGTCTCGCTTTCCCTCCATTTCTCTCTGTTTCCCTAACACTCTCGTTCCATATTTCTCTGACCCTCTTTCCATTTCTCTCTGTCTTTCTCTCTCTGGTCTGGAAACGCTGATGGTTTGGGGAGCCATTTTCAGTGGTGAGTGAGCAAATCCACCTTTATGAGTGATATCTTTCCCTTTGTACCCAAACCCCCCCCCCCCCCCCCGCCCTCCATCCTCCGTCTGTATAGCGCCATCCCTCAACCCAGATGCACAGCGCATGGAGAAAATACCGGAGATGCGTTTCCATGTGCCACAAGGGATGTCCACAATCCAATTCCAGTCAAACAGATGCCATATATCAGCCTGTCTCTGAGGAAGCCAAGCTGAGCGAGAGAGAGAGAGAGGGGAGGAAAAGAGGGGGAACAAAGAAATGATCAGGGAGGCCTTTGAAAGGCAGCAGGCAGCTCAAAGTCGGCCTTTGTCAGAGGTTCACAAGACCCCACAGTTACAACACACACACACACACATACACACTCGCATGGTGACTGTATGAATGTAACAATGCTTGCCGAGGGTGTGGTCACCTCCTTACTATGATCCTCTTTTCACAAGCACACCATCCATCCGCCCACCTCCCTGTTTCAGCCCCCCTCCGTCACTCCCTCCGTCTGCAGGCCCTCCCAGGAAAACAATAGAGAAAGTCATTTGCAGTGAATTCAATCACTTTGCCATTGAGAGCCTATTGACTCGGGCTTTTACTTTCAGGGGTATTTATAGAACAAGGCACAATAATAGTTGTCAAATGAGCCAATTATGATTTGCTGGTGTTGGCCAGGACTAATCCGCCACAATGGAGGGAGGCTGCATGGATGGATGGATGGATAGATGGATAGATAGCATACATACTACTTGTCAAAATGGATTGTCAGACTAGTCAGGGGTGGGAAACAAGCGAGGCAAGCTATTTACTGTCAGTTTTAGAGGATGTAAATGTTAGAGGAAGCTAGAGGAAGTTAGGTGCGTGACAATCTGGAGAGGGAAGGAGAAATCGGATTTCAACGTGTACGCCGGAGAAGCATTTTAACGCCAGGTGTAAATACAATCCTGCTACATCAGATCTGGACAGGATCCAGGTATGAGATGGATGTTAATGCCATTTAAAAAAGGGGGCCCATGACGGATGGATGGATGGGTGGATGGTGTGTGACTGATGTTATAAATCGAAGCTCTTGTCCTCAATGCATTGAGATGAACCCTGACAACACACAGGGCTGAAATGTATTCTACACAACACAAAGCCATATAAAAGACATCAGTCATAAATACTCATGGTCTATTATTGTGCCACCATTCAAAGGAGGAACTGCTATATGAATGTTATGAGGAAAACATTATCTCCATCTAACAAATCAACACATCCACCTGAGATGCCCCTTCAAGTGGATGTTCATATCTGTAATGAACATCAGGACTTTGACTGACAGCTAGTTAGACCTGGAGGAGAGGAGAGGAGAGGAGAGGAGAGGAGAGGAGAGGAGAGGAGAGAGGAGAGAGGAGAGAGGAGAGGCCTGTTAAGCATCTCTCCAAGGACCCTGAATGACAGTGATTATAATTTGTCATTTTCTCTCTTTCTTTTTCTCACTCAATCCCCACCGCCTTTTCTCATTTGGTCTCTCATTTCTCATTTGGTGTCCTCCACTCTCTTTTCCTCCCTAATTTTCTCATTTCCCCCCTCCCTTCCCTCTCTCTTCTCTTCCCTCCCTGTCTGTCTCTGTGCTGGTGTCCTATCTGTGTCCAGGCCACGTTGTTCATGGTTCAGGGCTTCTATCTCCCTAAGATGATTCCCTCGTGGCGCCGAGAAGCGAGACGGAGAGAGAGAAAAAAATCTCATTAAAAGAGGGATGATCTGCTGTCGACTACCGCCCCGGCCCCATCCCAGGTCGGACACAGAGAAAATACAAATGGCCATAAAAACACACCAGTGATTTGGAGTGCTGCCATGTTACGCTGCTTTGTGTCAGCAGTATATTGGAAGGTGTGGTTGATGACGGAGGAGAGATGGAAAACCCTGCGAACAAGTGAACATGTGAAGTTACACTAATAAACACAACGGCCATAATTGGGTTTTTTTACACGATGAAATAAATAAGGAAATGGAAAGTAGGCTGTTATGTGAAATGCAACAAAAGCCAATCAGGACATTAGAAAAATGAATATGCCGTTATTCCACCTGAAACCATGGGAAACAAAAAAGGCCAAAAAGGGAAAACTTTGAAAGAAAGCAGAAGTAGAAAGAAAGAAAAGTGGGAAATGAGGAGAATGATCTTTATCCTGTGAAAAGCAGTGAAGCTTGAGCAAATTAATTGCCTCATTTTGGAATTGGAAACTTGATTAGATCTTATGGGAATCTGCACATGAGGAGAGGGAGAGGAGAGGAGAGGAGAGGAGAGGAGAGGAGGAGACTAGAGGAGAGGAGAGGAGAGGAGAGGAGAGGCAGTGGGCTGTGTTGAGGTGTCATTGTATTGGGACTGCATCACGTCGGTGGTGAGTCAGAGCCTAACCATTCACGACAGATTATGTTGTCTCAATCTCGATGCTTCCTTTTTGACAGTCCTGTTTAGGGCGATCTCCGGCGCTGGTCTTCTCTCGTGTTCAACATTTCATGTCACCTTCCTCTCCCTTGTTCTCTCACTCACTGTTCATCCCAGTCTCTTGTACTGTTACCAGCCTGTCTCTCCTCTCAGTGATACATTGGCCTACACACAAGGCCTTTGTTCATTTACTCATTGAAAGTATAGTCAGACTGCAATTACGTGCTAATTGCTATCATATTTTTGCAGAGTCTTCTCTATGTGTGGGCTTTCATTTTCGGTTCAAACCGAAACTGGTAACTGGTTCAAACTAAAAAGGATCTTAAAAATGTGCCTTGCTGCCCTATTTTCCAAATCATCCTGCCCTACATCACTTGCATTGCAAATTTCCACCTGAAAAGGTTGCCTCATCCCAAAAAACATTTCTCAAATTCAGCACTCATTAGCTGAAATTAAAGTGAGGTATCTTTTTGCACTACAAAGGCTTGAAACATGAAGATGTAAATCAATGCAAGAGTGAAAATGAGAGTTCAAGAGAGAGAAAGAGAGAGAGACCGAACAGAGACAGAGGGACTTCAAAGTGTTGCTGTGTGGAAAAATAAAATAAAAATCCTTCCTTCTGGTGCTGGTGCAACAGGTCATCGTCCCCCACCCCCATGTAGGCAGGCCAAAACTATCAGCAGCCAATTTACACCACCTGGAAACCCCAGCAGACACACACACACACATGTAAAGACCCACACATGAACACGTACATATTCCCACACAGACTTTTTCCTCACTATCTTTCACTAGCCTTTGGAAAAACGCCGGAGAACAGGCGTGGATTCACATCATGTCGAAGTGGAAAGATGGGAAGATTTCCCACTGCTCCAGCCTGGAAGCAATCACTCATTGGGAAGCCCTTGGCTACTGCTAGCTAGCTCCCTAGCAGCAACTCGTTGCTTGGTCAACCAAACAAACTGCAGCAAGTAAACAGCAGGTAAACAGAGTTGATTGTGCATGAGAGTATGAGTGGGAGTATAATATAGTATAGTAATATAGTAATTATTATTTTCATTACATTGGACTGTGGACATGTTTGCTATAGTGGCGCTAGCTGTTGGTATCAGTGGAGAAAAAAGGAGAGTCATGCCCCTTATGCCCCCATACCTCTTGTCTCTGTGGACTATTGAGGATATTGTCTGTGAAGAAATTGGTGTCTCATCCTTTTCTTTGATGGATTTCTCCCTCAACAAGAAGCCCTTGCTCTTTGAGTCAGAGGGACTGACACCAAAACCTGACATTTACCGTTGACGTTTTAGACGTCAGGTCATCTACATTTGCCAATTAATCACGGGAATATGAAAATTCCACCGCCAAGTGTGTTAGGGTGGATTTTTCCTTTAAGGCGCTCTGTTGCCCCTGCAACTTTTCAAACTTGTTCAGGTGATGATTTACACTCTCCTCCCCTGTGTCTCCCAGTCAAGGCCCATTTCCTCTGCATCGAAGCCCCACCCTTGTGGCGTGTTCTGGATGAACAAACCAGCGTTCCTCTGAGGTGGTTTAATCAGAGGTGACGCTCTAATAAAGCCAACACACTCGACAGGCCTGGCAGAACGCATGCAGACCCACCCACAGAAACCCCATCTGGCTTCCCACCCACATCCAGATCCCACCCAGTCTCCTACTTTGACACACGTCCTCGAGAAACTGCATGCCGTGGAGGGCTCCAGCCAGGCCCCAAAATGGCAGATGAATCCCGCACGGCTCATTAAGTCCAATACAGCAGATTAGCGCTCGTCGATGGGGACAGCCGACCTGCGCCTACAATTACCTGCCCCCTTACAATCAGCAGCATGAGAGTGCAAATGCAGAGTGCGTGTGGTGGGGCTCAGTTTATATTAGCTGCTTAGAGGAGAGAGACAAAATAAAAGTCAGGGGGCTTTAGTGTGCTGGCTGCAGTGTGTGTTTGTGTGTATGCACCATGCGCCATATGGGGAATAAATTAGGCACCACACAAATCACTGAGCAGTCCTCTGCGTTGAGCAGGACTGGCCTTGGATGCTTCTCCAGCTGGGGGATTTGAACTATGCTGCATCTGGGGAGGAAGAGAGTAACTGAGAGTAACTGTGCATACCTATCAGGACTGTGGTGCCATTGTGTCAAAGCAGGATCTTCTGTATAGTGTTTCTTAAATGGAGAGGCATACAGCTGTAGGTTCTTCCATTCACCGCTGTCTGTGAAACTTGGTAAGGACACATATGCATAGCAAAGTCTGCAAAAGCATTTAATAAATTGTGTGTGTGTGTGTGTGTGTGTGTGTGTGTGTGTGCGCATGCCTGTGTTCTATTTTCTAGATATATTGCATGAGTTTCATACCTGCCTTGTCCTCTCATTGACAAAGTATATAGGAAATTTTCCTCAGACGGCACAAAGACAAGAACTTGTGATAGAGAAGCTGACGACCACTGTGAACAGCACACAGCCTACACAGCAGCTCAGGACAGGACCCCGTACAGTGTCCACCTCCACAGTTCTGCCAAGGTATCATTTCCACAACCCCATTTCAACCTTTTCCCATTAAAGAGCTTAAAAAAAAAACCTTACGGAAGGGATAAATTGATGTCATCGCAATTTCAAACCTATTTCAGGACAAAATTGCTTTGAAACAGGATGATTCATGCCACAAAGACTGTCAGAAATACCACCAAGGATAGTCGAAGAACACGCTGCCCTGACACAAGAGCGGAAAGAGAGTACAAAAAAAGAGCAGGTGTAAAAATACACTGCCTTGACTTGAAGGAATCAAAGTCCTCACCATAACGACCATGTCTCATTAGCTCTATTGACCTCAATGCATTAGATCTGAGTGCACAAAGACTCTGATTGGACCTGACGAAGGCTTTTTTAGATGAATAGCTCTGATTGTCCATTGGCTGGCTGATTGGCTGATTGGCTGAATAAGCAGACTGATGAAGATGGGATAGAAATGTTACTAACTTTAGACTGTAATGGTCTCGCCCTCTCACAGCATGTGGCTGGCTTCTACTCGTGATTAGCGACTGTACTTGGGGAAATGGCTCTGAGTCAAGATCAGGTTAAAATACAAAAAGTGAGAAACAAGTGCTTCAAGTGTGTGCCCAGAGAAATGTATGTGGTTAACTGCCCCGCCTCTGGATGCCCCACTGGCGAGCCCCTCCAGAGCTTTCTCCCCCGTGTCTCCCCCGCTCTGTTACCCTCGCTATTTTCCCACTGTTGAAATAAATAATAAATCTACTAAAAGGTGAGTGGAGTGCCAGCTCTCCTTTAAAAAATGAGGAGTTCAACTTGTGTGACTCAGTGACTGTTGTGAGCAATATGTTCTCTCTGGATGAAACCTGGATGAAAAATGCAATCCATGACTCAATGCCATTCATTTTCCATACCGGCTTTTCAAATTCATGGGCTCAGTTTCAATCAGCTTCCTGAATTGTAATGGAACTGATACCGGCCATGCTCCGATGAATGCTCTGTAATATGATCATGACGGATGCCCACTTACCAAGTGGACTCCTAGACTACCCACCCCCCTCTGCCAGGCTAACCTCTCCCCTAAAATAAGTCCCACATGTGGACCTTTGGCAGGAGCGTGACCCTATTAACCCAAACCAAGGCCTACGCTGGGCCGCGCTAATGACGCCCAAGTCTGGTCCAGGACGGCTGACTGACAATCAATGTCTGCACACAAACAAACACACCGGGGTATTGGGCATGGACGGACACACACACACACACACAGGGTGGTAGTGTGTCGATAAGGAGTAGGTCAAACAACAGATGGCAGCCAGAGGATTAGTACAAACTCTGTCACAGTCAACTTCTAGTTAAACACTGCTCCACAGCACAAAGACACACACACATACACTCATGCATTATTGAATTAGAGCTGTGTTATGGTGTGTGTGTGTGTGTGTGTGTGTGTATTCACATGTTGCTACCTCTGAAGAGCAACTGCATAGTCAAAACATAATACTGAATACTGTGTATGCCTGCTGTGTGTGTGTGTGTGTGTGTGTGTGTGTGTGTGTGTGTGTGTGTCCATTCTGTTATTTAAGGAACTCATCATGCATTTTTCTTCATCATACCTTGTAACTTTCCTTTAACAACACCTGTGTATGACATTTCAGCTCACTAACAAGCTTAACTTCACCCAGATAGTTTGGCTTTGCTGTTCACAAGATATCAAATCCTACCCAGCGAATCCCTGGTCCCCCCCCCCCCCCCCCCCCCACCCCCAACCACAGTCAGAAAAGATTTCTATTTGCTAAGACTTTATGAAATACAAATACTTGGCACCCGACTAACTAAGCAGCAATGCTCCTAAGAGGAAACAAGTGAAAAGAAAGGGAGAAAGGGAGAGAGGGAGGGAAAGAGATGTAGAGATAGAGAAGGAAAGAAGGAGAGGAATGAGAACAAAGAAAGAAAAGAAAGCCAAAATATATTGAAAAAAAGATTATCAGATGACAGAAAATAGCTGGCAAATGATCATTCTGGCACATGTAACTTGGATGATTCCCTGGAATTGTCAATTTAAAAAAGGACCCTTTTCAAGTGGCATATTATCAGATAAGAAAGTGTTTTATTCAACTCTTGTGTCATGGGAGGCCGGTGAGCAGAGGCTTCCTTGTTTGAGTTAGCTGCAAGTGGTTGCATTTTGTGTCCTAAGACCAGAAAAAAGGGACTTCAGACAGGCATCAAAAACTTTCTATTAGCTTTGATCAGCAGTGCAGACCCCCTCTTTCTGTCTCTCTCTCTCTCTCTCACACACACACACACACACACAGGAGAAAACACACTAAGGTCAATCAATAAAGCGTGTCAGACTCCACAAAGCCTCCATTGAAGGGGAACTGATTTGACAGATGCTCAGATAAGCTGATACAACCTAGGTGTTGTGCAAATAGAAAGGGTCTTGGCAAGAACGCTTTGACGGCTATAAAAGCAAGTTAGTGTGGCAATGCTATGGCAGTTACGGCAAAAGCACTATCTCACCGGTTTTGAAATTGACACTTCCAGGCAACGTTTGGGTCAAAAGGTCTTTACAACACAGGTGGTGCGCAACATGAGCGTGTGTAGGCATCGATGTTTCCTTCGGTGTTGTGCAACTCGGGCTTTAAAACTGTCTTTGTCAGGGGCCAAGCTCGCTCACAGCAGCCCCTGCCAAATTCACTCAGCGCTCTGTGGATCCTTCGCAGCTGCCGAGCAGTTATCCTCACAGTCGCTTCCACAGAGACTCGTGAAGCTCGCTGTGAACCAACGTTAGGATTCTGGGTTGAATTTACAATACAGACAGAAGACAGAAAGAGAATATGTCCACATGTGCAGCCATATGCATGTGTAAGGCTCAGTCACACACACACACACACACACACACACACACACACACACACACACACACACACACACACCGCTTTTTATCATTTTCCTCCCAATTATAACGTGTTCACAGGTGTCGACTAACCAAAAACCAATTGTATCAGGCAAGTCAGTGAGGCAGGAGCAGATGACTTCTTAGTGCGAGTGTGTGTGTGTGTGTGTGTGTGTGTGTGTGTGTGTGTGTGTGTGTGTGTGTGTGTGGACGTGCACGTGCATACTAGCCGCGCTGGTCTGTCTCTGCGTCCTCGTGTGTCCGCGTGTGCACACACAGTCCCTCTCTCGCCCTTTAAATGCTTGAGAGCTGTGGTGTGTGTGTGTGTGTGTGTGTGTGTGTGTGTGTGTGTGTGTTGCAGCCTGGTCTCAGTGACAGTCCAGCGTGGGTCTATTGTATTTGGGCAGCAGACCTGTCCACTCTCCTTTCTATTGTCCCGCATCATTAATCAGGCCAGACAGCCCATAGCCTCTGGGCTAATAATATGCACCAGTAGCCCTGAGGCTAACCCAATGAGACACCGGCCCGCTGAATGGAGGCACAGAGGAAACGGACACGCACACATGGGCAAGGGTGTTGAGATACGTGCACAAACACACACACCCATTTTGTAGCTCTATAAAGAAAGGTTATTATTATGATTATGATGGAATTAGGATGTAAACGTACAAAAATATGTGAACTTATAACAGAAACAAAGCAACAAACTTTTTCCACTCATAATCTTTCATGTAAGTTAACTGTCACACACTCAGAGTTAAGAGAGAAAAATCAGCAGTGAGACAGCTTATTCCCCCAACACACACACACCACCCATAGCAACACTGTGTGGAAAACACGACAGCATACTAATCAAGGCTGACACACACACACACACACACACACACACACTCTCAAAAACAAGACATATACACACATTCGCTCCCATCAACCATTCTCCTTGGGCTCCACATTCATTATTCAGGGGCTTGGTGCACAGCTTGCCTGACTTAGAGCATCTACAATTCAAACAGGCCAGAGGTGGAGTCGGTACTCAGTGAGAAGCCCCCTTCCGCCTGCCTACCAAACCTTCAATAGCCTGCCGAGACGTGACTGGCTTACCTAGGGAGAGAGACCCAGAGAGAGAGAGAGAAAGAGAGAGAGAGAGAGAGAGAGAGGGGAGAAAGAGGAGTTAAGGACAAGAGAAATGATTCAAAGAAAATCTCATTAACTTGTGTGTGCGTGTGCATGTGAGTGTGAGTGTGCACGTTTGTATGTGTTCCCAATAAGACTGCACACACGTCTATATGGTCGCTTTCTACAATCGCCCCCAAACACACACACACCCCGCCCTCGGCCAGTGACTGATAGAGATGGATTTTTTTTTTTTTACTTGATAATCAAAGGTCATGATGCAGAGAGCGACGGGGTCAGTGTGCCTCGTCGGGAAAAAAACACGCACACACACTTAGAGTCCCGCTGCTATCCACCATAACATACGCCACTCAGGTTGGAACATGAGATTGGGTAGCATCTGACAATGAAGCACAAACTGAGACACACTTTCTGGCTCGGGTGTCAAGCTATTAAATATATTACAGGTTTTGACACACCGTGGAGGCCATTCTTCATATGCTGTTAGGCACGCGCCAGCTTGCGTGGGTGTATACACACACACACACACACACACACAAAGATGCACATGGACTTGTGTATGTTATGACTGCCTCAGGACATCCCTCGAGTCAAATGTGTATCAGGTATTTAGCACCTGTCCCCCTCCACATCCATCTGAAGACACACACACACACACACACTCACACAGATACCCCCCGCCGGCCCATACCTGTCACCTTTCACGCGTCATTCACACACACAAGCACCCCACCGCATGACACCTGTGTGAGAAACAACGCAATGAAATCCAATATCAATTTGCACAGAGCATGAGGAGAGCGAGGCAAAACATTTTCTATTGCCTCTCCTGCACACACACACACACACACACACACACACTATTTGTCGACAACCCCAAACCGGCCCCATTGACACATTTGCTCTCACGTGTCAATCACGAGAGGGTCAACTTGATTGGCTGAAAACCAGATGAGGAAACAACTGGGGCGTCGTGTATACACACACGGGTATGACAGATGCGGATCAAAGGCTTAAGATGAAAACGGCCTCGACATTAAAACACATTAGAAGATAAACAAACAAACAAAGCCGAGAGTCTCATAAGCCGACCAGATGGGAGGTGAAATGTGCCATAAAAAATTATACAGCCCTGTTGAGGAGTCAGACAGCACGTTAGTGAGCTCTGCGTGCCCACATGACAGGAGGCAGGACTTTCCATACACTGCGGGTTATCCAATCTGTCCTTCGCCTGGCCCATCACTCGCACCGCAGGCAAACAGTTTACATTTCATTCTGAATGTGCACGCACGGCGCTCATTATATGTCAATTAGTTTCTTCTCAGCATCGACATTAAAGGAGCTGCGATGAGGAAGAAGAGGGTCTGGATTAAATAGATAAATAAATACACAGATAGATAAATAAAGGGCAGACGGGGAATACTCTCGTCAGAATCCAACGAGAAAGAAATTACACCCCAAGACCACTTATAAATATTGGAGCCTTTGATCTCGGCACCAAATGAGCAAGACGGTCTGTGGGGGGGGAATGCTGTGTGTGTGTGTGTGTGTGTGTGTATGTGTGTGTAATACGGACTGTGTATGCCACAGGCCACGTTCTTTTACAGAGAGGGTTTAACTGAGGCAAAGCTAAGCTCACTGTTAAAGAATGCACAGATACACAGTGCAGAACACTGGCCTCCCTGACTAAGCAACTCCAGTGCTGAACCCTTAATAGTGTAACTGTGCAGGACTGTGGACTTTACTCTACCACCAACGTACAGTAAGGTCTAACATCATACGACTACACCAAGTCTTTGGAGAGCTCGGTCCGTTGGTCAACACGGTGATGAGAACATAGACACCAAAATCATCCATGTGTCCCCGGTAGATTGTTTGCTCCATGCTAACACTTTGGCGTACACTATGTTGAAAGTTTAGAAAGTGAGAAAAATGAGAACTTGTAGCAGCTCTAAAGCTAAATGGTGAGTAATCTGACAAGTCTGGCGGTTTTATGTAGGAGATTGCTAAAAATTTTGGTAAAAACACCTCTGATTACTTTCCCTGTTCATAGGAAGTGAAGGTGGTGGGCGATGGAAAATTGTGTACAGCTAAAACAAATCACAGCGCAGCAAATGAATACATGGTTGTTCACCTGAAACAGTTCCAAAAATAATCCTGGCAACATCAGCTATACTGAGTTAAGGACATTTCAGTTTTACAATTTATGAATGTACAGATCATATAATAAAAAACTTTTAGTACTAAAAGCTCCGTCTTCTTACTTTGGATAATGCTAGCCGCCAACTATCACTCAACGTAGATTTATCATGGATCACAGGAGTGAATGGATGTTTTTTTTTTAATCACTTAACGGAAAAGTTGACTGCAGCCAATCACCCACAAACCTTTTCTTTACAGTTCCTTTACAGTGTTACTTGCATCTATTACAACACTATTAAACCTCATATAGAACAGATCCACCACATTTAACAGACTCTGACATATAATTGGTGCCACAGTTCTGTTATTCATGTAGGGTAGAGGAGAGAGGGATTCCACATTGTTGGAAATATGACTACATCTTGTCTGAGCTTGTGGATGGCAAGCCGTGATGCCTGTCTGTCTACGGTCGGGTTGGTCCGAGATGAACCCAGTGGTGTGGGAAAACCCCCAGGCAGAGGATTAGTTGGGAAAAAGGGGGATTTGCAGTTTAAAAGCTGACCTCTGACATGTATACAACAGCCTTTTGATTCAGTGGATCAGCTCGTTCTGTTTTCTGCTCTGCACTTTCCAGTCAAGCTGTCACTTAAATAACGTCATATTCAGTGTTATGGCTGAACGGGGTTTGTCTGTACGGGGTTTGTTAGGTGACAGAAAGCCAAACGGAAAGCACGGAAAGTGTGATCTCACATTCCTGGCATTACAGCTGCACCTGAGACAAATGTGCACATTTAGCAGGGATAGTCATACTGTTCATGTAAATCATCATCTCCCTCTGAACTGTTAAAAGTCGAAGGTGAGATTTCAATCTCTAGTTTTGAGTCACTTAACAACAGGAATTTTTTTTTTTTTACTCTTTTTTTGACTGTGCCGCAACCTGCCCGGCTCCCAATGTTGGGTATCAACAGAACAGTCAAACTTAATTTGAGCTCTTTCAACATCAAATTCAGGAATAGGGGTGCTTTGTCTGCTAGGTGCAACTACAAGAGTATCAGGTTGAGAAATAAATCACAGAGGGGCTTTAAAATGGAAAGGGGACCTTGCCCGTGAGTTACTGTGCTCTCTGGTTTCACAAGACACAGGTTCTCAAACCTTACAAATCCAAGACATACCTCCATAGCATTCTTGTGGCCATGCTACTCAAGGAAACCTCAGTGAAGAATGAATCTGTGTCATTTATTTACACAAATATCTCAGTATCATACTCCCCAAAAGTCTGGTTTTGATTCTTTGCGTACGTGTCTGTTGTGTTTTTCATAGAGCGCGACCTTATCAAATGTCACTAGTTAAAGTGAAAACTACTCAATATCTTGCAAAGAACTAGATTCCTCTACTGATTACAGCATCAATGTGGGTGCAGACAAAAAACATATCAACCTGAAAGGAAAACAAATGTGCACACTGTTTGGAAGAGAGAGTTTGAAATGAAATCAGGTTTGGAATGGACTGGGTTTAGACTGATATGGGGGTTTTTGGATTGAAGCTGCTGATCCCTTATATTTTGTGCCAATGTGACAATTTTCATGTAAAGAAAATCCAGCCATCCAACCAAAAAAATAAAAATGAAAAAGTTTTAGGTGTTCTTAGTACAGTGGAAAAGGCTTTGAAACAGCATTTAGACCATGGGACACTAAAACTCTCCATTGAAACAAATAATAATAATAATAATAATAATAATAATAATAATACAAATAATAATAATAATACAAATAATAATAATAATAATCATAATAATAATGGGCATAAGGGCAAAGCAGTCAGTAAAATCGGAAGCCAGGTCAAACAGCTCTCTCTCTCTCTCTCTCTCTCTCTCTTTCTCTCTCCTCCTATGTAAAGTTGCCGTTCTGTCCATCCTTCCTATTTGTTCTTTGCCTATTGTCATCCTGATAATAGTTGTGGCCTGTTGTCAAGGCAGCAGCAAACTCCAAGCACACTCATCGCCTTGGCAACCGGTTAAACTGCACAAATAAACTTGGCCAGATGAGAGATACAGATAGACAGCGAAGAGAGGGACAGAGAGACAGCGAGAGAGAGAGAGAGAGAGAGAGAGAGAGAGAGAGAGAGAGAGAATAATGCAGCGTTCAAATAGAGCTAAGTCGCTAAGCTGCAGCAAGCGGGCCGCTATCTTGTGCAATAAGTCTTCCGCTGGACTGAGAGGTTTTATAGGGTGATGATGGCTTGAATCTGATGGTGGGGGTGCCTTGGAAAGTAACTGTCTGGTGTCTGCATAAGTGGCTCCCATTTCTATCCATCTTAATCCCACTCTCATTATCTACGTCCATTTATCTCTCCCTCTTTCTCCCTCTCTTTACAACACGCAGGCTTTAAAAGTAGATGGTGGTGGCTCAGTTGGCTGAGGAGCACGCAGTGAAACTGTCCTAGGATTGAATCCGGCCTGGGACCTTTGTCGCATGTTGTCCCCCTCTCTCTCCCAGTCTCTCTTCACTGTCTAATAAAGCAGAAATACTATACAATAATGTTTTAAAAAGTAGGACATGTCGAACCATAAAAGGTGTAGAATTACATTTGAAGGGCACTCCTGAGGTCCCTGTGATGCCATGTGTAACACCAGGCCTCTGATCACAGGAAGCTGGCCATGCCTCAGAGCCTTTATTAGCACTTCCTGCCCCCCCCCACACACACACACACTGTCAGTCGATCAGCAGCAGAACAGCATCACAGCCAATCTAGCCTATTAGATTCATCCTTGACTCATCCAGAACTGTGGCAGAATCAACATAACACTTCGCCCACTCCTCAGATGACGACAAACCAGAGGAGAGGAGAGGGGAGGAGAGGAGAGGAGAGGAGAAGAGAGGAGAGGAGAGGAGAGGAGAGGAGACAAAGTCATGTGCAACCATAGATTAAAGGGTCAATAAAAAACAAGCACACAATTTAACACACACACACACACACACACACACACACACACACACACACACACACTAATCAAGTGGAGCTCTCAAAACGGCCCATCAATACACCTTGTGGATTCTCCTCAGCGCTGTCTGATGGAGTAGCTGTCCTTTTCTTCAACATTTGGCAACAACTGTCAACTCCAACTCAATATGCTACTTAAGCAAACCAATAATCAGTCAGCTAGCAGAATCAATAAACCAATCAAATACTTTAACACTGCAGAGTCAAAAAGCTCCTCTTTCACAGTTTAGATAAATGAGGCTTTAGTCAAAAAGCTCCTCTTTCACAGTTTAGATAAATGAGGCTTTAGCTCCGCTGGGATTTGGCGTCCGTAATGAAAATAGGAAATATCAACGTATTGGGAAATTCAAAGAGAGACTGTCAACAGTTTTGTACAGGATCTGCCTGACTAATAAGTCTAACAAGTGATGATATCCATCGAAGTTCATACTTCTGAGCATGTGGCCGCTTTGTCCACTTTGTCCGTCGTTGCAGCTGGACAAGGGAGTTAAGGATGAGCTGCATCCACAAACAAACAACCTTGATAATCAAACATTCATGTTTATGCAACGTAATACACAGATTACCGTCAGATGGTGCAATAAGCCACTGTTGTACAATGCTGACCTCTACTGGCTGCCATTGATTCAGATTCATCAGATGTGAAACAAGGCACACTTTTCCAGAATCACCACCACCAAACAAAAAAGTCTTCAAAACACGTGAAATCCACCAAAGACCGTGTGTGCAAACCATTCTGTTGGAAAGACACTGATTTGTTCTCCCCCACCGGATGGGAACAGGTGGCTGGACAGAAAGAAATGGGGGGGATAAAACAAGAGAAGGAGATAATCAAAGAAGCCTTTGAAGTGGTGCACTGCTTAAACCCACTGCACTGGGCTGGCAGTCTATTAAAATGGATGGATGAGGAGATGCATGGATGGATGCAGGGAGGAAGAGAGGGGGAGCAGCGGGGATAAAGCATTAGTAAGCTAAGGTGCATGCAGCGAGAGGCGGAGGGTATGAGGATGAGAATGCACTGTGACGGCCTGAATGTGCTCAGGTTCATGATAGAGGGAGCAAAGAATGGAGGAGAAGAAAGAGGGTGGATGAATAGAGGATCCTGTGGAAAAACCCCACCATGAAGCCAGGGTAAAAACTGAGAAAGGCATGATAGCACAGGTGAGAGTTGCACAAGAAAAAGAGAAAGAGGGGCAGAGAATGAGTAGAAGAGATCCTTATCCTGTTGAACAAATTCAACCAGGCTGTCCAGAATATTTCCTCTGTATCTCCAGCCATCTATTCCTAACTAGCTGTTCTTCCCTTCTCATAACAGCAAGCAAGCATACAGCATCTTCAGGGCACGGCGGATACCACTTGCCTCTGGAGCACGAGCCTCTGAGGAAATCACAGTTTGATGTGAGAGAGGCTTTATTGATTTCAAAACATGATCTAATCCACTAAGTGTTTCCAAGCAGTTGGGGATTTAGACAAACCCTTCGCTGTTTAGACTGCTGATAACATCTGGGGGAGGGGGGGTGTGGTGGCAGGTGCTAAATACCTGAGACACATTTGACTCGGGGGATGTCCTGAGGCAGTCATAACATACACAAGTCCATGTGCAACTTTGTGTGTGTGTGTGTGTGTGTGTGTGTGTGTGTGTGAAAGCAAACTCCTGTGGACCATGGATAATGCTTTTTTACACCTTTCTTATTAGTCACAGTGTGTGTGTGTGTGGCTGACAGAGAAAAAGAGGTGAGGATCAATGAGAGTATGTGTGTGTATGTGTGTGTGTGTATATGGATATTTAATTTGGATCTGCGTGTCTGTGTCAGTGTATCACCATAGTTTGTCTATCTGACCTTGGATATCTGACACTAATCTGAAACAGACCACATCCTTCAGATCTGAATCTGGACCAAAGCTTTCCGACATCCCATACTCCACCAGCCTACATGACACACATACACCGACACAAAGGCCATGTTCAAGCGAGGCCGTTTTCATTCCACCTGCCAAGGTGCATAACGTAACATGTAAGGGGGAGCAGTCAGGATGACATGAATTAACAGTGGTAGCCCCCTAACCAAGGTGGGTGGGTTGAAATTGTAGGTCTGTAGCACGGAGTAAATGCTAACTTTCTGTGCATAAGACAGCCTCCCTTTATTACCGGTGACAGTTCAAAGGCAGCTTAGCACGCTAAGCCCTCATTAAGGCATGGATCAGCACCAGGGTGAAAATTGTGGTGAATTAGCATCGCTAGCGCACAACTCAGGAGGAATTAGCAACACTTGCTAGTGTGCTAAGGGTTAAAACTAGCTGCAATTGTACCAATTTACATCAAAGGCAGAGTGAATCAAATAAATGTTTGCTTTTTGAGGCCCTTGGCAATTTATGAGGAAAAGTTGTGATAAAGTTTTGAGCGTAGCCAATAATACACCTCTGCATTGTTATTTTCCAACTCTGAAATTGATTTTGAGTTGCAGGTAGCAACTGACAACTAGCTGACTTTTCACCATTTCACCAGGGAGAGCTTGTACATGAGGCTTCCTCCCATGTCAAAAAGAACAATGCTTGTACTTTTCACACCACGGGATTCACTTGGAGGCCTACCTCTCTCTCTTTTACTCCCTCTTTCCTTCCCTCCTTTTCAACTCTGGCTGAACTCTGTCCCACAGGTAAAAGCTCATTCCCACACCACCACTTCTAGAAAGCACAGTTTGACCAGTGGGCAACAGTGACCTGTCATCCACGTAGAAACAGATAGTTAATCATGAATGAATGATTATTTGAAAATGTCACATTAAATGATGGACAAATTTAAATGGCTACACATTTTATTTTGTGCTTTTTTTTGATGAATGGGTTCAGTCTTGAATAGAGGTACAGATGCCTTTTTAGTGATAGCAGTTTGATATTATAGATAGACAGTAAAAGAGGGAGATTAAATACCCCTTCTCCATGCTTGACCCTCCATATAAAAGTCTCTCTCTCTCTGGGACAAAAAGGGCTTTTCTGATGCCTATCAGTCTCAATCCAAATGCATGAGCACCTGTTACAGATGACCTTGATAAGAGAAGCAAAGAAAATAGATGGTCAGAATAGTGGATCAGAGCAAAAGGTACTGGCTTTAATGCGGAGGCTGCCAGACAACATTACGCTGGCTCAACTCTACTTAAAAGGAGTCGACACAGCTGTCCCATACAATAAAGGTCTATTAACGTCTACGTGAGATAATATGTGTTGGGTTTCATTCAATAACATTGTAAATTGTACCATTAAAGCACAGTGACAGAATATTTGCAGATGATTTGGCTGCCGTAATAACTTGCTAATAGGCCTATGCTGTGTGATGTGCTGTTTCGGTGCTATGGATTATCCATTCCTATGTAGCAAAAAGATAAACAATACTTTGCTGTTGGCAAATGAGCCAGCAGCCTTGTTTCCACCACAGGACCAAACAGGACTGGGTGGGCCTTTACGTATGCCAAACGATTGTCTGCAAAACAGTAAATGTTTAACTGTTGGTGTATAGACTTAAAGAAACAAACGATTCTCTGAAAAGACGTGACTGCCCTTGGTGCAGCTATGTGGCAATTGGGATTCAGCAGATGTCCTCACCTACGTTAGGCATGTTTGCCTCCTGGTGGTCAGTTTAGGGCGCTTCACACCCAGGGTACAAAACAAAACAGTACAAACAATAAATGTCTGTTAACAATTCCTCCTTTCTTCTTTCTTAACGCTTGGCAGGAAACCCCACACCCCTTCTCTTAAACAATGCCTAGAGATCTACTTCAGAGAGAGTTCAGAAGCAGGACATGAGTCATTTACTAATTATACTATACTATGTACTAGTGAACTTTAAATCGCCCAGCTTGAAAAACATCTCAGAATACAAGGAATCAGACTGCTCAGGGTGCAGTCAACATGTTAGTCCGTGGTTGTTGTTTTGGCAGGTGACCGCTGAGCTGTCTCTCTCACCTCTTACCTAGATCAGAGTTTGGTTTTTCAGGTGTGACGCAACACAATGATGGACAAGTGAGACAAATCAAAAGAAAATGGAAATACGTTGCTGCTGAACTACAGCACTACTTTCTTCTCATCAGTGCACTCTACTCCAGCCATGTTTAGAAAAGAGAATAGATACTGAATAGATAATGTTGCTGTTTAGAGGGCTTAGAGGGCATTGCTAATGATATAGGAGGTACAGTAAGTAGAAGAGGACGGAAGCAATTACAACAGTAGAGCAGGAGAGCAACCCAATACCTTGCAGGATCTCCTGTTACACATGTGGAACCCACCTGGCGGATGAGATGAGAGACTACCTGTTGTTGTGCCATGTAGCTCACTGTGGTGGCGGCATCTCACATCCGTCGCCTTAATGTAAGCCCTGTGACCCTGTGCACCACATACACCCTTGTGTGCATGAATACTCACTACATGCAGATCCTCACATACACACATGCAAACACACAGGTACACACAAATATACACCAGCACGTACGTAAAAAGTAACATACACACACACACACACACACACACACACACACTTTGTCTCCTCCAACAGCACAGAGCATCTGCTCCAGAGGTGTTGTATGAGCTTAATTACAAGCTGGATCCAGGTGTCAGGGATAATTTCCCCTCTCCTGATAGGGTGCACAAATACACAGACAGCCAATATAAAGATTCACAACAAACACAATGCAGCCCTATCGCACCAGATCAAGTAGAAGAGGCGTAAAGTTCTCAGTTTGTTATCAAGGCTTGGGCTTGTAAAGTCTGGATACATTCAGAATATCTAATACAATAATATCGAGGGATCACAGACTACTTTCTGCTTTCCAATGCTCGACCAAGGCAATATGCATTCAAAAGGAATCAAATGAGACAATATCTAGAGACGGTATGTTCGCTTGCTAAAGAGACACAATCTCTCTTTACCAGCGCTCTCATTATTAAAACCCCCAGCCAATCTTAACTGGGGAGTGAGAAGAGAGGAAATGAGGAGAGTCCTATTGGAATTCAACCGTGTGTGTGTGTGTGTGTGTGTGTGTGTGTGTGTGTGTGTGTGTCACATCGGTCTGGCTCTTGACTTTTAATGCTGGGCCTTCATCGGAATTCACTGGCAGACCAGTAGGCCCCTCGGGATCTCAGCCGGTTGCATGCGTATGCACCACTTTCTCATTTCCGTGACCACCATGCCTAATCTTCACAGCCAATCAAATGCTGCCTCCTGCCAATACCTCAATTTACTAATGGTACGAAATAGAGAGGAGAGAGAGAGATGGGAGAAAAACAGGGAAGACGACATAGAAAACAGGGAGCACAGAGAGGGAGACTGCAAAGGAAGAAAGGGGGCTAGAGAGGAGAGAGAGCAAGACAGACAGCAAAAGAGAGGCAAAGAAAAAAACAGAGAGAGGAGAAACAAAGTGAGAGAGCGAAAGAGGAGAGAGAGAGAGGCGACCAAGAGAGCGAAGGAGAGAGATAGAAAGGGACAAGTTGGACCAAAAGCTGTCAGAGGAACCAAAGGTCAAACTATGATTTATATCGGGGCTCCACAGCTCCCTGGGTTTGTATTATCACTGATCACCAGTCATCTATCACCAGACCCCACAGCCCTGTCAAAACATAACCCTTTAAAATGCATCCCCCTTTACATGACAGAGACAAAACATTCGGTTTACACGATATAAAGCCCCCCCGCCTAAACATCTAATTTGCCTCCTGACCCATATGAGTGCTACCATGCACCACAACAGATGTTGCTGCTTTCCACTTCAAAGAGGGACCTGGGGGAGGTGGGGGGTTGGGGGGGGGGGGGGGGGGGGGTGCTTTGGTCACATTACCGGTAAAGCCTATCTAGCCGACAGCATTTCACCGGAGGCTTGCCATCTCCATGCCAATACACAGACACAGCCACAGTGATGAATCTGCTAAGGCTCTATTGTTTGTTATTGGCCACCAATGGTCTCATTCTCTCCCCTTAACTCCCCTCTCTCACCCCCTAACACCTCAAACTGAGCCCTCTTCAGTGCTGAAGCAGAGTGTCCCCACCCTTCTTTTTTTAGGGGGCCATTCATGTGTCTGGGCGCCCTGACAGTCTTATTTGCCTGGCTATCTTGTTAACATGGTGAATAGCAGGTCAGGTCTGTGTTATGCAGATCAGATTGGGTTACCGAGGGGACAGACATCAGCAAGCCATTCAGCGCCGGGTTAAAACTCAACCCCAATCCCTCTTGTTCTACTGCAGCCCTCCTTTCTCCTCCCTCCCCTCTTCTTTTCTCCTCCTCTCCCCCCTCTCCAGTGCTTTTAGCCAGCTAAAGTTTCAGCTAAGGCCCTAGTGCATACAAGGGCACGCTTTGTCCAGCGCCAGTCACTTCTGCCAAATACACAACCTGAACTAAACCCACTGCCACAATGAAGTTTTATGTTGTGCTGCTGGCAGGAGGAAATGAAGAAATTGCAAATGGGAAGATCTCAGAGTATAAATCCTCCTTTACAGTCTGACTCATCTTGGGGAAAGTCCTGACCGTACCATCAGGTCAAGTGTAACCTTTTAAGCCTACATTACCACTGACGGTGGCAGTACTAACGTGGCCTGACAGTGTTATTGAACGCCGCTCTAAAACACACCCACGTGGTGAATAAGTGGGTCATGCGATCAGGCCGATCAGATATCACATTCACACACAGCGCTCATGGTAATAAGCCTGGTAATGAGTCTCATTAGCACAAGGAAAATCAATCAAGCCAAAGGCAAGCATTAAAAATTCAGAAGGAGCATGTTGTGCAAGGCAAATCTACTCCAATTCCTAACCTGCCTAGAGCTGAGCGGCCAACTCAGCTTACTGAGTTACACAGGCACTCTGACACACAAGCAGCCAGGTAATACACACTAGCTGCTGCACTTTGTCCCACTTCTAAGAGGAGAGAAAAGCACATTTTTTGGGATGAAGATGTGGAGTGGAAACATTTAACTTTGTGTTACATGATATGAGGCATCAAACAATGATAAAATCTTTCAATTAAACAGAGTTTACATTTTTCTAAAGGCTCAGCAAACAGAGGCCGTTGGGTTAAACTCACAATTGGAGTTAAATCACATCTAGAACTAATTTTAGTAATGTTCATGGAAGACCTGGGTGTTTTTAAATAGACAACACTGGATTGGGTCTTCTCTTGGCTCTGAATGAGAAATGCCTCAACACACACAGTCAACCTACTATGAAAAAAACCCCAGGATACCAGCTTAGCTTAGCGGAAACCTCTTTATATAGAGGCAGCACGGATGAGGAGAGGCAAAAGAAAAAGAAGAAGAAGAAGAAGAAGGTGGGGGGGAAACATGCCAATGCCTTCCTTGCACGGTATCTCTTGAATATTTAGAAAAGCATCAATATTTCAGTGAATTCTGAGAAGAACGCATGTTAAAAGAGTGGGAAATGGTAGGGGGGTGAGGTGATGCACAACGCAGCCCAGTCTCTCCCTGGCTATGCCCCACACAAACAACACGTCTACCGAGAAGAGGGTGAGGCTGTGCAACTTGGATGAACTACATGTCTGACAAAAAACTGGGAAGGGAGTTGAATCTACATACACAAACACAAACACATGAAAATGCTTGCAAGAGCTTGTACAGACACACACACACAATGGGTGCACATGAATACCACTCCACAAACAGGGGATGGAGATTCTACTTCAGTGCATGTCAGTGGCTGGTATTTTTTATCTTGGTAGGTGCAAACTTCCGCTTGCTAGCTGTAATTTGTCGTCTCTGGCTGACAAATGTTTTTTGAGAGTTCTGGTTTTAATGCACTGAACAAAAGATGCATAGAGTGCATCTGGTACAGTATAGGCACACCAGCCTAGGCCTAAAGATCAGCTAAAGACCACCCCATCAAAACACACCATCATAACCCTGTCTATGAATTCACAATAGAAGGTGAAGGCTGACTGTGGCAACTGAGCACTCTGAATTCCTAAAAGAGATAAAAGTTATATTGGAGCTGTCTCTTGACTTCTAGACCCAGAGGACTGCGTTATATGTTGCATGCAAGTGCAAACCATGCTATTTACTTGGTGTTGATTAGCAAATGTGAGAACATGACACTCAAATTCACATCTATACACTTCCATACCACTTCATAGATCCAATTTTGGTGGCCAGCTTCTGTTGTTGACTTTGTAACTGTTAATCAACTGTGCAGCAGATGAATAGCATCTGGTACATGGCCAAAGATAGTATGGGCACACCTGCCCCACCGTCTCCCTATCTCTAACCCCAGGGTCAGTTTAAGTCCACCACATTCCACAAGAAAACACATCATTACAACCATATCTATGTCAATCAGCATGAAAACCTGTTTTCGTGCTTGAGACAGGCAGGGAGCACCTCTTTGTGAAGTTGGCAAGTTTTCTCCTCGGGAACAAAGACTTGTTGCAGCCATAAAACAGCCTTTTGCCTCTGCTCACAAAACCGTCTTAAGAGGGGTGTCCATTGGCAACGTCTCCTTCCAGTTAGAGGGGGAAAGGTTTACATTTTATTGTGGGATTGCAAAGACAGGCAATTAAAACCTGCATTCCTGGGTTGGCTGTTGCCCCTATAATAGTTTTCTTTATAGCAAAGGAGGCCGGATGATCCTTGGGGTTCAGACTCTCCCCTTTCATTGTGGATTCTTATTAGAAGATAAAGCACCTGAGTCATGCAAGGCTGCTATGTTAACTTCCAATAATGGCCTAGATGGCTCCCCCGCATTTTGACATTTCATTTGTAAAAATAGCTTTGTGTATAATAGCTTTCTGTATAATAGATAGAACAAATTTATGGGGTGTTTATGAGGGAAACTAAAGACATACGATGATTATTAGATCCAAGCCAGTGGTTCTCAACTGGCATGGAGAGACACTCTAGTGTGCTGTGGAGTGAACTCACACCTTGAGAGCTGCTCAAGTGTGAAGAAAATCAAAGTCAAACAAAACTATCACATCTACTTCATACAGTTCACCTTTGTTGAGATTATAATTAAACCATTCTTGATTAATGCACTTTGGTGCATTAAAGTGGCTCATTGTGTTTGCGGGCCATCCAACCGTCTACTTTATGTGGGAATTTGTAAGCAGTCTGTAATGTGTCTTAGGGTTTTGTTGTTTCCACAAAGTTTGTCTCAGCAGCCAAACAGAAGGGTTGAAAGTGCGTAGTCTACTTCACAACACACCATTAAATCACTTCTGCTTCCACACCCATCACAATCAGGATTAGACTTACACTAGGCCTATATTTGAAGTTGTATCAAATCTTATAATAGAGTTTGAAAACATACTTTAGTCACATTCCTTCACACACTAACCCAAACCTGCTGTTGCTGTGATTCATAGCCTCTGACAGAGGAAGAAATTGCAGATGGCTCCTTTTTGGAAATATATCACAGCACAGACAAATCTATGTCTCCCCTGTTAATAATACATTTTGAGTGACTGTGGCTGCAGCAAACTTGAATCTGTCCTGCTGCATGAATGGCTTCCATAATAAAAACAATTATCTTAGGGCACATAGGACCTGGACAATGGCTTCCTTACACTAAAACGCATGGTTGAGTCTATTGAAAGTTCATCTCAAAGGATTCCTCCAGAACATCACTCTGCTGTTGTAGAAGAAACCTAAGCCTGACTCAGTAGGGCAGTAGAGAAGCTATAAATGAGAAACAAAATCATATTGTAGTTTTATATCAGAATGCAGAATGGGCAAACTTGCAAGTGTTTAATTGGCTTAATCACTAAAGCTGGGCAGCATATCTCATTCAATAATTATGTTTTCTCCCCTGTTAGTGTCTTTCTGTCTGTCAGCAGGATATCTCAAAAACCTCAACGTGATTTCCATTAAATCTGGTGAACAAACAGGCCTTGGGCCATGGACTTGATTCGGTTTTGGTGATCATCTGGATCTGGGGGTCTAATCTGATTTCTGACTTCTGACAATAGACGATTATTGTTTTTTAGCCAAACTATGAAGATATAGAGACTTGATTCCAAAACCTAAGGATATGATTGCAGGGTCTGAGTGCCTATAGTTCAGTGATGGATACCTCTAGCCGGCTCATCTGACTTAAGGTCACATGGGGATGTCTGCATCTCAGAAATTAGACGACTGATAGACTGTGTGTATGCATAAATGTGATTTTGGACGGCAGGGAGAAGCAGTAGTGTACCTCCATCTGTGCAGCGCAAAGCCAGGACACTGGTCTCGACAGGAGTTACAGGGCTGTCCTCTCTGTGGCTCATCCGCAGGGTTCAGCTTGGGAAAAACAGGAACAGGAAATGATGGGTTACAACTTCCACCAGTTTTCCTTTAACAGCTTTATATACACATATACATACAGTATATAGATATCTAATCAAACTTTTTTTATATATATATATATAGCACCTTTCGTGCAGGCTCTGGAACACAAAGTGCTTTACAAATTAAAAGAACATCAGAAATCAGAGACGATAGTGAGACAAAAAGACATAAATGACAAAACAAGAAAAAATAAAATAAAAATAATAACAATAAAAATAAAATAAAATGTATGTTTTAAAATGCCATTTAAAAATGTCCACAGACTGTGATGCCGTCAGATTCATATATATATATATAGTATATATATATATTCTCCCATTATTCTCCTATTCTCCCATTTAGGAGAACAGCCCATGCCGGGGCTCTTAAACTATCTGCCTTGACAACAAATTCCCCTTTGGCTTGTTGTGACGCAAACGTTTTTAATGAACAACACATCATAGTAATGAACCACACATCATCACACGAAGCTACTCTTTGTGCATTCATTACAGTGATACAATAGGCTTACCAATAATAAATACATTAATGTAACATTATTCTTGAGAAGTCTCTTTTTGATGAAACTATAAAAGAAATGATTCTGACTTGGTGAGTGACTGGGTGAGGCAACAAGGATGCGTGGACTCATTAGATGATCTGCCTCCAAGTAAATGGCACACATAAGTGAGGATGAAACAAATGTCTGGTGAAATGATGGGAAAGTTTCAACAAAGGCCACAGGCTGAAACAGAAAAAAACGTATATTCTTTCATCACCCAGGCTGTGTGGTTTAATGAGGCTTGTGCCGGTGCGTTATCTTTAATGAACAGATGCAACTTTCTGCGCCAAGGCAACGGGACCGAGAGGAAAAACGACAGACAGAGTCCACATCAAACAAACATAACGTGTAAAGTCGCGTGCGTAGCCTATTTAAAAAAAATCACAATGAAATAACGTAAATACATACAAACGAAACAAATGCGCCCTATGATAACTTCTAATCTAGCCTACATACCAATCTGCTGGAATCTCTCTTCTTGGAGCTGCGAGTGAACATGACAGGCTGATCCCAGGACAGTCAACTTATAACCAAGACCAATGGCGCGCGGGGGGACACTTGGGGAGCATCAGCGCGCATTTGTAAATAATCACTCACTGTGGCGCGCGGCTCTCCTAACACACCGAGCCCTGGCTGCAGTCCTATCACATTAACCCAACCTTCATTAATGAATGAAGCTGCGCGGTTTCCGGATAGCAGCGCCACCCTACTGCCACGCAGCCAATGGGATCGTGGGGAGAAATAAAATTGGACGGATAATAATTACGCCCCCCATTAGTTACAGTGCAACCAGTGATGCAGTGGTAAATAACCAGATGGATGAACTGTGATCTGCAGTCGGTGGTCATCATAAAAATGCCATTTCTCATTAAAACACCCAATTTTTTTTATGCCAGCTTAAAAAGGTAAACAGATTCTTAAAGCTCCACAAATAGAATAGAATAGAAACATGATTGTCCATTGGTCACTGCTTTTCCACTCACAATGTAGGCTGCACACTGTCTTGATGTCTTGAGTCATAACATAAAGTAATACAACCTTAGCTCTGGCTCAACAGGGATTTTTTTTCTTCCAACACCAACAACATGTTCCCCAGCCAACCCTGAGGTTAACCTACAGCCCCTACCATTCATGCCCTCAGTGTACCTACTGAGTTCACAGCATCTTCCCTCTCTCTGAGCAGTTCCTGATTTACGTTTGTTCAGAAAGGATTCATTCAAACCCCTATTCATCTGCCGTCTGTCTCCCACTGGGCATTTTTCATGTCTATTCCCTGTGGTTTGACACGGTGTTGGCTCTCTCCAGCAAGTGTCCACTATTTATCACCAGAGAAAAGGCTTTTTAACATAACCGGGACAGCCCCAGTGTGAGAGTGCTCTCAGAGAGGAGAGGCACTCCTCATTAAGTTGTGTTCAGAATATAGACACACACTTTTCTCAAGGCCCTATTCACTTTAGCACAGCCATCGTTCAGTTCTGTCAGCCTCTCTTGCCATGCACAACTGTGGATCTATCTTTATCTTTATTTCTTCATATTGGATATACAACAAATCTCTAAGAATGGGAGTGGCGCTAAGTTAGCATGAATGCCACTCTCACCTCCCCTCAGCAGAGTGTGCCTTTGAGCATGACACTCATTTCCTTGCTGCTAGGTTGGAGATTGGAGTTGCTCAGTAACTGTTCAAGACTGTGAATTGCACATGTAACTACTTCTCAAAGCCATTGCTGTAAATATCAATAAGTTCTTTGTCAATAGGGTGGATGTCTGCATTGGCATACTATTAATTATAGTATAATGATTTTGGATCCCAGGGTGTTTCCTCCTATAGACAGATGAAACAGCACTAAAGGAATAGACTGGTATAAATGGTTTAATTCAATAATGAAATACATAATTAATAATAAAAAAATATACGTATAAAAATGTTATTAGACTGATATATCAGGGTGCCATACACCTATCGTCTGATATCAGCATCAGTGTCCTCCACCTCCAATATGATGATATGGTGCTGTTTGTTTGATTACATATTTATTGTATAATTGATCAATGCTACACTGGTAGTTATGTTTTATTTTATTTTATTTTATTTTATTTTATTTTATTTTATTACAATGATTAAATTTAAATATATTCAATATTGGCACATAATGTTACCTATTAGCTTCAATTCAAAACATCAGTATTGATATTGGTCTATAATCATAAAGTGAGTCTGAATACAAGACAAGAGTCATGGTTTCCTTTTCTCTCTTCTCCTTGTAGAGCTGTTACTGGTGTGACTTTCTGCCTTGCTCGTGCAATTGCTTCTCCGTGTGCGTAGTGAGAAAGACTGCAGTGCAGGTGTTGCTAGGTCTAAATGAAATGACCCTCCAGTGAAGTAAAGACAAGAGAGAGGCAGAAAGGGAGAGAGGAGGAAAGAGAGAGAGAGAGAGAGAGAGAGAGAGAGAGAGAGAGAGGGAGGGAGGACAGGCAGCACTGTTGTACTGTGAGAAGATCTCTGCGTTGTCTCAAGGACAGCCTGGCGACATTGAGACACTCAGTTCCACCTGTGGATAAGAAAAGGAAAAACAAAAAAAACATCCTCGCTGGTTCCGCATCAGCAGTTTCGGAGGCAGACGATGGCAGTGAGGCAGAAAGAAAGAGAGCTGAACGAAAGGCATACACACAAATACATGACACAAATACACACACTCATATACACAGACATGCATACAGGCGAACTCACACCCCCTCACTCACCCCCACCACCACTTTCCACAAACACATATCTGGGCATCCAAATTATTTGTGTGTGCAGGGTGCTGGAGGCTTACTACTAAGCCTTAGTTCAAAGTCATCCTAGATTACCTTCAGGAATGATGATGAGAATGATGGTAAGGGGAACTAACCCTGGGGCCTCATGACTTTAAAGCTCTCCTCACTGATTCTCAAGTTTAGATTCGAAACATCGTTAGCAGAATCAAAAAAAGACTCACATATGCTTCCAGGAGCAATGCAGAAACTAGCTGCAACACAAGAAAACCTCCTCTTTTGGTTGTGCAGTCAATACGGTAATAGGGTCATTGTTTTTACATGGCCCAGTTCAATACAGTGGAAATAAAGACTCTAAAAAAAATTATTTCTAACATTGTGCATTTCATTTCAGTTTGCGGGGTGGTGGACACGCCGTTCAGAGGTGTTGGGAACACGTCTAGTGCAGCCCGAAGCCTATAGCAACTCAGGTCACTGGTCTAATCCGTGTGGGAAGGTCTAGGAATGTGGTTGAGAACAAAAACAAGGGAACTGTCCAAACACATGGAGATAGACGGAGAAGTGAACTCCAACTGTGCGCGCGAGTGTGTGTTTACGGTGTTCACCACAAATAACCATATTCATCACAATCGTCACAATGGAAAAAAATCTGATATGCCCCGTCTCAGTTTGCTTCACTATTGTTTGCACTGGAACACGGAGAGGAAAGTCTGGTATCAAATATTCCCTTTTCCCCACCCACCCACCCCGCTCTTGCCTTTCTTGCCTTTCTTGCCTCTTACACACACACAAAAACACACTTGCACACATTCACACACTTTACTCACACACTTACACAAAGACACAGAGGGAGGACACCAACCTCTGTCAACATTAAAAGTTCTTTGATGAATAGACGCTGCAGTCAACACAGCTCCAGTAGGGTAAATGAAGGGAACACACATTTCTGTACTGCATCTCTTTTCCTCACTTAATCAACAAGGAGAGCAATGCCACTTCACAGAGGATACAAACAAGGGTGCCTTTAGACCCTACAGAAGGAGGGTGTAATATTTGGGCAGTGGTTGATACCATGTAGCTGTGTGGTATTGGTATGGAGAGCCACATTTCTAAAGGCCTTGAAGAGTAGCAGCACAGGCCCAGGAAGCATACCAACAAGGACGCTGACCTTGATCATGCTGCAGTAGCCCGCGGCTAAGCGCTTCACCCGGATTGCTCCCATGAAAACTCCATGAATTCACTCACTTTGCTGCCTGCTACAGATTGAGTGCATATGAGTGAGGTGGAGATGCCTGCTGCATGAATTACCAATCTAATGCCAACATATCTATACATGTGTGCAAGTGTATCAAATGGATGTACTGCAGATGAATACCTGTACACCTATGCACACATAAAAAAAAAATCTAATGTTTGATAACGCAATAATATGAGAAAGCAATTTGATTCCAGATTGATGAAAATGTTGTTAGATAGCAGGTTTTGCACACATGATAAATGCATTAATGCCAATCAAGCTACTCATTTTAAAATCTTGAGCAATGACACTTACGTCCGAGGAGTATTGAGTAGCAGTCGGCTCTTCTCTCTGTGTAAATTAATAGGGGTGTGAGTGATATGTTTCTACTTCCAGCCACCTGGCCGGTCTGCATGTGTTTGCTGATGGCTGGTGTCAAAACAGAACACGCCTCTGGGGGGGGATCCATGGAGATAGCAAACACTAGGTATTACAGGTGACTGTCAGGGCACACAAACACACACACACACACATACATTCAATGCCCGCACGCACACACACACATTATATGGGTGTCATATCAAATACACCACATTAAAAGGTGCTTAACATCATTTCACACAATGCCATCAGTCCAAATAAACCATGCCCTTTACAGCAGAAGTCCCATAGACTGTAGGCTATCATATGAGACACATCTCAGTAAACAGTATCCTTCACCTCATCCTCCAAGTCAACATCAATATCTCCAGTATAGATTAGATTAGTCAGATTAGCTCTGAGCCAGTGACCGTGACATATTACCTCTTGCATTGAAAAACATGACATTCACTGGAATATGTCATCCAGACTCAATGCATACAGTTAATGATAGTGATAGTGTCGCTTTCTGATTATATGAAAAGATAGACCGCCTAACACCTGTGGTATGAGGTAGATACAGTCTCACAGCTGGAAGTGACTTGTCCTTGTAACATTAGACCTGCCGGCATTCACCACACTTGGAAAGAATTCATCACAGCTTTCTGAACGTGATGAAGCGAGATAAAGCTTATTATACCGTTTGTGGATTACACTTGGCTGTGTCTGCTAAGCAAAGATGATTTCCTCCCTGAGTGCTACAATGTCATTTCCTTTGCAGGAATATCTGATGTAATATAAACCTTTTCTGACATGCTGCTGTCATCTACCTACGTGGAAGAACGGTCTCTCACAGTTTGCATGCATGTGTGTGTGTGTGTGTAAGAGAGAGAGAGAAGGAGGAGAGAGTGAGAGAGAGAGAGAGAGAGAGAGAGAGAGAGAGAGAGAGAGACTTTGTACACACCAACCCCTGGGATGTTTTCAAATCTACGTCTGAGTCACGCTCTGTTCTTAAGTTTAGACAAGCCCTCTGGAAGCTGTTGAAAGCTTCCTCCCCTTCTCTCCTTCTATCCCTTTGCTTTTCACGCTTGTGCTTCTCCTCTGTATAACAAGCCTCGGTTTTAAAAGGGATTTTGACAGGCATTTGAGGAGTCAGGAGGAGTCAGTCCCAAAATGATGTGTTGGCTCCCATTGTCTCACTTGAGACTTCCCAAACAACATGAAATATAGATCACTTAAGCTTGGATAGCTTAGTTGGAAACCCAGTCATACACCACTTACATGCCCCACAGTCATAGTAATAGCATTGTATTCTCCAGTCTCTTTCAAGTGAACGCTAAGTTAGGAACAGCATGACAAGGGCACAAGAGGCTCAACATTGTGGCCACTCTGCAGGTGTAAAGCGGCTTCTTATCTCACTATGCTGGAAAAATCACCAATGAAAGAAGGTTCAGAAAGTGGTATAGCAGAGAGAGTAAGAGCAGTTATAACATTCAGTGAAGGTCAGAATACTGGTAGCATGTTGCAGATTTCATCTCACCCATGCTGATTTGATATCGTTCCTGGTAAATGTGAATAAAGGGATCATGCACTGATTTTTTTCACCCCCAACTAAAATCTGCTCAGCTCAGTGGGCTTCACATGATAATCACAGAAGGTTGACCGGTGCCTACACCTGGTAGATGGTCAGGTGAACCACCATAATAAACAAACACAGACAGTTGGACCATAAAAAAGGGCAGCTCCGTGTAACGCCTCTGTTAGGGCACAACCCGGATGTTTACAGTGGTGGAAACGTATGTAATAATGAGTTTTATGGCCCTTATCATGGCTATTGTCTATTCATGACTATCATAGCCGGACAAGCTGGAGCGTGAAAATGATTCATTAGCGTAGGAAAAAAGCTCATAGGCATGGGTGGCATGTGTCTGGCGTTTTATTTCTCTCCGATCAGCAACCTCATACATAAATCATACATTTCATATGGCAGCACTGAACGCTATTTAAAAACATTATGCGGACATAAATATAAGTGAACTAAGGCTCATTTTATGGCATTACTGCGTGATAATTCATAGTCATTTAAGATAAAAGCCTATGTACATTCACAAAAAGAAACAGTAAAATAAATACTTGCATATGAAAAACACCATATATCATGTTACCTTTAAATCATTAAACTTAAAAATAATAGTATTATCCAATAAACATGTGGCAAATATGTAAAATTCGATAAATATACTTAAATATCCTAATGATCCCTTAATTTATGGCACCTGAGAAAGCCTTTCACTAAAGTTTGACATTCACAATGAGTTGTGAGTGTCAGGTTGACAAAATAAGACACTTTTCATTTCATAATACTAGCATGTCAACAAAGTACGTTGTTGTGGAATTCCCTTTGGCTGCGTCAGGCGTGTATACTGACAGATAGAGGTACATGTACAGGACATCATCTCATAAGGCACCGAAAGAATAGCACCACTCATAGAAAGACTTACAATGGCAAATATGGTTCTTCATCTTCAATATCAGTGAAAATGTGTAGTTCAAATAAGTACCCTGACTTCTACATAATCATGAATTCAAAATCAAAACTAGTAGTGAGAAATGAATTTCTTTCAAAGTTTCTGCAAAAACATCATCTCACAAAAGGCATAACATTGGTTAAATAGATAAAAAGTACATATACACAAAATACAAAGTACCCTGATAATGTCACAACGAACAACAAGTCAAAATGAACATGAACACATCTGTACACAGTAGGGACAAAGATGAAAAGGCGGACGTGAGGTACAGAAGACGATGTTTTTACATGCGGCATCTGGACAGATACCATGCTCCAGGGCCTGTGGCTTCAGCAGTGTGAGAGGTGTCTCCAGGGCCGGCCCAGTGCACTATATCTCCGCGCTATCTAGTGTATCTTTATTGGCCTGAGGTGAATTCTTTCTTTCTGAATTCTTTCATGTTGCTCCAGCTAAGATAGCCGGTCTGCTCTCTAAGAGCTAAGGGTAATGGCTCTCCCTTGTCATTGCACGCTACCCGAGAGATATGGACAAGCACAGGGGAATTTGATTCTCTCTGATGTCTGGCAGTATAATCTCTCTGGTACTTTTAGCCTGCGAGCCTCTCCTTACGCTCCAACGGTGTGTGTATGAGTGTGTGCGCTATCTGTGCGTTTGTGTGTGTGTGCTGGTGGGTATGCATTTTTGTGTTGGTTTCTGCTCTAGGTGTGTATTTTCATATTTGTGTGCGGCAGTGGAAGGAGGGTTGTACGTGTGTCTGTGTGTTCATGTGTAGGAGTGTGTGTCTGCACCATTACTTGAGAGCGAACCCAAATTTCACTTTCTTCACTTTCACTTCTGACTTTTGTCCTCATCATCTCTTTTCTGCTCAAACACCTCCAATAAACATTTCTTCAGCTGCCAAACTTCACAGCCACTCTCCCACACCTGCAATCCTTGTACTGTATCGAGGTAGCAGGGTTGCGATCAGTTCAATTTTAATTCCACTGAACGAGTGTAATTTCTTCAAAATCCCAAAATTGGAGAATGTGTATCTTTAAAACATACAAACTTTTGAAAGAAAAGAGGGTAAATGATCAGTCATTCATCAGTGAAAAGCAGTTGAATCAATCGTGACCTAACCTCACTCTATTCTGGTCCTGTGGTCTTAGTAGTAGGAACACCTGGCTATTTCCTGCAGCAGCTGCCTGTGTCATTGTCGCCCCTGAACCTACACCTCCAGCTCTCCTCTTGGTCCTGGCAGGCCCCAGTTTATCAGAATAGGCCGGTTCCAGCTGGAAGAGCACCTCTACTTGCAATTAACTGTTGGAGAGATGCTGGAGAGGCAGCTTGAACACATCCACTAGGTGACATACAGAGCAATCCAGATGATTTTTCACTCAGGTTTGAATCTGTTACTTCAGGACTAAACCAAGAGGACAAGTGTACTGGGGGAAGGCCAGGTGAGCAGCCTGCCCCAGAATAAGGTTGTGATATTATGATGCTAACCCAGACCAAGACTAGAGGTAGAGTCCAGTCAGCAGAAGTAACTGGACAAACAAGCTGAATGATTCTAGAGCAGCAGTTGCCTACAGGGTAGAGAGGTGGACTTATGACTGGAAGGTCCCTGAACCAACTGGGAACATCTTAGAAGCAGGCCCTTGAGCAAGGCACTAAACCAAAAAGTGTTTTAGTGGCAGCCAGTGCTAGACAAGTGATTGTACTGGGCAGCCCCGAGAAGTGAATGTGAGTAACTGTGACTGTAAACCAGGGTGGTGCTGAATAAGAGCATGTGTGCTCAGCAAATCTTCCCTGAATTAATAAAGGTTAAAAAAAAAGACCCAATGATTGGAGACACCTCGCTGCGTAAGAAAAACAGGACTGCTGACCACCATCCTACTAAAAAGTCCAAATGGCAAATGTCCAAAACGGAAGGCACATTTTGGCAGGTACATGATGGCGAAGAGACGCTCTCCAAAACAAAACCCTTAAATTATCTTACAATACAAAAATAAATGTGGAGTACAATAAATAATTCATTTTTTTTACCATGCTATGTACAGTACTTACACCAGATTCATTTACACTATGTACACAATGGAGGGAAAGAGGTCGTGTGAAGGACGGGTTTGAGCATTAGGTCGGCTGCAGCACCGATGAGGAGGGACGTCTTGACATGATTAGCACCTGAAGAGCACTGCCAAGAGGATGGAGACAGAAACCAAAGCAGCCGTGGACAGAGGAAATGGGTCTATTCAGTGAACAGAAATGAAGGGATCATTCTCATTACACCCTCGTAGTTCATAAGTTCTTATCTTATTGTTATGATCGCCGATATACCCCTCACCTGCTGGTGTTAGATCTATACCACTGTTACAGGCAGACTCGAACCAGTGGACGGTGTACATTTACCACAGTAGCCTCCACACATTCCTGTTACTCTGCTGCCATCCTGTGGACACAAGGGGAATTGCATGAATTGTGTGTTTCTGTTGCATAAGGAATGAAGAAATAAAGAATGAGTTAGTTTCATGATATAGTGATACAGATGCTGAAATGTGAGATCAGGATGACAGCTTGAAAAAAACCTTGTGTTGAAACATGTCCCTCACATAACTGAACATTTTTCAGGCTCTCATAGTCAATGGCCTGCATAAGACTACATTGTGGTCTGTGATTATTGTGGCCAAGTGGTCTGTGATTAACTTTTATTTCAAATGTTTGCCTTGCACAAAGGCGGAGACCCACCAAGTAGGCTATCGCCAGGTATGAAATGGACCACCACCCTGAATAACCAGCTGAGAAATACAAGCTACTTAATCACTGACACTTCACTGCAGCATAATAGATAGTTTCATACACACTTACACAAACAAAAAGTAAATTGCGTCAGATGAATAAGACCAAAGCACTATCCCACGGCATGAAAGCCGCATGCACTGAGTGGTTTGTCTGATCTCATCTGGAGTGCTCTCCCCACCTTAGCCCACTGCCACAACCTGGCTTCATTTAAACAGCCTCGAGTGCCCAGAGCAGGCCGGCTGGCTATGGATATCAGACTGTGAACACTTTTTGGCATCTCCTATCCCTCCTGTTTTCGCCTTGCCAAAAAGCGCTCTTCAGCTTGATCTCCATTTCAAAAGCAGGGGGTGGGGGTTGGGTGGGGGGTACTTGAGAGAGCAGCTGCCCAATAAGGCTCCTCTCTCAGCAGGTTCATGAGGAGCCAGAGGAGCTTGGGATACAGAGCCCACTTGGGACCATGCCCAGATAGCTCTCTGAAGCCAAGACGACAAGGAGGAGAGTAGGGCGGGGGGGGGTGATTGGATGGATGGAGTGTGAGGAGTGATAGAAGAGAATAGAGAGAGTTACAGATACACAGAGGGAAAGAGCACAATGAAAGAGGGCTGCCAGAGACCATTGAATACTCATTACCACTTTACCTCGCTGCCCAATACCCAACCAAATCCACTTGTCTCACCATGGAAGCTGTCATTATTCTCAGGCATTTCTAGAAGTACCTGTGATTTGTGTATATCAGCCACTGCATAGTCGCCCTGGGAGATCCACTTGGTGTCCTCAGCCACCTGGAAACCTGTTCCTGAGAGGTTGATCCTAAAACGCCCCTGAGAGAGAGAGAGAGAGAGATTTGACTCAATTTGGCACCATGGATTATTCAACAAACCTATTCAATCTGGTAAAGGGAGTAAAACATATGACATTATTTAATCTATGTGTACTGGAAATAAGTGTGGCATCAAAATTGGACACAAAAGAACACATTTGGTTAATCAGGCTCATGGAGCGAGGCAGGGCTGAGTCCAACTCATTACATTACATTAATTAATTGGCCACAAAGTCCTCAGCCCCCGGCCTCACTCTATATGACACAGAAATTCAATTCCAAACTATAATTATTTAGGCTTGCTGTGACTGAACTGAAAGAGAACGCACACAGTAAAATCTGGTTGAAACTATTTGAATCTGTAATTGAACCGATTGCCCTGTATGGCAGTGAAGTGTGGGGTCCGCTCACTAAACAAGACTTTCACCACTGGGACAAACATCCAGTTGAAACCCTGCATGCAGAGGAAAGCTGCAAACAATCCATGTAGTGCTGAAATACGCCGATATCCGTTAATCCGTACAATTAGAATAAACCAAATTATAAAACGAAAACTACATCACCTAAAACAAAATACAATGGTATGTGACCCTAAACAGACAGATGGAGTATCCGATAAAACACTGAGAAACACCTTGACCAAGTACAGACTCAGTGGGCAGCCTGGCAACCCAGACAGGACTGACTGTACCAACACAACCAAAACCAAACAGAGACAGAGCTGCACTTGTAACTAAATGCAATAAATACACAGAGAGGTGCAAATACATATATATACATACATACACAAATGTATGTATGTATATATATGTTTGTATATGCACCTTACAGTGCATATAGAGAGAGAGAGAGAGAGAGCGCATGTCAAACCTCAGATGAACCACAGGGGGCAGTAGTGGACACCTAACAAAACAGACCAGCTGTCAAGACTATACTACCATTTTCTCATTTTCTTGGTTTTCTCTAATGAATTATACAAGCCAGCATATACAGATAATAGAAAACATTTGAGGTCAGCATTTTGAGAAGTCAGCTTTTCTTACAAAAATACACATCTGGCTACTTCTCATTGTGTACATTACATCCTTTCAAAGTGTAATTAAAATCCTTTCGACAGCAAGCATTGCGTGGGCCGAGCCAACTCTCGTCAAGTGCCTTGAAAGCGAGGTAAGAGAAAGAGGGGGAGAAAAGTAGGTGAAAGGATGTCTTTGAAGGAGCTACTGGTCCTTCTCTCTTTCTCTGTTTTACTGGCTTTCCCTTGTGGTTTGCTGCCGCCGTCTGCACGTCAACACTTAGGAGACTCAGGTCATCTGGGCTGCAGATTGGAGCTGGGGTAGCGTGGGAACTATACAGCCATGCCCACATAGATGCACATAACAACTCACACAAACACACGCACATATGTACATACACAGTTGCACAAACACAGAAAGACACACACACACACACACACACACACACACTTCCAAGTGTCTTGAGGTGGGTGTTGAGGAGCCACAGAGGGAAGTTGTTGAGTGGTGGGACAGATCTGTATGTATCTTATATATTTGTTCGATTTTGTTGCAACACCTCTGTCATCTTCTTTAAAATTTCAATAAAAAATGTATCACAAACATGTGCATATGACTATGCCAGCTGTAGAGAGCATGTGTGTGTATATATATTTGAGTGTGCGTGCTATTTCCTCTCTCCCAGAAGGGGACGATCTGACATAAGGCTATGGAGTGTGTCCAGACAGACAGGCCCTGGAGCCTGTCCTGTCTCTGCGCTACCACTGAGAGCACAAACACACACACACATAAACATACACACACACACACACACACACACACTCTCGCACTATGCCTATGTAGCACCCCACACTCAACTCTTCTCAAAACTATAGAAGGGTCTGGTGGTGCAGACGTCATATGGCTCTCTTGGAAAACTACCTGAGCTCCAAGGCCAGCAGTGCTGCAGTGCCACAACAACAGTACAGCGGTATGAAAAGGATTACAGTCTATACTGCAAAACCTTGACGTTCACTCCCCCTCCAGTCATCTCATTTCAGCTGTTGTAGTCCTCACCTGTGGACAGCGGGCGGCGCTGTAGCAGTCTCCAGCCGTGGCGAAGGGAACGCTGTGGCCTTCGTGGGTGAACGCAAACTGCCAGTCGGTGGCTGAATGTCAAGACAGAGCAACAACCAGATGTACATGACAACTCTTAGAAATGTGAATCTTGAAAGTCGGACTGTATTGCTATAACACCTTGAATAAACCGGCTTAATGAAAGCTTGCATCTTCCGTAATGACCGATCTTTAATCTAACCTAAATCTGGCCTTAGTTTTAGGGTCAGCCTATTGGAAAAATCGGTATAATTCCATCTACTTAGTGCAATTTCATCTAATCCCCTCAAGCCTTTTAATTGTGTGTTGCTTAAATGAACCTTGAAGACATCTTGAGCCCATTAACCTTCATGAGCATGGACATAATTAAATGGCGGAGGAGGCTCTTATTTCAGAGTAACTGCAGAAAGTCAGCAGGCTCTAGCGCTGTGATGACATTTAGTGAGAGTGATGATATACATTGCAGTAATTAACATTGGCACAGGGTGTCATTGAGAGTGCGTGTGGGCGTGCACCAGCATACTTATTTACGTGTCTGTGTGTTTGTGTGTGTTGCACCCTGCGTGAGTCATGATTCATTTGCTGTGTCCCCCTAATGCACAAGTGACTCGTGTGTGTGTGTGTGTGTGTGTGTGTGTGTGTTTGAACGGGCAACTCACTGATGATGTGCATCTTGCTGAGATCCAGGCGGACTTTGGAGAAGGTGGAGAGGCCGGCGGCGGTGTAGTCTCTCCGACACTCGCAGTCCTCTCGCCTGGAACTGTTGGCTGGACACTGAGTGGGGTCGATCAGTCTGGAAAACACACACACACATGGTTACCTCAACACTTCCACGCCATTTATTCATTTGCAGTAAAAAAGTAAAAAAAAGTCCCACTGCCAGGAGTCTCTGGGATCTCGGAAATGAAAAAAAGGTCATTCACGTTGTTATCCTGTTTGCTGTTTACCTGAAGCCAAAGACCTCTGAAAAATTCTCCCCTTCTCCGGTCGTCAAGGTGATGTACTCCTGCGGCCTCTCTGTCGGCATTCCTGCACAGTAGACCTGAGGAGAGGAAAAGGAGGGGTGGAGGAGAAGGTCAGAGGTGACAGGAGGAACAGAAAAGAAGAAGGAGGAATGCGGTGGAGAATGCACAAGATCAGACCGGGGAAAGGGAAGCAGAAAGAAGAGAATGAATACAGTCGATATACAAAGAGAGGTTAGGAGGTGAAGGAGGAGGGAGAAGAAGAGAAGAGTGGTTAAGATGGCAATTACATGCCCCGAGAAGCACAGAAACTTTTATACAAATTGTCAAAGCACAACACACACACACACGCAATTCCTGAAGCTGACCCGGGTTGGCCCGCCCCTTCAAAGTCACGAAGACAGTCGGTCTAAAGAACTTCCTCTGACTTTGTGTCTCACGGTAATGTGCTGCATCTGTTTGCAACATTCGACACCACGCCACAGCGCCGAAAGTATGCCTAAACACAGGCCAGTAGGGCTTAACTTTAAACGCTACAACGCAGGCACACACACGAAAACACACAGACATGAAAACACACGCTCGCACACACACACACACACACACACACTGTGCGGCAGGATATTCTGTCAGTGTTTAAGTCATCCGAGATGAGCGAAGACATGGGGAAAGAGACCTACTTTCCAGTTGTCTCTCTCTCTCCTTGTAAAGGAAACCGGTTGTGGCTTCATAAAAGGTGCTTTGTGCATCTATGACGCTCCGTAGTACGCTGTGTAATATTACCTTGAGTGCTTTTCCTTGAATATTGAGAAAGTGTTCACCATCTGGGAGCGGGCCGTTCATGCTCTGGACGTCTTGACAGCTAGCGGGCAAATGGCCTGGGAGATGCAAGAGAGGTAGAACTAAACATGTATATCATGAAAAGATTTCACACAGACAGACAGGCAGCACACACACACACACACACACACACACAAATTTCAGGAGTTAAGTCAAGTGTGGCAAATTGCTGCATCGAATCAAAGAAAATGAATTGCCGCTCACTCTTTGATGTTGTCCTATCCGACCATAGGGGAGTAAACACACTAGCAGACAGTAGAACTTTGATGTTTGTCTTGGATCATAAATATTTCACCAAAGGCCTATTTTTTTTAGATCTGTCCAGTCCGGGATGCATCTAGCCTTAGTAGCCTTGACCTGCCTTTACTCTTGCACTCACAGTTTGGGTTTCTGCAGGCTTTCCTGGCTTCTGGGACGGCGTCGAGAGGACACCTGTTGCTCTCCTGACCGTCTGCTGAGACACACTGCACGGTCCTCTCCATCACGCCATCCCCGCAGCTCACTGAACACTGGAGGGGAGGAACAGAGCACGTCAAAGTGTGAAAATAAAACGTGGCCATGACGGAATACGAGCAAAACCGTTGCATTTTTAAAGTCATCTTTTCAGGACTTGGGGAAAAAAAACTGGTTGATTTTCCATTTTAGACCTGACCATGCACATCTACCCATCTATCTATCTATCAATCTATAGTATTGTATTATCTATATAGTAGTATTATCATGTGCTATATCACATAATAAAAACCCAGTGTTACTTGCTGATATTAACATCACAATCAGTCTTTCATAAATCACAACTTTAGCTTTCATTTCTTCGCTTGTGCTTAAGAAATTTTCAGATTTTTTTTTTTTTTTTTAGGAAACTGAGGATATAGACGCGCATGCACCACCTTGACAAAACACTGATAAATGACTGGGCAACAGTTAAGTGCTTGGACATGGATGTGAACGGAGATTTCATTGAGCGCCTCGCTCACCGGTCCCCAGATTCCGACCCTCCACTCCTGTTGAGGCGTGCACGGGCCCAGATTACACGGCATGTAGCTCCCAGGGGGGGTCCCGGGGCAGTTGGGCAAAGACTGATGGCCATACTCGTAGTTGTCATTCCCTGCATGCACCTCACTGCAGGAGACCAGACGCTGGTGGTAGCCCTGGCCACAACTGGCTGAGCACTGAAGAGAAGAGAGTCACTAGCATGAAACAACCACACAGAAAAAAACAGGACTGCTTTTTGTCCTTTCCACATCACCGGGTTTGGAGATGGTAATTTAGATTTACATGGCTTGTTCTTTATAATTAAGAGCAAGTAGATGGAAAAAATATCCCTTATTCAAAGCACATTAACTGTTTGCAGTGATCAGCGAGGTGGCATATACGGACAACTGAAGTGCGCTATATACACACAACCAAAGCTCCATTGGCTCTCACCTCTGTCCATTCTCCAGTGATCCAGATGAATTCACAGGCGTGGGCGTTGCAGCCCTCCGAGTCAGGAGGTCTGATCTGGTTCACACAGTACATCTCATGGACCTCGTCCTGGTTGCGGTCCACGCACTGCACGGCTCGTCGTCGGTGGCCTGACCCACATGACTTACTGCACTGGGGGAGCCGAGGAGAGAAGACACATATTGACCTTTTTAAAACATGAAAAATCATATATTTGGAAAGGCAGTTGTTAAAAACTGTGTATGTACTTTTGATGGAATTGGGTCTAATTATGTAGGTGCTTCTGTCCAGATGAAAATATGAGGGTGCATGGCGCTCTGGGTGGTGTTAATCCATACAAATAATAGGCTCTTAACAGGCTAATAAGCAAAGTAACATTGCCTTGACACAGCTGAGATAAAGTGTCTGCAATCTGTTTCTTCGTTGTAAGTCTTTATTAAGGGCAGACTGCAAACCTTCACCACATGAGAACATGGAGGAAAGCTGTCAAAACAGTAGATAAGAATTGGGGGGGAAAGCACTGTGTTGTTGAGTAGAAGAGCCTGAGCTCAGGACATGGCCAAGTTCTGACAAGAGATTATGCAACGTCTAACTTTTACAGTCCATGTCAGCAGTGTATCTGATGAAAAGTTAGAACTGAAAAACGGTGTGCCAGAGTCGTGAGATGTCGTGTTTACTGCTTTGTCTTAGAGACGCTTAGAGACGTAAAACTTACACTCTCACAACATCCAGATCCACGCAGTAACTCAGCTGTTATGACATTCGAGGCTGCCACAGTGGTAATTCAAGCACAGAAGATTTTAGGGGCTTAACGAGGCTTCGATTTGCGTCAGAAACACCTTATGCTATTACGAATGCGGCCCACTGCAGCTGGTCTTCATCGCTCTTAATACCTTGAATACTGTCAAACAACTGGAATACCTCGAATTGTTATTGTGAGCTGAGCAGTCCCGCTGCGCTACAGAGGAATGTAATTGACCCTGCAGGCATTGGAGTTTGAAAATGTTCACGTTTATAATGACAATAGACCTTGCCTATATGCTAAAATGTATTAATGCAACTTCTAAAAAAGGTGCAGATGATAGAAAAGCACACTCAGCAGAAAATGTTCTGACTGGTAGGCTAAGGCTATATGGGAATGAGCTAGGTTAAGCATAGCGCAAAGAAATGATGGTAAGATATTCCAATAAAGTGCCACTTGTGTTTCTTTTCAAAAGTTGAAAATTATATGGGGGGGTTTGTTGGCTAGGACATTTATTTATGATTCTTTGAAAAGTCAATTTAAGTGCATGAGACCCGTAGCTGGGCCCTTTAACCCGCCAAACCTCCCTCGGCACCAGGTGAGCCGCTGTAATTACCTCCAGCTGTTCTTGGCGCGCCCAGGCGGGAAACACTTCTCGCGGCTAATTAGACTTTCCTTTAAGGGAAGAGATTTCATGCTGCTTACTGACCCAGATTCAACATCATTTGAACATAAAGAAGAACTCACTGTTCCAGTGAACCCCAACTCTCAAAAAAGATCAGAAGGTGGAAGAGAAAGTATACAGAACATAGTTTTCAACAGCTGAAAGTAACCACCCAGCCAAATACCATGACTAAGGAAATATAGCCTTTCTTGGTATGATTGCAATCATGTATTTAAAGAGCACCAGGCTTTAGAGCGATTTAAGAGCAGTCGAGAGGTGTTTTGGGGCACAATGCCTGATGGAGAAAGAATGCAAATGTTCAATAAATGTTATATTTAAGTGGTAATTAAATGATAATAATAACTAAAATGTATTCTTCTGCCAAGCAATATAGTTCTCAAACAAAGTGGTTGCTAAGCGACACATAAGTATGAGTTGAGTTGGTATGAATGGTGAATTTCGACACGCGCATTAATATCTAGATTATTGATGACAGTGATGCTGTCTCAGGCGCGCGGTTATCAGGTGTTCTACGAAGGCTTGGCTCGGCCAATCAGAACCGAGGCCCTGAACTATCGGTTTCATAACGACTGGCAAAGGAGGCTTCGGCCTGGCTTGGGGGAGAGATGATCATCTGATTTTCATCACGGGCATGCAGCAGCTCGCCTTCTCTCTTCCCCCTCTCTGCGCGTTCTGGCCTCCTGACAGCAGTGCCTCCGCGTGGAGTGCGAGGTCTACTCTGCTGCCCTTACTAGCGCGGCTCATACTTCACTGGAAACGACAGACAGAGCTAATTCTCCCTCGAATTTACTCCGACAGACGTGGGGGGAAAATGTTGTTCCAAAACCGTGCTTACCGGCTGCCACTCTCCCTCTCTCCACCGGTACCGAGAGGGACAGTCAGCGACCCCGCAGCTCTGGCTGGATGCCGGGCGGGACGGCTGGGGGCACTCGCTCTCCTGCGGGCTCCGTCGGTTCCCAAGCTGGCACAGCACCTCTCGCTGCTGTATCCCGTTGCCACATGATGCTGAACACTGAAAGGAGGACAGGTAAGACTTTTAAAAGTTTTATTCAACCATAATTATGTTGCTCCGTTTAATTCCAATCTGTTCAATTATACCCCCCCCCCCCCCTCTCGAACAGTTACTGTAATAGCCTGTAACATTCCTGTAGGGACTATAGTGTGTCTGTGGCACTATTTCTCTGTTTCCTATTCCTATTCCTATTTCTTACCTCTATGGGATTTATATAGGCTAGGGGATATATACTAAAATCTTGAGTGGTCTATTCTATTCTATTCTATTCTATTCTATTCTGACCATTGATTTGTGGTCTAGATTATGTCAATTTGTGTCATAATCTTCACATCTGGTCTTTATTTGGTCTTTTCTATTCAAATGGATTGGAATAATTTTCACATTTTAAATCTGAACTATTGGTGTGTTATTATTTATTTACTTATTTATTTATTTATTCTAATCAAAGCATAGATTTGTAGAAGGTATATCATCCTCACGTCATTTATGTGTAATGGTTAAACAACAGCAACAAAGCCTCCAAAGTCCTGGTCTATGTGTCATATTTGGTTAATGTTAAGACATCTTAACTTGATATCTTGATATTTTTGTATGGTACTGCAAAATTGAAATAGTTGGCTTTGGAATACTGAATATATGTAAACTTGTATACTGAAATAGAGACAGGCAATTTGAGGCTGGAGCCTGGAAAGTGGGTGGTTTTGTCAAACTTGGTGAAAGCCCTCAGAAAACAGAACACATTTCAACACAAAACACCGGAGAAGGAGGGAGAGAGAGAGAGAGAGAGAGATTGTTTGAATGTAGAATCTACAGTATTTTCAATGTGATTTTATTTTGTTTGTTTTTGTCAATTCTGTCTGTAGACATGAAGCCAGAGGACTGAAGCAATCACGATGTAAGTGCTTTATATATATTTTATTTTATTTTTTAGATTAGTATATTAGTTACTGCTTTTTTAATCAATAATTTAAGTTTCTAATTTTGTATTTTCTCAGAACATGATCTGGTCAAACAGAGATGCTGTTCAGAACAACTTAAATAGTGCTGCACAAGTTTGGATCGTTAATGTAATACATTACAGATCATTTGTATGAGTATGGATTAGAGTTGAACGATTTGGAGAAAATATCTAATTGCGATTTTTCTGACAAATATTGCGATTTAAATTGTCCGTAGTCATGGTCCACATAATATCAAACATTTCAGCAACCATAATTAGATTAAATTAATGCAGTTGCTACCAATATTGCTAACACTATTATAGAACTCTTGTAAAAAACATTTCAGACAGCACTAAAATAATCTAGTAATCTAGCTACATCTACCTAATCTTGTCGGATTTTTTTTTGGTTTTCTAAACATGCCCATGTCTGAATACAGTAAGACATAACAACTTAACCGGATATAGAAAGTAATTAGACATTACATTTTTGGAAATATATTCACATTTTTACAAAAGACTGGATTAATGAATAATGTAATGCATTCAGTAATACACCAAAGTGTATTAGTCCGCAAAAAAACACAAGAAGAAGAAGAATCAGACAAAACAAATTGCTAGCGGGAGGATGCTAATGCTATCTTGCTGCAAAACAGCATACCTGCTGTCTTCTGCTCGGGGACAGCACTAGTAGAGAGCTTGTCTGCAAACTTAAGTGGTGCAATAAAGCAAAACATGAATATAACAGAGGGCTCTGACTAACTCACCCAACATTTTCGTTCAGAGTTGAGAAAACACAGAAACTTAAGTTTGAAGTCAGCTCCTTTTCGGAGAGAAACGGGTTATTGCCGTAATCGCACTAATGCAATGCATGTAAATGCTTCAATAGATATTACTGCATGTCAGGGAATAACAACTGTGCTTGCTCCGCAGAAACACGCTCGCTGCTAATGTGGTTAGTTGATGATGGTTGTGTTGCCACGTACAAGCAGGGCTAGCGTCAATTAAAATCGCAGCTCTTCCATGAAAATCGTAATTTTGACATGAAGCGATTAATCGTTCAGCCCTAGTATGGAGCAGGGTGCTAATTAAGAGAGCGTGTGTGTGTTTGTGTGTGTGTATGAGCGTGAGAGAGAGAGAGAGAGAGAGAGAGAGAGAGAGAGAGACCACCAACAGAACTACTCATAATTTTGCAGGTAAAAGTAGAGGGAAGTGCTAAACATATCCGGATGATCAAGCCAAGGTGAGAAAATATCACTTTAAGTAACAAATTCCACTGTATATATCTGCCATTGTATTTCAGCACCTAAACCACAATGCACCCCGTTGCACCATGGGTAATCATGCTGTACTTGACTAAAACCCTTATGTGGAGTATCATTTTGTCCTGGCCTGTGTCCTGCTCCACAGCTGTTTGGGAGAGAGGCACATCCTCTCTGAGGTATGGAGCACAGATGTGGCTCTCTGCTGGGACCCTCGACCAGTGGGGTGAATCAGAAAAAGTGGGAGAGAGAGAGAGAGAGAGAGGCAGAGAGTAAAGGAAGGGAAAGGGGGGACAGGCACCAGGCTCTCCAGCAGCCCAGGTGCACGTCGTGAGTGTCTCTGGCATGGTGTGGTGAGTGGATTGCCTCTCTGGAAGGGCATTCAGAGAAAAGACCAACATATGGTTCCCATTGGGAAGGGCGAAGATGGAGCAGCGAAAAAAAAACAACTAAAAAGTGGAGAGAGGAAGAAAGCCATTGGAAGAATTGAGAGTTACAGAGAGGGAGAGAGTTGGTACTTGAAAGAAAAAGTGATCAGTGGTGGAAAGAGAAACAGAGTGAGAGGGAAGATAAAAGGGACAGGGAGGAAAGGAAGGGAAGGGGGAGAAGAAGAGAAAAATACACTGGCTGGACTTAACCTCAGTTAGGCTGAGATCAAACAGAGGGGTGCACATCCCTCCCTCTGTCCCAGTTTCTGTGCTGTGGTGTAGCAGCCCCAGAGTACCCTACTTCCAACCCCCTGTCTCCAGCTGCCTCAGGGCTGTGCTACGACCAGGGCAAACCACAACGTGATGTGTAACAGCACCCCTGCCTTAGTTAGTGGCCTGGCCTGGTGAAATAGAGACCACGGCAGACAGTGAAATACAGTTGTGTTTTGCCGCAGATGTTTTCACACACACGCACGCACGCACACACACACACACACACACACACACACACACACACATAAGCCAGCAAGCTGTTAAGCATTAAAATGGAAAGAGAGAAAAGGGCCTACATGTCTGGCAGCGTGAGAACACTGGTGGTAGAGGAGTGTTTTATAGCGGGGTGAAAGAGTCCTACCTCTCCCCAGTTGCCAGTTTTCCACTTGGGACATCGGCCACCTCGGCAGCGCCTCTGCTTGCTGGGCTTGGAGGACAGGTGCTGGCAGTTCTCCTCCGGGACGGGACGCCCCGACCGGGTCACGCAGCTCACTTTACGGTACTTGAACCCTCGGCCACAGGAGGCTGAGCACTGCAAGAGGCCAAAGGTAAGAAGGGGTTAAATAGAGGAAAGAGCGATCATTTTCAACAGTATCAGTGTTATGGTGCAGGGTAAGAGATAAAACGTGAATAAATGTAACGTTAGTGGATTTGAATGAGGGTCACACTGCACGTAGCAATGACGCGTTATGTGTCAGGCGTCAAGTTTGAACTGAGAAAACTTTATGAGCCATAGAAACACAACTGTACCATGAAAACACAAACCACAACACTGGTTTCATTCAAAACCCTGGTTAACTATTTGTTATCATGCCGCTAAATCGTTCTGTGGATCTTCATTGGCTCAATAAAAATGTGAGAGGCTAAACCCCGGGTCCACGTGGGGAGCTAGCCCAATGGGAAAGCGTGCCACGTTAGCCCGGCAGCAGTTTGTTTCACCTCCGGGTTCAGTGAGTTACTCAAAGCCTAACTCACTGTGACAGGCAGACACCCCATACCAGCACACACACACACACACACACACACACACACACACACACACACACACACACACACCAGTGTTACAGGCGGGAGAGGAGAGGGGTTGTTGGATTGTGCTCGGATAATCAAAGGGGGCGTTGCGAGGGGATGGATGGGAAGCGACAGGCTCAGAGTTGAACGAGTACGTGGCCCAGCGTGGGGTGCTGCTCTGACCAGCAAGGGACTGCGCTGGACAGGAACACGCTATGACCTCTCACCTCATTTAGGGAGGGGATGGGAGGCAGGAAGGGACTGAGGGCTCCTACAGTTCCTAGCTGCTAATAAAATGTTTATTTTATGCTTATCACTGAGCTGTCCCTTGACACAGTCACAGAAGGAAACTCATGGTTGAGGTTATTTAATCGAAGGGATGCACACTGTATAATGGTAAGTCGTCATACATATACACTACAAAACACAGTGACAAGATATAGCACAATAAAAGTGACAGTTTTAAACCATTTTTGGATTGTGCCATCAAATAAAGAAAACTAAATAAACCATATTAACATTGTGTGATTCCTTTTTAACTGCACTAATTGTGAGGATTGTTTTGCTTTAATTGTAATAAACATGGGAAAAAACTGAGTATGTGTGTTTCTATCAATATAGGGATAGTGCTCCCAATGATGAATTGTATCAAATATGACCTAGAGGCCTGGGAGAACACCTTATTACTGATGGTTAATGTAATAGATTACCCACTGACACACTGCTTAAGGCAAAGTGACTGAATGCGCCATCTTGAATAGCATTGCTGACTTTATATTTTTAGTGTTACTGACTAATACAAACACAATAAAACACATTTGTTTTACATGAACTGTAGTAAACGGATCACACACATTTGTGGGACCAAGGTGGGCCATTACAGGAGAAAAAGGGCTTTGCAGTAAAGGTTAAAATCATTCAAGGTATTTACAGTCTGAGGCAGTCTCCCAGGCTGCTGTTCTGCTCAAATGTCAGGTCATTCCTCAAATGTTTTATACACTCTGTAAAAGGGCTTTCCAGCTCAAATTCCCTCCTATTACCTTGGGAATCATTACAAATTAAATCACCATGCATTTCCTCAGTCCATGAAGTCCCATGCTGGGTACATAAACCTGGCCTACAAATTCTTTGGGGTTCTGCAAATATCTAGAGCGACTGACTAATATAAACATCACCTGCTCACACACGCTGGACCTAAACATTTCCCACTCAACCATGTAATGTAAAGCAAATATATTTTTATTGACATCCAAGAAATAACTCATTTTAATCGATGTATGCTACATCGATTGGTTGGTGTCATTCACCAACCAGCTAAGCAATCTGATGTATTTGATTTTACAGTTCAGAGGACAATTTTCTAGAATCTATCCTTGTAATTGCACACACAAAATGCATAATTCAAATCGTACAACTTTATTTACAGAATCCAGAGAAACAAAAGCTTCAGGCACCACGCAATGTAGCCCCTAAATACACCACATTCCTATGCCAGCGCTTTGTCCTGAAGAACAGAGTCTATTGGGTTCTTCCGGCCCTCAATAAATAACACAGCTTTTTTTTTAGTTTTTTTTCTTCCTGGAATCACAGCAATTTCCCAGAAGTCCGTCTGTGCTGATGGGACAAACTGGGAAGGGCCCCATCCCAGATCAAACATGACCCTTAACCCAGTAATGCACCCCTGCATTGTCTTGCTGACGGCCCTTCATTCGAGTCACTGTCACTGGCCCCCCAGCATCGGAACAATGTCATCAACCCACATTAGCCCCGGAGGAGAGGGGCCCCGAGAGAGGGGCAAAGGGTGCTGGCGACTTCATAGAAGAGCATGCGTCGCCAGGCATCCCCAAAAAGGCCAGGGTAGGCATTAGGAGTGAATGAACACAGTAAATGAGATGGGAGGTCTGCCGAGGCATTGTCACACAGAATAAAGATTTACCTTGATACAAAGAGCTTTGAACTCCCGACGCAGACAGTAAAAGCATAATTGCTCAAAGAGGTCAGTGGAGGCCCTGACCTCATAAAATAACAAAGATATTGCTCAGTGATTTGTGCATTTTCATTCAGCAAAAACACCCCTCTGAAAGGACGAGCTGGGAGGACTGCTTTATAAGCTATTTGCCTCTCTGTTGACATATTCTCGCCAAATCCATAGGAAAGGCACTAAATAATAGAGGCCACTTCCACATCCATGTTCACGCTGTAATTACAATAAAGCTCAAGCCGGTAATCTTGAGTTAAACTTTTAAATTGAAGTGTACATAACCTAGCTACATTTTTAACAGGGCTACAAAGTTGCAAGCAGTAAGGCTAGTAGTGATGAACGTTTCCACGTGTCAGTGAGTGGTTCCTTGCAGCAATTATCTCATTTATTTAGACTATTCTTGGACTACTGTTCCGGGGTACGAGTTACTGTCAGCTTTCCTCCCGAGGACTGCTAGCAAGCATTGAAAAGATGTGCTTGCTCAAGAGCGCAGATGTTTTGTGCAAGTCGCTGGTATGTTCAGAACATTATTTCATGCCACAGAATAAAGCGATGTGTTACTTGAGATATTATGTGCAGACACGCACTGAAATGAATTCTGATCATCAAGGAACGTGAATGGTGAGAAATGTTTTAGGCCTTGATCTGGACATAAATGCTTTGTTCAAATAATAAGAACGAAAGAAGCCTTTAATAGTACCGCTACTTCACTTTAATTATAACCTTTTCTGAAAATGAACAGAAATTCAACAAATCCATAAAAAATTAAATATTGACATGACATTATAATGAAGTAGAAATAAATACAAGTAATTACATAAATATACAGAAATGTTCTTGAAACACAGACTAATACTGCCATTTTTGAATGAGCATAGAATAACTTTATTTCAAGAGCCTGTTCATGTGGTACTAGGGATGTACTATGCTGTATTGCTATTTGCATCATGAACATGAGCATCAGGAGCGAAACGGTCTAGACAGTCTAGAATATTCTACAGCATAATAACTAAGGTACTTCACCGTGACATTTTGTGTTCAACTATAATTGAATCAGTGTAGAGCAGATGTATGCTGCCTCCCCATCACATGTGGGAGTCATTACAAGTGATAGTTCTCATTAGCAAACAATGTGTGGTAAGAAATGTACTCACTGCTGTGTTAACAGGCCCTTAAAATAAGGTGTGATGTCAGTACAGACATTTATGATCAGGAAGAGACAGCCAACTGGGTGGGCTGCAGGCAAAAGCTGCCCCTAACCACAGATTCTAGATCAGCTTTCGCTACCCCCCACCCCAAAAAGTATGGTAAAAGGTAGAAGGTAGACGATGACACATAACCTGGATCTGTGTTTAGGGCCATCAACTGCACTGGACAGCCTCAACAACGCATGGTTAATCCTAGCCAGCAGAAATCCCTCCTGTGTGCGCGAGAGAGAGAAAGCTACGGCGGCGGGGCGGGGGGGTGATCGTAACGGAGACTGAGGTAGACACATTAGGTTGGCTCAGAGAACGAGCTCCAGGTACAAAACACTATGAACTTCCCCTGTGGTCACAGGTATAGCGTGTTCAAAATACAACATCACAACAGGACCATTCTCTTAAAGCCAAGCAAGTTGTATGATGGATATATGAAGACACTTCAAATTTTTTTTTTAATCAAATCTATGACACACTTTCCATTTAGCTAAAGTATTCGATCAATCAACAAACTGCTCATGGAAAGAAATAAAATATACAAAAAATTCATGAAGCAAGGCGCCACAGTACACACCTACCCGACCTTAAATTTGATCGTGAATCTTTGATATTTATATCTCATGTCTCCCTCGTTTTGCCAAAGCACCATTATAGTGTAGGTTATGGTAGTTTAATGGCTAGTTGAGTTGTGTTTTGTTCCAAGTGAGGTATTGTTGAGCATCTTTAGAAACTCCAAGTATTTACAAAGCAAACATTATCTAACACAATATAAATATGCTCATACCAAGCACCTTTAGAGCAGAGAGCTTTAAACCTATTGGTTTGGCCACACTAAGGAAATCTGGGTCAAAGCCCTCTGCCAAACTGTAACACAATGGCTATTAGTTCTAATTACCACAAAATTGGTGAAACACTTTATTTTACAGTCCTATTACAGCATCTATTTACTTGCTGTTCGCAAAGGGAGTATGAAACTGTGCTTTCTCCATTCTATTAAATCTGGGTGTCTGCAAGATTTAACAAGCTAAATTGAAGACTTTTAAGACCTTTTTAATGCCCTGTAAGAATGACATTTAAGACCAATTTTGCAACCGAGATAAACAGTATTAAAACAAAATAAAATGAAAACAACTGTTGGCGTATGTAGGTCTGCGTGACTGCGCTGATTTCTCACTGGGAAAACAGTGCACCAGGAAATCACAACATTTCAGACCTCCAAAGCTGAATATAAGACTTAAAATGCTACATTTAGTATTACTCAAGACCTTCTGAGGCCTCGCGGTAAGATACTATGACTTAAGACATCGTAAGACTTTCAGGACCTGCAGACACCCTATTAAATGGACGTTTCAGGAAGTTCATATTATCGTTCGACTGCCATTTCCGAGCCACACTACTGTTAATGTCTTTGCAGAAGCTACGTGAGTGAACTGTAAAATAAAGTGTCAAATTGAGATTAGTAACTTCTCTCTAACAAACCACATGTGCCTTGAGACAAATTGAATTCTTGATACAATAGCCAGCTGAGCTTTAGCGTTTAAAAGATGTATACTTCTCCAAAGTACACGGCCCAAATATAGTCCCACAGGTTGGTACTTTCAACGTTCATATTGGAGTAACAAAATGTCATGTGTAGCACCAAACGTTTGGGGGTTCTGGGTCATTCTTTGGATGATAACAAAAAACAAGGCATCGTATATTCCTGATATACAAAAACAGTATTTGCATATGAACAACGATTGGCTAAGTTGTGCGAATACAAAGAGCTAAGACACAAAATAAATCACTTTTTAAGGTTAATGCTATATACAAAAGATAAAAAGGAAAAAATATCTTAAGTAATAAATTATCTTTAAAAACAATATTTTACAAACTAACTTTGATTGTGATACAAAGGGATCCTGAATTTTTCCAAAACTGTAAAAAGGACCAACATCATTGTTATGGTAACTAGGACTGACAAAAAAAAATGTTCTTATTGTCACAGCTGTCAATGAAGCATTTGTCATGTTGTACTTTTTTTGGCATGTATCTTGTAAGTGAGTGTATCTTCGACACTTAAGTGCAACAGAAATACATTTTTCCAACTGTCTTGAGAACGATGACCAATCACAGGCACCGGGGAGAGGGGGGCGGAGGGGAGGGGCAGGGGAGGGGGGTGAACATAGAGGCAAGAGTGTGATTTTGTCCAGCGCAAAAAGCACTAGTCATCCTGCCCCTGTAAGACGTGTGTGGCACTGTGTGTTTGGCTTGGTCATGCTAAAAACAGGTTAGCGCTGAAATTCCTTGTGAGGTGAAAGAATAAGAAAAAAAAAGAAAAGAAAAAAAAGAGTATTTTTTATGAGCGTACCGAGCTCCATGGGTCTGTGCTCCAGTGGGGGCTAGACGGGCACGACTGAGTATTGCACTGCTCGCGGTCTGGCGGCTTGTCGTGGATCTCACAGCTCAGATCATTGAAACGCTCGCCATTGGGACGCTGGCACGCCACCAGCCTCGTCTTTATCCCGCCCCCACATGGCTTGGTGCACTGCAGACGACAGGAGGAGAGGTTGTGTGTAGAGACAGGCATGGGACAAAGATGTGTGGGTGTAAAGAAGAAAGCTAGGGTAATTGCTTCATTTGAAAATAGATCTGGCTTGTGTGAATACCAACTGTGAACATAAGCTCCATCTGATTCCTATTGCATTTACAGAACTCCATCCAACACAGAGCAATTTCAAAAACCAATCACAACAATCATTCAAAAGGAAATGAGAATCCCAACGTTTTCTCAAGTTTTCTATTTTCTCTCTAACCTAGATTAGTGTCTGCACATGGAAGCCACGGGAGCCAAAAACTGCCTTTCTCTTACCTCTCCCCAGTTGCCGTAGATCCACTGCGGACAAGGCCCGGACTCACAGGAGCGTTGCTCGATGGGCTTGGTGCGCTCCTCGCAGTTGTTGGCCGAGTAGCCGTTCTCGTCCTGGCACACCACCACGCGCCGCTGGAAGCCTCCGGCACACGTGCTTGAGCACTGACGATCACATGGGAGAGGAGAGGACGCCGTCAGACAGATGTTTCCCCACATACAGGTGTGAATGAGCCCAGACAGGTATAACAAGCAGCTTACACACACACACAGGAAATACACACAGTACAGATAAATGAATGAACACAGCCCCCCCCCCTTATACCAAAGGGCACCACTTCACAGAACAATACTAAGAGACACCTCAACAATGAAGACTGTGATCATGCCTTACTGTTATATTAAAACACACATCCTCAGGATAGAGGAAGGAAGAGTCACCAGAAATAGCTTTCATCGTTTCCCAGAATTATTTTAAAGGCCAAAGTTATTTTTGGACGGAGATTATCGCTAACCCGGTTTTACAAAACGGCTGAACAATACAGAGAAAGAAACCACAGGAGGGTGGGGGGGGGGGGGGGGCTCTGGCTCTCAGGTCACGTTGCGCTGCGGTGCTGCATCACACTGGATATCATGGCCTCACATTAAAAGAGAGAGCAGGACTTAAGAGAGTTCGAGAGTGTTACCAGGGTACCAGTTTAAAACACACACACACACATTAAATAAGCCATACCATTCATTTGGAAACAATTCAACACGCTCAAGATGTAGTACACGGTGGTAGTTAGGCACAGGGCGTGATTATAGGGGGATAACAGGGATGGCATCTCTTGGCCTTGGCAGTACAAACTGTTACATGCATTTCCCTTGTGAACGAGATGAGTCAGGGAAACAAACACAGGGAACAAACCCGCCCAAGGGAGGAGAGTAGCTTATGCACACCTCAACGTTAAGCCTCGGAGAAAGTCATACACTGTCTTAGCTTGCAAAAAGGACCCACCTTAAACCACCTGAACAACCAGAAAACAACCTGCTTGGCATCCTGCACATATACACTGCAAACAGCACTAGTAAAAACGACAATAAACTACGGTGATATAGTACTGGACAGTGTTACGACCAGTACTATATCAAACAGTGTTACCCAATAACGAGGTGTAGGAAGAATAAAAAATATTCTGAAGACATTGATGCCAAAATTGAATGGCTGTGTTGTATTGCCAAAGCCTCCCCAAGTGGTTGCAACACAAAAAAAGTTGAGTAAAATCCAGTAAAAGTTCAGTTAGGCAAACGATATAATAACCCACAGGAGAATATTTCACATCTCAGCCCAGAAAACTAGTTTGGAAATCACAGCAATGAGATGCTACTATTTGTAAGTAAGACCCCTCACCGCGCCCCAGGGTCCAATCCGCCACTGGTGGGCTTGGCTACGGGGCAGGTTGTTCCGGGTGCCTCCGTTGGTCGAGGACGGGAAAGGTCGGGACTCGCTGGAGCGGGACGGGCACTGGGACATGGTGCAGTCCTGCTCCGTGGTGGGGCGATCGTCCGGGTCACACTCGCTAGCATTCACGTCCTGGTCGCTGAAGTTGACGCACAGCACCTGTCGCGTGGTCTTCCCCTGACCGCAGGTTACTGAGCACTGAAAACACACACACACACACACACATATACATAGATCAAACATAAGTATACAGACATGCACATAATACACAAACACACTCTCATAAATAACATAGGGGTATCGTGAGTCATAACGTGTGATAGTACTGCGTGCTCTTTTCCCACCATTCACTTCCTACACATCCACTCTCAGTTGTCGTGCGATATCTGAAACCTGAAAGATTAGCCTCGGGAACAAAACAAATCACAAAACAAAAAACATCATCCCTCTCGAAGGCTAAAAACGTCACTCTCACCATATTGACTCCTCAAGCCAGACCTTGGCGAAACACTCCTCTGAAAAACCGACTGACAGCGCAGTGTCTCTTGAAAGGACCTTGACCCAAGTACGCATCTCTCTCCCTTCAGCACAATAACACAAAGCACATCTGCTGCCGAGCGTTAATGCCGTCCGAATTAGCTTCTCGCTAACATAGCGCTCTGTCTCGCTCGCATAGGGAGATCTATTACACTGATGCAGCAGCTGTCTACTCTGTTGGTCCTAGCCTGGGATTACACTGTCCAGAGGTTTACACTGTACTGTCACATGGGATTTCACGCTGGGCAGGAGGGAATTCCCTATACGAAGTTTTAGGTAAACAGACGTATGAGACGTGATATCATATGATGCTGTTGTAGTCATACGGGCCCTGAGAACAATCACAACATCCTGGAATATTGGAGTGTATTCTCATTGGGCGATACGTTACTACACTTCAGCATTGATTTAAATCTCTGTTCAAAAACAAGTGTGTGTGTGTGTGTGTGTGTGTGTCAGTAAGGCTGGGCTGGGTCTCTGGATCATATGTGGCCTTGGAATGAACTACTTCCTGTTGGGGGGTCAACGAGTGTCTTTGGCACGGTGGTGCGTATGTGTGTGTGTGTGTGTGTGTGTGTGTGTGTGTGTGTGTGTGTGCTGACCAGAGCTGTAGTCTGGCTGTACTGTATCATCAGCACTCTGTTTGATGAGAACCATCTGTAAACAAGACTGGAGCCCCTCGCTGCAGCCCCTCACATCCCCCAGCTCCCAGCTCCTTACTCCTCACTCCCAATTCCTCTCTCTCTCTCTCTCTCACTCTCTCTCTCACACGCACGCACAAACGCACGCACACACACACACACACATACATATACACACACACACACACACAAAAACACACACACACAAACACTCTCCCTATCTAGCCTCATTCCAGCCCTCTACCAGGCCTCAATACACTCTTGCCTCCCCACCCGATCTTCACATCCCTGCTCACACAAACATCTATATACATAGCGTGTGCAGACACACTGATTGTTACTGGAGGTGTAAAGTAATGCAGACTGATTATGAACACATGGTAAGAAATAAACCTTGCAGGAAGAAAAACATCTGGTTCGCCATATTCATTGCACAATGAAACTTAATCAACAATGCAGTCAGTGTATAATGATGTGCAGATCTGAGGGGAAATGTCCTCAGATTCAGCAGGAAAAGGCCTTTTACAATATCCATTCAAATATAGGTTGAGCTAAAGTACCGTTTGGTTGCAGAAGCTTAATAATGTTCATTTGAAAATGTGACTATATGACACCCAAGTCAGATACCACCAAATAAATAGAGGATGATGGGGTGGTTTCCTTACCGAGGTCCATTCCAGCACTTTCCACTGTCCGCAGGCCACTACAGAGCACACTTCCCTGGCGGGGGGTTTTTGGAGGTGGGCGCACGCCGACTCCTCTGCCACCCCACCCTGGTTGTCACGGCAACTCACGTAGCGCATCCGCGTCCCTTTGCCGCAGCTGGCGCTGCACTGTTGTGCAGAGGACAAAGGTTAATAAGCTGAACACTAACACAGATGACATTGGGACAAATGGATTCAAGATTTGATAGGAAAACCAACCTGTGTCCAGGAGCCAAACCTCCACTGGGTTTTATGGGCCTGGTGGGAGGGGACCTTGGTCCCTGGGGGAATAGGGTGGCTGCTGGGACATTGGACCAGTTCACAGTCCTATGGAAGAGAGGACACTTCTTATATCTATCTATCTCTATATATACCAAGACCTGTTGATCACTACAATATAGCATGAATCTCACAAACAACTCTTCTGACATCTAGAATCATTGACAACTTTCAGTCATATATGTGAAAGCGGTTGTGTTTCCCGTCAACCCTTCCCCCCGCCTTACCAAAACAACGTGAGCAGGGCCCGCCCCGCCAGTTCAAACTATGGATTGTGGCATTAAGCCGCTCAGCATAAAGCCCTGATCCCTGTCATAACAGGTCATAGTGGAGTGGTATTCAGGGCTCCAATGCCAATGCTGGCGTGGTTCTAAACTCCTCCCCTCACCCACCCCCTTGTCCCTCACCTTCCGCCCTTTCCTTTTTCTCCCCCCCCGCGCCCTCTGGTGACCTCTGACCCCCAGTCTCCGGGGGTGAGGATCTAAATCAGGCCGCACGGGATCTGAGTAGACTCCACATTCCACACTCCGGCTCCCAGTGGAAGCAAATAGGTCCAGCGGCAGCAGGAAGGCAACTCTACCTCACTATCCTCACATATCCTCACATATCCTCTTTCCCTTTTAGCATGTAGAAACTGTTAAAATATGACTGTTAAAAGGTCATAAAAGCAGCCACACCTTTGTACAGTTATGTGTGTGTGTGTATGCGTGTGTTTGTGCATCAGAGCAAATGCATTTACAACATTTATGCTAGGTTTTTCCTTTCCCCCCATTCTACACAACTCAGGGAGAGCATCCTTCGCTCCATCTCGCCCCTCCCTGAGCCCGGCCCTCCATCCATCCATCCTTTAACCTTCCCCCCCTTTTCCTAGCCCCGGCACGGCGCTGGGTAGTGGTGCTGGTGGGATGGGCAGCCTGGTGGCCCACTTCATGGCTGGCTGGCTAGAATCACAGCGAGGTGGGGCGACTGCTTCAGGGTCACTGGCTCTGCCGGCCCAGGCACCGGAATTAAGAGCTGCTGCGACTAGAGGGGGGCCTCATCCTGAGTCTGCATGCTCAGCTCCCTCTGAAATGGGTTCACGCCCCACCACTGACCAGACCAAACCCCCAACCCCGCGGAAAATAGGTTGGTAGGCGTGTGTGTGTGTGTGTGTGTGTGTGTGTGTGCATTTGTGAAGTGCTCCTCTCCTCCACCCACACAACACATACAAATTCCACTTCAAACCTAAGCCAGTGAAACTTTACAAACCAGTGGATGGAAGACGTGGGAAGAATCTACTTGAAACTAGCAACTCTCTTCAGCAAGGCTCCTATACAGTATTAATAAATAGTGGTACACAAGCACAACCACAAGAAAGTCCAGAAAGTGCTTGAGCTGTTTCTGTGAATTACGACTATTTAGGCTTGCAGTCGGGTTGACTCCCTGAGAACGTCCAAGAACAGATGTCTCAGCTAAGAGGTGTTTTGGAGACTTTCTGCAGCGGTGGTGAGATCCAAACTAACAGGCAACACTTAACAGACAAGCATTAGCTCTGGTAGTCTCTTACATAATCGCAGTGAGGCGGGTTTTTTTCAAGTCGTATTGTAATGTTTTTAGCTGCTTCTCCATCCCTGCCCTGTGCTCCACATAACAGTTACAGTACCTTCTACCTGGGGCAAGGCACCAGCAAGGACCTCCTGCAGCTTTTTGGGCTTCGAGGGAGTCTGAGACAATCCCAGCTGTGTGTCTCCATGTGGGGATAGTAAGGCCGGTACAACCCCACTCCTCTGGCTCTGACTAGATCAGACAGCATGGCCTTATTGAGACCAGGTGGCAATGAAATCGGTTTGTGAATGTGTGCGTGCTTTTGCGTGTCTGTGTGTGTGTGAAGGTGGATGCTTCCTTCCTGCCTCACAGTATGGACTCGTCTGAGACCCAACCAAGGAACAACCCGCCTCTGTTCCTCTCTCAGCGAGAAAGAGAGATAAGAGAGATTGTGGGCAGTTGAGGGAGACAAGAGAAAGGGAAGGAGTTAGAGAGATGGGAGAAAAGACACAAGGGAGGAAGGAAGACTTCCTTACCTGGGTGTCGGTGGGCCGGGTGGCAGCGTTACATTCAGTGTCATCCATGACAGTACCATAGGAGCCCACCACACACTTCACTGCTCGCATCTGGTAGCCTGGCCCACACGAGGTAGTGCACTGGGTTCAGAGAGGGAAAAAGAAAGAGTTTAGGCGGAGCATAAGTAAAAAGGAGCCAAAGACAAAATGGAGAAAAAAAAACCCTAACCCTGTTCAATTTTACATTTTTAACCTCTTCCCTCCAGATGCATCCTCAGCTCGGTGACAAGCAGGCGAGAGTCTCAGAGATCATAATGCATGAGTAACTAATCTACATTGCAGTCGTTTTTTCCACTGTAGCCAAGTCGGTGGGTACACTGCCCCGCGCTCTCTTCTGCCTCGCTGGCTCCAATGAAACAGGGTCAAACTCGTGTGGCGGCAACTTCAGCTACCATTCGCCCACGCTTCATTAAACGGCTTCAAATATACCTTAACGTGAGCATGTCCTCTGATGGTATAGGGGGCACAAAAATCTCTCTCACATTTTTGGGTTGGGGGTGTGTGGTTCTCTGTGTACACACATACACACACACACACACACACAACTGTTATCTTTTTCGGTTATAGCCTTGATAGTCTATTTCCTCAGATGTATATATGCATCAGCCTCTGTAGAGGAATAAAACTACACAGATTGTCTACAGGTTTTGTATGTTTATGCTGGCTGGGCTAGCTATCAATCCAAACAGGTGAACAGGCGGTAGTGCTAAATGATGAGCTTAGCTTATCTATGTCCTGCCATTGGTCTACATCTGGGGAGAATTCGTCGGAGAACTAACAACATTTGTAAACGTCAGCCTCTGTTCTGCTTCCTATCCAGCTGGACAGACTTCTGTGTTGAACTATGAGCCCAGTGGCTATTTATCAGAGATAGCAGAAAATGCGTCTTGGAAGACTCGTACAGGAACGACCTTGTTTTCTAATATTAGACCGAGATGCAGAGATGTACATACAGTACACATGATGTAAATGTACATCATGTGTACAGCCAAATGTACAGCCAAGCCTGGGAGTCTCAAGAACAAATTACTTTAATATTATACCATACTATAATACTATAACAGGCCAAGCTTAGCATGTAAGTACAGGATACCTCATGTCCCTGTAAGGCTAAACAATGCTACGTTTGATCATACTACACCAAACATAACAATCTGGCCTTTCGCCTGTTGTGGAATGAAACAGTCTCCCCCACACACACCATTGACCATGTTGGACCTCTTGATAGTCTTACACCAAAGATACAGTACACCACAATCACTCCAGGTGCCACCGCGCTGACTCACCTGTCCCCAGGGTCCGACCTGCCAAGAAGCACACTCCTGCTGTTGGCACGTCTGCACCGACTCAGGTTTGGACGAGTCACAGAAGCGGTCGTCCAGACGGTCTTCCCCAAACTGACACCACGTCTGACGGTGCTTGTAGCCTTTCCCGCAAGTCACCAGGCACTGGAAGGCACACATTTCACAAGCTTTAGAAACAGTACTCATACTTGCACTGGTTGTTAGCAGTCTTCACAGCAGAGCTTCAACACTCGGTGTTGTGTAAAGCAAGATTTGCAGATTTCAAAACAAAAGGCCTTTGGAAGGGGCCATAAAACAGGGCAAGAGTGTTTGTTTATGAGTGTGAGTACAGTGCATATGTATACAGTACAGTGTGGGTGTTTGTATTTAGGAACACCTCATGGGAGATCCAAATTATTTCTGGAATGCGGCCCAAAGCCTTGCAAGCTCCTTCGTCTAGAATGTGTAAACTGTGCAGCAGTTAAGTCCGATCTTACCCCGCAAACACTGGTTTCACAACACACAGCACAGCGGACGGTGGGGAGTAACTCTCTCTAAGACATACATGCTCAACACTGGGAGTTCACATTTGACCCAGATCACTGCTGGTTTAAAACTATTTACATTTGGGAAGGTTCCTCTTTAGATTGAGTAAACCCAGTCACATAAACACCGGGATGTGTCCCTCACAGATCTAAGTCTTATATAACTCTATCTATGCACACAACAGAAACATTACAGATTCACCACACTTGTTCATTAGGATGTTTTTCTATATGATTGGGTTGCAGGAGGATGCACATTTTAAGGTAAACATTAAGTGTGCAGCTAGGGGAAAATAACAAACATGACATATCTCAAGACGATTGTGAAGTTCCACCAAAGTGATATCTGGCCAGTCTTCCACTAGGGGCAGAGAAACTACAATAAACAAACCAAACTGACCTCAGACCAGTCGCCAGTCTTCCATTGTGGACAGAGGAATTCGTTGCAGGGTTGGACGTTCAGCTTGTCCCTTTGACTACACTTGCTCTCATCGGCCCCGGCCTCGGCCGCCTTTCCACACACTGCCCCTCGACGGCGGTTGCCCCCACCACAGCTCTTGGAGCACTGCAGTACACACATTCAGCAATTCAGCAAGTTCAAACACACGTACATGACCCGTGATGAACATGCACACACAGGGCAAACATTAGGATGATGCTCACAGGCAAGGACGCACACACATACATACACACAAACATCCATCTACCCACAACAGTCTCACCTCTGACCAGGATGAGTACTCCCAGCCACCTGGGTTACAGTCTCCGTGGCAACCCTCCTTGTCATCAGGTTTGCGCTGGTTGTTACAGTAACGGTCATCCACCTTCTGGGTCTTGCCATCCGTGCGGCTGATTTTGGCGCAGTAGATTTCCAGGGTACGGTATCCCGGGCCACACTGGGCTGTGCACTCACTCTTACGGGCCACGTGCCACCTGGGTCGAGGTCAAGGGTGATATGTGAGGGATAGTCAAAGAAATTTTCTCAGAAGTCCTACCTGACCTGATTTGTCAATCGAGTGAAGCTGATGGAAAAGCTAGACAGAGTTAAAAAGAGATAAAGTCATGGGAGGAAAGAAAAGAGAGTTCTGTGGTGGTCATGAAGAGATCAAGTGACTGTCAGATTTGAGATTTGGTACTTGGCAAACAGAAACAGACTGATAGAGCAAACGTTGGAAGTTTGAAATGATGGAATGACATCGCAGATGAGTGGTAAGGTGGAGGGATTACCAACCTGAGTTCACACTCTGTGTTGCAGGGTTCGGTTATCACGGCAGGTCTGGGTGTACCGTGACACCTCTGGTCTGACACGACCACCCTGTCTGACTCTCTGTTGCAGAGGATCTTCCTCTTACGCTCTCCTATAAGGACACGATGAGACAGGCTCGGACGTCAGGTAAGGATGCGAGTCAAAAGTCTCTCCTCCAATCCTTGAGTCCCCCCTCCCCAAAGTCAGAGACTGCAACTCGTTTTGTTACCGCCACCCATTACAAACAACAATACAAAAAAATGTTGCTAACATGTGTGCAGAAATTCATGACGAGACGTTGAGTTGCAAGCTTTCATAACTTCACTCTCAAATGAAATTCTGCCGGCTTCCATTACTGCCTGACCTCAGCATCTGATGGATCCTGCAAGTGGTTATCTGGGGTGACAGACCAGCTTGCTCAAGTGCAGTATAAATCATCACAACAGTATAAATCATCACAAGATCATGATGAATACCAGCAGCGACGTGTGTGTGCTTCTCCTTGACTCTGTGCTGACATCCCTGGATTGAGTCACAGTACACCTAGTGCACAGTAGGAGAGAGTGATTTCCAGCTCATGTGCTTCCTGGAAATAGATTTTATATCAACACCTCATGTTCCCAATTTTGCAGCCCGGTGCTATGAGAGCTCACTGTGTCCCAGCACTGGCAGAAACTCTACATAAATCAGTGAATGAGGAGGAGGTGCTGAGAACATTTTATTCTCTTGTGTGTGAACCCCTGACAAACCCTTTGGCTTTTTTTCTTAGAAACCTACTGTTGGTTGTTCAGTGCATGTCAGTGTCGAGGAACGGAGAAAGAGATTCTCAGCGATTTTTCAAGACTTGGAGTCATAACACATAACAGGTTTTTGAGTTTACCTGCAACCCACCTGCACACACCCACGTACTCCAACATGGTCCTCGGTCGTGACAGAAAAGGGTAATCCGCCACAGTGTACTATGAAGTGCAACTTTGATAACGGGTTCCAAACCAATAATGTCTAGCATAGACCTGTCAAGTTTGGTCAGTCAATCCTCACAGTCCCATGCCTCTGTCTCACCGGTTCCCACATCTCCTCTCTCCCTCTCATGTAATTTCTGTTCCCACTACTCCATATACTATTTACCAACCCCATCCCCTCTCTCTGCCCAACCCCCCCCACCTTGGCACAGACGGCTGCACTCCTGCCAGGGCCCATAGGCGTCCCAGAAGAACCGCTGAGGTTTGTCCTCTATGGGGATGTTGAAGGAGTACCTGACGTCTGGGTTGTAAAGGTTCCCCACTGACAGCACCTGGGCAGAAAAAGGCGTAGATGGGTAGATGAGCATTACATTACAGCAAGATTAACACATTATCCTTATTTTAAAGTGTCTTATATCCATCATATAGCCATCAAACATCTTGAGTGTCACTTCCAAACCAGCCTGGCTTTACAGGTCTAGAGCCACCACGATGAGGAGCTCTCACCTGGACGATGATCTCCTCCTCGATGCGGTCAGTGCAGTTGATCCTCTCGATGACATGGTCAGAGCCGCTGTACTCGATGACGGCGTTTCCCACTTTGATTTCCCTTTTGAACATGCTGACCACAAACTCCCCGTTTAGCAGGAACTCTCCGCGGCTATTTGAGACAGCTACGAGGAGAAAGGAAACAACGGTCACTCACTGTATGTGATCACACAAAAGTAGAGGGCCAAAGTCAGAGTGAAACAGCCTGGGATCAACCTAAATCCGCTCAATCACCTGAAAACAATGGCTGACGTTTTCATTTACAGTAGGCAGCAGATCAGCCTTATTGGGGTAAAGTAATCCTCTATTCCTGGAGAAGTCCCATCTAGGGGCCTCCTGTTCTGCTCAACAGCCAGTCTGCTGCACTCATTCACCCTAATGCGATTATGGAGCTAATTTCCTGCCTTTACTTTCCTCGCCATTTCACACGTTACACTAATGCGACCGCGGAGAACGGCCTTTATTCCCGCAAAGACCCACCTTAGTCCCCACTCTGGGCCCCCGATGACTGCTCCCATACACAAAACACAGGCATACAGAGAAGTAAGTGTGACACGTGACATCACGGGCAGCTACATGCAAGTGATTGAGGGCTTGCGTTGATACACACAACACACCCACATACAACGACCCAGCTACGCCCAAAACATACACACACACACACACACACACACACACACACACACACACACACACATACACACACACCGCTGTTGACCTTGATGGAATGGTACCCAGAGGGCTATCTGAGCTCTGGCTCAAGTATTGGCATGTATATGCCAACTCCCTACTACTGTACCTTCACAAGGCATCTACACATCCAGACAAACAGACAGGCAAGTACGGACACACACACACACACACACACACACACACACACACAGAACCTAAAAAACAAACACACCCTCCTACAGAGACACAAAAGCCTGTAAACTTACTGACCTCGCTGGAATGATACCCAGAGGCCTATCTGAGTTCTGGCTCATTAACGTGTTAGCATGTAGAGTATGCCAACTCCCCAGGTTTACATGACATTTACACTAAGAGCCAAACACTACCATTCACACAGAAAAGCTGACCCATTGCTTTAATGGAAATAGTCTGTGGTCTCTTTTAGACACCAGACAGTACGAAGACAGTAGGTACCGGAGTATTGGATGTTGCATCTTACCGAGGTAGTTGTCATCCTCTGGTTTCCCTGAGTAGCTGTGTTGACGCACATCTATGTTTGTAGCACCACTGGGTATTCGCACCACTTCATTATAGCCTGCAAATGGCATGGACAATGTCTTTAGAGGAATACAACACAATACGGAGCTCTGTGCCAGCAGTAAAAGTTCCTCTGTATATATTATCACCTTTCAACGAGTAATGACATTTATGAACGGGTCGGTGCAGTATACCAGGAGGATCTAAAAAAACTGTTATCTTTTATGTCAGCTAGGGGGAAAGACAGGATAATGAAAAGAAAACCTGTAGCTCACCATAGCGGACGATGTTGAAGGTGCCTGCTACCGTTTTGCAGGAAGAGTTGTCACCGCCGCACACGCCACATTTGTCCCTCCTGGCTTTAGAGTTCAATACATGGTCACAGCCCGCTTGCTGCTCAGCAGAGAGGTGAGAGGGAAGGGAGGATGAAAAAGAACAGGAGGAAATAGAGAGGGAGGTATAGGCAAGGGAGGGAGAGGTATGGAAGGTTTCAAGAAGAAGAGAGGGAATAGCGCGGAGTAGGCAAACAAAATAGGAGGGTCAGAGATTCATTTTTCGCAAAAGCGCAACAACATGAAATGGCATTCTTCAACTTACACTCCTAAACTTGGCAGATGTTCAGCGACAAACATTGATTCAGCTGTGACTTTTCTGTTTCTCTACAGCAGAATTAAGATGGTATTCCTCCTTGTTTTATTTCTTGTGAAATACTTTTCCAGTAAAAGAAAAGGAACCAAACCTAACGACCCACACAAATAGTTGCATAACAGCTTATTAAGTTGTGTCCGTATCACTGACACACATCTGAAATAAATTTCCTTTATAAAACCACATTTGAAATGGCATACAAGCTGGTCTGTGTGTAATTGGTTGTAGCGAAAGACGTTGGCGGATGAAGAGCTTAGCTTCAGTGCAACATAATGGATCAAATGCTCTCGCCAAGGGCAGCGAGGCAAGTTGCTGAGCCAAAATCTGCCCAAACACAGTGTGTGGAGGGCATCCTCTAACTGTGGCCCACTGCTTTTTCCCGTTATTCTGGCGAGTATTTTATTACCCAAGCATCCAAACTAAAGATCTATTTGTCACAGTGATGGTAAAGCATTGATGCCGCTTTTGGCGTAAGGATGTAGAAATGGTCACTGTGCACCGGTGGTCATCGATACCACGTATGAATTTAATAATAGTGATCCTAAAGTTAGCTTTTCTTATACATTTGGTACACGGTCATAGATACCATGTGCCAGTCCTGGACACAGATGCGCCTGTTGCTGATTTAAAGCGTTTGATTTAAAGAGTTTCCTCACCCTGCACAGGCCCTGGACACAGATGTCGTTGGTGTCAGGTCCACACGGCGTGCCATCGGTGACCCTGTCCCTGAGCTGATAGTAGGCCGTGCTGCCTGCCACCCTACAGAACAGCTTACACCTATCCTTCATCAGGACTGATAGATAGATAGGTAGAGAGAGAGAAAGAGAGAAAGAGAAAGGGGAACAGGGATGGGGAAAAAGAGGTAACTGGTGAGTATTAATGCTGATCTTCCTGAAGAAACGTTGTTGACAAGGGGTGATATTGTGTGCACAGTTTGGTTCCCACTGCAGACACAAGTAGCATGCAGGATGTAAAAGGACAAGAACAGTTCTCACTTCCGCTGTACTTGGGCACCCAGTGCACATTAGGAGGTAGACCGTTGATGTTGAAGTGCCTGCCGTCGAAGGCAGCGCACTGCTCCTCCCTGAAGTCTTTCTTCTGCTTGGAGCAGGGCTCAGAGTTACAGGAACGAAACTTCATTCTGCGACCCACACAGTACATTCCCCCATTCCTGGGCCTGCAGGAGAGACCAGACAAGTCATCTATCTAATGTAGCATCAGCAATCTATCAGCAATCTATCAGCAATCAATCTATCTATCTATCTATCTATCTATCTATCTATCTATCTATCTATCTATCTATCTATCTATCTATCTATCTATCTATCCATCCATCCATCCATCCATCTATCCATCTATCCATCCATCCATCCATCCATCCAAACATCAATCTATCAGTCCACCCACCTCCTTGAAAGGCATCGTTCAAGGAGACTTGGTGATATCTGTGTTTACCAGGAAACTATCCCATTAGATCTTCTATCAGAAAGCCTGCCTCGGTGCATGCTAGCTATGGAAAGAATTCTCTTAAGGAGGCTTGATCTATGGTACATTGACTTGAGGCAGGACAAGGTCCACTAGGCGTGCATGACTACAAAGCGAGGGACTGCTCACATGGGTCGGTTGCACTCGCGTGCAGCAATCTTGATGCCCCCGCCGCAGGTCCGTGAGCAGGTACCGAAAGGACTCCAAATGCCCCACGCCCCCTCCACAGGAACGGCATCGTTCTCTTTGGCTATACACAGGCCGTGCTTGCAGTGCTGCAACGGGAGAGAGAAATGGAAAGGATATAGAGAGACGGGGAAAGGGGAGAGAAACAGGAAGACAGATGAATGAAGAGAGCAAGAATAGAGATTGAAGTAAGAGGGTCAAAACACAAAAAAGAAAAAGAGTGAAATAGAGAGACAAGGAAGTCAAAAAAAAGGGAGAGGAACAGAGAGAGTGAGCACATGAAACCTTAGCCGTGGAACTGGCAACACATCTATCTGCTCTCCCTTCACATTCTGCTTTGATGCTTAATCTGGGAGAAATTATACAGCGAAGCACATGGAAAGAAGAGGAACTGAAAAAGACATTTCACTGCTGCGCCTGTCTGGACGGAAGACAAAAAAACGTCACGCACGCAGTCAATAAATATATCGCAGCTCATAACAACCCCGTTCAACAAACAGCCTACAGCTCGTGTGTTTAGTGTGGCGTGCTCTAGCGTAGAATGGGATGGGACGTTGGAGTAAACAGGACAGGGTTTCAACATGTGTGTGTGTGTCTTTTGGACCTCTGGAGCTCGGTTGGCCCGGGCTTCTTTCATGTCCCCTCAGTCTTAGTGGGGAGAAGCAAAGGGGTTAGTGAGGGAAGTCCTAATTAAAAGCTGCACTAAGCCAGTCAGCCGAGAGGGAAATCTCCACCGTTCGCAACTTCTCTCCACCTACCTAAGCTTATTAGAGCCTCATAATCATACATGGCCTTGAAGCCAAACAAATCCAGCTCCAGGCTACATGTTGAAATGGATTTGGACACAACCGTCTCACATGCCACTCATGTTCAATTACCACAACTTACGCTATTGTCAGTGGTTTTTGGTGTTTGGAAAATTGTTTTGTTGTTTTGTTCATTTTCCTTTTTGTATTAGAACGCCTGTGAACAATTTCATGGTTATGAGTCATTGGAAAAGCTGTAAGATCAAAAAAAAAAAGAAATGTGGTGAAGATTGTCAGTTAATAACGCAGTACCATATGAGTGTTAAACTGCTGGCTGTGGATAAAATTGGGGCATGACCCTGAAGTGTTAAGACTTTCCACTCTTTTTCTTACACTTTCTTTCTATCGCTTCATCCCAAACTTTTGCTCCGATAAGCACGAGTTCCTCTTGACCCCTTTGCATTATCTTCCAAATGTGTCTTTCTCCTTCAACTTTTCTGCCCGCCACTGCTTTATCCTTTTAGCTGCCTGTCTTCATTTCCACATGACGCTTACCTTTCCAGGGGAGCAGTCGGTGCCATCTGCCCAGGGCATGTGCTGGGTCCTGCAGCCCCGCTGGGCCCCCTCTGGACTGGTGCACCACAGCCTGCGACACTGGGTCTGGGGAAAACACACACACACACACACACACACACACACACACACACACACAGGACACAACCTTGAGATCCCAAGACAAGAATGTGCTGAAAACTGAGAAATATCAGAACAAGACAGAGCACTTAAATGTCATGTAATAATCTCACAGTTAAGTTTTATATATAGCCTCTAAACTGGGAGACAGCCAGTGGCTTGCATGACCTTTCTGACCGGGCTGAAGACATGAGCCAATAGAAAAAAATAAACACCACTGCAATTGATTTTTTCCATTGAGGTGAAGCCAGTTGAGAACCACTCCAGGAGACAGTGATAATACAAGAGGCTTCCCTCACGAGAGGCCGCCGTGCACAACGTGACCGTTTCGATTCACACACCATCTTCACTCACCATATAAGGGCACACCTGTGTCCCCGGCCCGAATATCAATTCACACTGTTTATTGACATTGTATATCCGTCCGGGCAGCTGCGTGGAGAGACTGTACGGCCTAGAGCCGGGCTCGTCGAGCAAGCACTCGCCATATCCTGTGCTATTAAGAAATAAAAATAAAATGACTTAAAGAAAAAAGGGGAGAAAACGAGAGACACAAAACAGACAGAAGACATACTCAGTACAGCTGGAGAGGTTGTGTTTCTGTTCATGTGCAGAGCCCCTACTGTACACATAGGCTTGTTTTTTTTTTATGTTGAGAGACCTCCAACTATATTCCATCAACTAAGTGGGGGAGAGTGGGGGAGTTTGGCGAGAGGCCTGATGAGGTAATGGCTATGTATTCCCTCTCTCTATCAGTAGGTAGAACAGCCTTGGGAGAGGAGAGACCAGAGGCTGCAACTGCTCTGAGAAATGTTATCAGAGAGTCTATGTGTTTGGTAAAGTTGGTTGTGGCTCCCAAAAGGGGAAACAAACAACAACTGTGCATGGACTCTCCGTCATCCTGTGTATTTGTGACAACATTACTTCTTCATTACTTCTACAATATAGCACTATAAATACTGTACCTCGCTACGTTCAGAGCTTTGGTAAAATAATTCTGTTGAATGCATCAATAAAAAAATGAATTCACATTTAAAGTTGTTCACAATACCTGACTACTTGGCACATCATTTTTTTTCATGTCGTAGAAACAAAAAACATCATCTACACAATCCTCATGCATGACAACGGCGAAGGAAAAGAGTGCGACATACTCGAGGAACTCGGTGATGTACTTCCTGCTACACTTGGACCACATCCAGGGGTTGGTGTTGTAGTTGAGCGTGGGGGCCATCACGTGTTGCTGGATTTTAACTCCGTCCTCCTTGCACTTGTTGCTGTCGTCATGGGGCATGTTGAACCTGGCGGAGAGAAGATGTAAAAACACACGTTCAGATATGATACACGGCTAAGCCAAAGCCAAGGGTACGCGTTCACTCTTAAAGGCAGAGCTGCTACGAAGCACATGATCACAAAATGCTACATTAATAGAGACATTTGGACAGTTGGCAGATACTTCTTTCTGTAAGTAACTCCATAAGGCCCCTGCTGGGCTGAGATGAACGCAAACAAAGCCAGTAGGATGGTGATGAGTGGCCCTACATTAGTTCTGGCGGAGAACTTCAAACTTCTAAATATGTTACTGTTTTTGTTGTTATTGTTGCTCAAACCAACGTAGACATAGACTACGTAGAACAAAACAGCTTCATTTCTGTTTCAATGTGTTTTATTTGCTCAGGCAGATGTTTTAAATCTGGTTCTATATTACTGTGGTCACTGCGTTATTGGCTTTCAAGGTTAAAAAATTAAATAATGCTACAGTGCTTTTGTATAGTCTGGCTGTGGGGTATGTGGGAAGAAACCACAACAATATGGAGTTATACAAGTAATGAGCATTAGACACAATACCGGAACAGTTTGACTAGCAGCCTGCAAGAGAAACATTTAAGACTTGGCTGGCTAAATAAATAAGGCCCTGGTTGCCGTTGGACAGGTACAGCACAGCACTGGCCAGTGCCGTCCCTCTGTGCTACTCAGCACCCCACCCGACAGGTACCGTATAGCACCGAGCTCCTTGGCTAAGCAGTCTTCCAGCAATGTTGTCACCACTTGACGCGGATAAAAATGTAATTCAACAATTCCACCTTTTGTATGGTGGCTAGAAAGAGCATTTGTTAGAGATGATGAGGGCTTTTAGGGTCTGTAACAGTCTCCAATGGTTAGCAGGCTAACTCCAGCTCCAGCTGACTCAGGACTTTGGACAATGCAGATATTACTGAAGGGTAATGGTCACCAACGCCAATATTTGAGCCCTGAACATTTAAAGCTTCTCTGATTCTGGTAAGGGATGTGTGGAATCCTAAAAAGACTTTTGACGTTCAACGAATGTCTACCTGAAGCCAGTGCTCTATTAGAGTTAGCGTAAACACTCAACACTCAATGGAAACAAGCAGTACTTACACATGGCCAAGTTCATGGGCGATGGTGAATGCAGTGCTAAGTCCATTGTCCTCACTGATACTGCAGCTCCTGTACGGATCACACACCGTCCCCAACTCCGCAAGCCCTTAATAACAACATTTTCATCTTCGTCATTATCATCATCATCATCATCATCATATAATCCATATAACCCTTTATTTTAGTAAGTCTATCTTCCCATTTTAGAAAGAGTCACTTACCTAGAGTGTCACACTTATCCCTGGCCCTGCAGATGTCCTGCCTGTGGTTAGGAGACATCAATAATGGCTCAGTGTCAAAGGCACTCCACAAAAGACCACCACTTACTTGCCCAACCTTCAGGGAGTCCAACTTTAGGTTGTATTACGCAGCTGAGCTCTATTTCGTCCCAGCCTTTGATAGGACTGATTTTGTTTATTTATTGTTTTTTGGTTGCAATGCTTTGTTTTGATTGAAGCCCGGTCTATGTATATGCCGATGATAACAACTTGATAACCATATTGTTCCTGTACCTGGTGATGAGGATGGCAGTGTCGTGGTGAGAGTGGTGGTTGTCATCCATGATGTTCTGGCCCTGCTGCCAGATGCAGAAGTTCTTTAAAGTGGTCTGTGCATTAAAAGAAATGACTGGACCATCCTGAGAGAAAGAGAGAGAGAGGGAGAGAGGGAGAGAGACAGAGAGCGAATTATGAATGAAAAAACTGTGGGATTCTAAAGTGGAAACACTGGAGATTAAAACGAAAGCAGTAATCTTACCAGCTCGTTGTTTATTATGACTAACTTTACAATCACAATGTTAATCAGATTGCCAATGCTGGGGTCCTTGTAGATAGAAGACACCTGAATGAAGGAAACAAAACACCAATTCAAACCTACGAATGAGAACAAAGCTCAACAATATCCCAGCATTGTTAATGTCAGGGTCAAAACATTCAATTATTTTGAAAGCAGCACAAGACAGTTAGAGGGCCAACTTCAATGTGACAGTGTATTTAGTGGGAACTCTCTGCAACTTGGACAGCCACCCCACAGTTTTAAGCAAGTAACAGGGAATTTGGCTGATTGGAGAGAGAAGTTGATAATGGCCTGCGCCCCTGCGGAGAAGGCAGCCTTTGCCAGGACCAGAATATAGGTCATCTCAGCCTCCCCCCTGGGCTCTCGGCCCCAGACGCCTGCGGAAGCCAGTATTTGAAGTGGCCAGGAGTATGCGGCCTATGTGACATACCTGAGCGTATTTTTTAACATTCATCAAAGCTGTCAGACAGGCTCTACCTCAAGCTGCCCTCTCTTCCCCTTGGCCGTTTGAAAGTGGTGTTTACCCCTGCCCTAGGTTGCCCTTTTCCCTCCCACGGCCCTCCTTTAAAGACTGGCTGACTTATTTGCTGCCTGAGCAGCACAGCAGAAAACACACATACATTTGGGACACAATTACACACATATGCAATTAAATTCTGTCCACGTGTGTACACGGACACACACAATCAGACTAGCACCTCCCAGCTAACCCCCCCCACTGAACTGATCAGAACTTACAATGGACATCAACGTTAGTATGTAGTGCTGGAGGTTGCTGCCGTGATGCTCCACCATTTTGCTGTCCGCCACCAGCATGACTTCAACGAAGCGCGGGTAGGAGAGGAAGCGCTTTGATCTCCTGTGAGGTCCTGAGTCACCGCTGCTGTCATTTGATGGTCTAGCGCTAGCGCTGCCACTCTCTGATCTGGCCAAGGCTTCGCTGGCCAGCCCAGCGCTCAGTGTCTCCAAGTCATTGAACATGGCACTGCTGACCACAGGGGCTGGCCTGGACACAGTGGTCACCCCTGCTGCCGGCCTTCTCTTCAGCTTGTGCCTCTTATTTCTGTGTTTGTGTCCTGGGGGAATAAGCAAGAGGAGACATGGGGATTGGAGCATGTGTAAATATATAAAGATGGGTGGCTTATAGATGATGCATTTAGTGATCAAAGCAAACAGGATATGAATTCAAGTGACTCATCAATGGTTGTCATGAGTATGTGTTTAAGATTAAGCCATGGTTGTGGTTTATTTAAAGGTTGCTGTGAAACTGCATGAGGTGAGCTGACTGTGTGGAAGTGGATATTATAAAAATATGTTGCTGCCTCTCTCCCTTTTGTTTATTGTTGCTGTTGCTGAAAGAGTGGGTTGACAAATGAATACTGCCCTGGAGTCTCTGTTTTCTCTCCCTCCCTCTCTCTCAGAAGAGGGAAGAGAGAAGGGCAAAGAGTTCAGGCTAGGTAAACCTGGCGCCCAGCCATAAAAAAAAAATGGAGCAAAAACTGCACAAACGAAAAGAGGTCGAGCCAGGGCCTGGGCAGCTGTTGAAGAACCACTCAACACTGGGGGGAATGTGAATAGGGCTGATTTCAATCATGACATGGCACCCAAACTCTGCTGAGTGCCACTCTTTTTCTTTTCTCATTGCATGCAAATCACCTCGTCTGCACCACCTGCAATGCAACACCGTTTATAGAAAAGTGACCCGGGCTGCAGCACAAAAGTGGATCTGGTTACAATGCCCAAGATTCATGATTGTAATCAAAAAGATACAAATTTCCCCCACTTCAAAACTACAAGGCAACAAAGGAGCTTTGTGCAAGGTTGAATCACGGTTCAAATTCATGTTCATGTTTGGCAACACAAGTATGTATTCCTTCAGAGACACACACACTGAAAGAAACAAGCATCTGCAGAAACATGTCCAGCAGATAGAAAAAAAATATAATCCAGATTTATTTTCTATAGTTTTGATTACCTAAATATTTGAGGTTGGTATCACTTTGCTCCTTTACAATTTACGCAGTGTCTTCATGGCAGCGGGTCTACCCGGCTTTCTTATCAAATAAGCAGAGGAAGTGCAAGAGTCAACAGGAAGTTGAGACAGTAAACTGAGATGGGATGATACAAGAGTGAACTTCCAAATGATTTTTCCTGTGTGAGAGCTGGAAAAGTTCCTCATTACTGTACAGTTGCTGTAGGCGCTACACGGTGCAGGCTTTAACATGATTTGAGAACTGAGATCATTTGGCACTCGACATTCTGCTTATTTCTGTCATTACAATTCTGCAAATGCTCATGGGCAAAATGTATGAAAGATCATTGTGCCATATCATGACCATATCATAATGCAGAGGGTTCAGGAACAATTCCCAGAGTAAATTGAGATGGGCAATTTCATGTTTGAATAACCTTAATTGTAGCCTATTATTATCACTGCACTATAATACTCCTTTATTGTATCAATTTTCCACTTTCCTATGATTTTACTGTAAAGACTGCCAAGCCATTTCCCCCTTTTTATCTCTGCTTTTCAATAGCCATTCATAACCTAAGCTGCTACGTTCAACAGTTCTGCTCATTTTAATCAGACAGATTACATATAATTCAACCATATGACAAACACTGTGGTGGCTCAATTACTATTACATAATCGGTTCATATTGGGGACTTCAGGGACGATGCTGAGGAAGGATTACGCCTGCTTATGCCTGTGGGAACTCATCAAAAGGCCAGATAACAGGGACGCCTTCATCACAACGTACGTGTGCACATACAACACACATACATACCCAGTCACACACATGCATGCTCTTATACAGCAGAGGTAGCAGTAGTGTGCTGGGCAGCCAGAAAGGACACTGGGTGAAGCTTACCAGTAGTGAGGTCTGAATCAAATGTGTGCGTGTGGCTGTGTGTGTTTTCAAGTCAATGTGTTTGCATGTGCATGTGTGTATGCAGGAATTTTCATGCATCCATGTATGTGTATGTGTCTGTGTGTCCATATTTGTGACGACCCCAGGTCTGCGTACATGGCATGCATGTGTGCCATAATTGATCACATCATACACTGTACCTGAAGTGTCACAAGCTGAGTCCTCCCCGGATGTCTCTCTCTTGGGCGCACTCTTCCTGTATATAATATGAGGTTTGGTGTGTTCTTCTTCATAGTGTTCTCCTTGGTAGCTGTGAAGGGGCTCCACAAAATACTCCCCTTCCGGAGACCTGAAAGTGCCAAGCTGGATAGAAGAAAAATACCCAGGAATTATTAGATATTGTTCAAAAAATAACTCCACTAACAATCGATTCCTTGCCATTAGGTGAAAATGAGCCATGCCACGACCCCCGATGCTTTCATGTAAAAGGACAATTATGTGGTGAAACACAATAATTTGCATGCATAAAAGAATGGCTCCAGAAAAAGAGGAAAAGAAGAATAATGGGACCTTGTGATGCCTATCAGAAACACAATGTATGTTGTTGCTTTCTTGGCAAGCCTGATGGAGGCCTTGTTACATTCCATGTGGCACAGTTAGTGCTACTTGCTACCTTGGGGGTCAAAGCTCTACCAGACATGAAACATGCCAAGCTAAGCAAATGTGGAAAAGATGCACATTTTCTAGATTGAGTTGAATTGGCTGAGGTGCATTTGGCAGCCCTGTAAACTGAGACTAGTTTGATACAATCATGTTTGGCACCATATCACAAAGACAATCCCCTGAGTATAACAAAAATGACCATTAGGAAAACATGAAATTCTGCTGATTATGCAAAATCCAGCAGCAGGGTGGCCTAGTGGTTAGAGAGACCATCCTTCAACCAGAGGACCCAGGTTGAAGCCCCCTGCTGAAGTGTCCTTGAGCAAGACACTTATCCCTCCCAGCTCCAGGGGTGCTGTGCTGTGGCTGATCCACTCTGACCTCGCTGTGGAGGGGAATGTCTGAAAGTATGACATATTTTTTATGATGTACAATAATATAATTGTGTCCACCTACAGTATTGCCTGTCTTTTAATAAATGTGCCCCTAGAGGTCTTGATTACATGAAGGATGTGTTCCATAAATGCCAGGCCAACTCCCTGAAGCTCATTGCAACTATTTGTGTGATTTGATTTGTCATCTGGGAAGACATTGACCTCTCTGATGATAACTCATATGGGTCACCTCATTGTCGTCTCTATGTATAATCCGGGAGTGTACTTTTGCCTCACTCCAAAACTCTTGCTTCAGCACGCCTGGTACCGGATAATTCGTGATGACGTCAGCACCACCCGCACGGGCGTGCGTAAAGACGTCACCGACTACCGGGACAGAAGTGTAGAGCTGACCGCTCATTAAACTTGACCAGGCAGTGGACTTGGGAGCTTCGTAGCTCGAGAGGACAGCTCTTCACTGTATAGTTATCATAGATAGAGTTGTGTCTATCCTGCAGCAGCGCCGTTTGTCAATCTGAAGTTATATTATATCATATTCAGCCTCTAAGTCTTATTTTTCTTACAAGTGAAAGATTCTGCCAACAGGGTGAGATGATTCCACTTGTTTCCAAAGAAGTTCCACTTGTATCAAAGTGTCTTTATCTTGAAACAAGGTAGATCACTCCACTAGCATCAGGAATAAACACTGAAACAAGTTGATTTGCATTGAAAACAAGTTAAAGGGCACAGATTGTTTTCACTTTTTTAAAGAAAAAATAAGATTTTAAGACGCAACACCAGACTGTATGACTTGATAAAATAGGTAATTCTACAGTGTAGTAACGAGCCTTTGCGCAAAGTTGGAAAAGCTTTGCGCAAAGTTTCAAAACTATAATTTCCCAAGGCAACAGTGAGACAGTCTTTCGAGCAACTGCTTGGTGTAAGCAATGCTGTGGCCCCTTGAAAGCCCATGGTGACATATACAAACCATCACGCACGGGGAGTCTAACCGTGCGTAAAAACTCACCAGTCCGGAGCACAAACTGATGACCGCGGCGTGTTCTGATTGAGCATTCACATGTCCTTTATAGAAGCAGTGCTTTAACTCCGTGTCCTCCTCCTCCTCCACCTCCCCATCTGGTGAAAAATCCGTTATGTTACCTCCTCTGGGTACTCCAAGTACTGTCACAGTGTAGAGAGGTGCTATAAATCCCGACTCCAGCGTGAGGTTGAGGTGGTAGTTCTGTCCGAAAGCAGATATCCTATAGTGGATATTTGGCGAGGCCCATTGATCCGTGATATTACCGGCGCTCTCGTCCAAACTTCGTCTTTTCCTCTTGAAGTGCACACTGGTGGCAAACTTGTCACCGGCTTCATTCACTCGCACCGGTGTTACAATCTCATAAGCGCCGATCTCCTCTTTTACTGGGGAAGAAAAGCAACAATTACCACACAATCAAGAATCCAGTGGCGTTTCAACAGCATGTGTAAAATCCGTATAAATGCATTCAACGACAGATTATAATTTAGACTTTATGTGTACTTTTGGGGGGCGGACTTAAATAATCAGTTGACTTTGCTGCACTGCAAGGAAATAAAAAATCATTCAACAAACTTTAGGTGTCCAGAAAGCATTGCAAGTCATGTGCTGAGCTGATCCTGGGGGGAAAATTCATTCATTCTGTACCCTCCCCGTTACAAAATAACAAACCACTGTGGAAAAAATGCGGAGCATGGCAGGGCGGCATACTTTACCTTTGCTTGAATTCAAATGCAATCTCCCCGTGGATGCGACTACATTCAAGAAATCAGGGAATAGTAGGAACCCCAAGCCCCAGAAGAGCACATGCATGATTGTCCACGTTCAGAGGAGAGCGGCAGCCTGTATTCCTGTAATACTGTATTCCTCCGGTCACTCCGGGCTTTCCGCCTCCGGTCCGACTGCCACATCCAATTTTATTATCCGCGACTCTTGAGTGGATGGTCTCTGGCCGGTGAAGTACACTGCTGGGACGTGAGCGCTTCGCGGATTCCCTGGCGAACAGGCATACTGCAGAGAGAGGTGGGCTGCTCAGACAGTCAACTGCGGTGGGCTCCACTGCAAGGCTCTGGACCGGCTCTCTCCCCAGCAAGGGGCGGGCTCAACCAGGCAAGGTACATTGGTGCTACAGTGAAGCCACTCCCGTTCCATACTGAAGTGAAGGGGGCTAAAAAAAAGTTAATTCTGACAGGCTAACTTTGGGTTTTAATTGGGTGCAGAAGTCTATTAAGACTGTTGGATATATGCCTGGATTGCCAACAGGGCATGCAGGGCGCACACCCTGGGGTCCCCAGACCACCAAGGGCCCAGGAAGTCCTGGGTGCATGGACTATACATTTGTAATTTAAGTGTAATTTTGCACTCCCATACAAATTGACATCACAGCTATCTTTAAAGGACTTTTGGGGAAATTGTTCCCTTGGTCAATGTACCGTTTATGTGATGAGACGATTGGAAGAAAAAACACCAACACCAACTGTGGATTACTAAAAGGTCTATCTTCTTATATTAGATACTGTAATGCTAGTTGTTCACGGGCACTAAAACATTACATGCACAGGACAGAGATATCTACCAGATGACTTTCGTGCTACTCCTATCGTAACATGTTAACCAACGAGATGATTTTCCAGAAAGTTGGTGTAGTCTTTTAGTAGTTGTTCATTTTCAGTATCTTTGTCTAACCTATCTGATGGGGTGGGCACTTGACTGGATGGATACCTGACAGGGAAGATGCACAATGTACAGAGTGGAATGATGACCGTGGCAGTGAGGAGGGGCCCATAGAAAATGCTTGCCCTGGGGTCACTAGCGAGATAATCTGGGCATGGTTGTATAGGTGGAAGTTCATGGGATCACAGAGCTACAAAATGCAAGCTGGCAAGCAGCCCGGCCATATAGTGATTTGAGGTCTTCAGTAGGCGCTGGTAAAGGCATTGTTTCGGGATAATGGTAATGGTTTTATGAGCTATAGCATCCTCAACAGAACAATGGATATACGCCTTGGTAGGTGCCTTTGTTATGTTGAAGATCAAAGTGTGGGCTATCCAGTCAGCCTCCTGCTCCCTCAAAGAGTGAGAAATGCTTCAAAGTTCATCCTTATACTCATCCCACTTGCAGCCTACTAGCCTTGTTCTTAGAGATAGCACATAGACAAAATATATTGTATATTACAGTGAGAACACTGATTTCAGACCCATTTGAAAGCTGTGACACACTGCAAAGAAAAGCAAGTTTTCTTAAACACGTGAAAACATCTCCCAATGCTATGAAATAACTTTTTTCCATTGCCATACAAATTGTTTGAAGAATTTTCTTGAATTGTATGGCATTTTCTTGATACTAGTGGCGTGATCAGACTTACTCTGCCATGCTTCCAGATAAAGACACAGATAAAGAAAATCCCTGAAAAAAATGTGAAACTGCGTCGGAGACATGAGAAATGACCTAACCCCTAAGGTTTTTAAGACTGAATAAGAAACCAAATGACTCGTTACGATAGTCATTTTGCAGTGTATAAATGTCACCAGCCATCTTCCTCCTGTATTTCACCCATTTGATCCCCATGTCGTCACTCCGAGCAGAGAACCACATCATTGCAGGCCTCTGTGGACGCCCCATGAGACCTTATGTGGTGATAAACGCTAGCAGATGGCACATGACTTTACAGCTCATTTGTTGAGTTTGATCAACACACACCACCATTAAGGACGCTAACTTGGATTTGCAGGTGCACACCTAAAACAAAAGCCTTATAGGAAAGGCCTGCGGTATCTGGGATAAAAGCAGGGAGGACGATGTCTGCCCGTGGGATCCTTTCTGATCAAAGACAGGCCAAAGAAAAGACTTAGTGTGAATGCCTGTCGTGACTTTCATTACAGTGTGTGCAGGCCTGTGGTGATGTGTGATGAGTCATCAAAAAGTCAGCACCATTTCTCAAACAAAATGCTCAACAACTTTTATAAATATGGCCTTTGATGCGCTTGCAAAGACAAGATAGGCTTCAACACATTGACATATATCATCTTACTCGAAAAACACCCGTGGGCTACCCAGCATTTTGCCCCAATTAGTACTTATTTTCCAGTATGATGGAACTAATTAGGTATAAGGGGTCGCTGAAGTGTTAGTGTTTGAGATTGTTATTTATATTGAATCACATACACTAGAGGTCTTCAGATAAATCTATGTAATAGCCTATAAGAGCTTTCAAAACTGCTAGCCTTTGCACTGGAGCTGTTTTTCTCCTTAAATTCCCCTCGCTGCTTGGGAATTCTTCCTCGGAGCAGGCATTAAAACGACAACATGGACCCTGTACAGTGTTAATTCACAAAACCAGGAACCCCTTTAAATAAAACCTTTCACTCACAATTAGTCCCTTTTCCCAGAACTCTCCATAAACCCTTTTTACAGCACAGGGGTCACAGGTAAGTAAAACAGTCAGGAGAACATGGCCTCAAGGCGTTGTGTTGAAATGTGCAGCAACTGCAACTTTAAGTAGACCACTCACTCCTCACTGTGTCGTCGTCAGTTGCTGTTCAGTGGTTACAGACACCTTTCATTTCTCACCAACAATATTTTAAGTTTCTCAATGAATAGACACTTTCTCCAATGCATTTTCAGTGAATGCTCCTGGAGCCACTGCTAGTGCTTCAATGAGTGGCCACCATCTCTAGTGCTTATCATCAATGAACTGAACTTCCCTTGGTGGATTCTCAAAGGAATAGCCGCCGTAGCCATGTGTGTAATGTGTGTGTAAATGTGTGTGTGTGTGTGTGTTCTCAGTGGATGGCCGGTGAGGTCAACAGAGTCACCCAGCCTGCGTAGGCAGCGTCATTCAGAGCAGCTAGTGGCAGCCTCCTGACAGCGTAAACTTCACTTCCCCTCCAGATCAGATAATAGGCTGATAAGGAGCGGAAAGCTTGAATGAAGGAGCCGACCCTGGCCTGGGATTTCAACAAGGGACTTTAATTGTGGAGCTTTCAAAATCTCCTTTTACCCCCGCTCTCCCTCAACCCCCACCCCAACAGAGTTCTTTGGCCCAGTGAACTTGTCTCCAGTACAAGGCAATGGCGGTATGTACTTAGTTGGGAAGCAATCAGTTGTGTTGGGGTATTGTTGGAGAATTGTACAACACATGACAAATCGCATTTGTTGGTGACTGTGACAGGAAAATTAAATAAATTAAAGTGGAACATAAAAGTCATTCCCAATTGAAACTACAAGTCACATTTCGAACATCCACAAAGAACAACACGGGGTATTTCTAAATTCCTGGTTTTCTCTGATCAACAAGTGAGCAAATTAGAACTTTTCCCATGTTTCCTCTAAAACACAAACTAAAAGTGAGGTACAGGATGGTGCTGACAGGGCTGCAGACATGTTCCCATTAAAAAATATCCTAACAGGTGCCAGCACCTAAATCAATTTTATTATGAACTCGTAATACTCCTGTATTTCCTGTTGTTGGAAAGATAGTCTTGGCAGAGACCATTTCCCATTTCCACCCATTCTTGGCTAAATCATATATTCTCTTTGGGTTTAGTTTGACTGCTTGGAATAACAGGCAACAGTTAGACCATAACGGTACCTTTCACGTTAGGTATAACCATGTAATCTCATGTTAAGGTGGTGTTTTGAAGCCTTGCCATTTTCATACTTTTGTCAAGAAGTACCCCGAATAACATCTCATCACACTGAAAATGACTACGTTAAGGCTTTCATGCTGTATTAGTTGATTTTCTTACAAATAACAACAGTTTTTTTTTATGTCTTGCTCTGATTATGGTGAGTTTGCAACATAATTTCCACAATGCTATGAGGAGATGCCTCATCTGCCAGAGGGAAGATGTGTGTGTGTGTGTGTGTAATGGGTATGTGGGTATGTGAATATGTTCAGTTTAAAGAAGTTCTGGGACATGCTTCATTGTGACAACTGGAGTCCTGGAGCTGAGAAAATGTTTCGGCGGGAGATGAAGTATGATAACTGTGGCTTGTAGAACCCTCGCACTTATTATTTCCTTCAGCATGGCACTGCAGTAATTGGGTAAACATCCAGAGACACATGGCTTCCCTAGACCTGCAGGCGTATGCATACAACTGCACACACACACACACACACACACACACACACACACACACACATAGGCACACATGCTCAAACAACAAGCTATGTCACATGCCCTCACTCTTTTAATTGGTGACGCAGACAGCAGGCGCTGAAGGCTTTACCAGGGAGGGAGGGAGGTCTGTAAATGGGCTTTTAGGATGTTCCTGGGCAAGTTTATGTTGGGTGAGAGCTGTGCAAAAACAAGGCTCAACTTCTGAAGTGTAATTAGGCCTTTGGAGGAGCTTTCACAGACCATAAGATAGGGTTCTGGACACTGCCCAAGTAGTAGAGCAGCTGTCAGGCGGTCCCTCCGAAATCGGAATGCTTCCCAGATTCCCAGCTCTCTGTGGAATGGCAACAATAGACTAAATGCCAGAGATCAAATTAATCTAGCCTTCAGACCCCAGAATGGAGAGAAGGGGAAGAAGTCATCATCGATGTAGTGTAGTAACTAGATACCACGTGACATAATGTATGCCACACACTAAGGCGAGTCTCACACTATGGCGAGTTCCAAAAAGCTCTCAGCGCTTCCATGAACTCCTTTGTTTACAGTAGAGTAGGCCAAGTGAAGACCCAGTGAGTGATTTTACCCCCACCAAAGCCTTGAAAGGGTATGTATGTATTCTTTCATAACATCATTGTGTTGAGTGCACTTGGAGAAGGGTGGTGATGATGGGGCAGGGGCTGAGGGCTGAGGGTGGAGGATGGGGGGGCACCGTTGTAGGCGTAGCTAGCTAAGGTTTTAAGATAAGCAACCCACTTCTGGCTGTTTGATTCAAAATGGCTGTGACAGATCGTGTTTGGGGAAAGTAGTGATATCATTTCTCAGAGTCCTGATGTCATCAGTTTACGGTCTTACCCCGGCCCCAGCATGGTCCCTCCTCAGTTCACTTGGCACCCCCGTGCTTAACAAAAGGACAACATGATGACCTAATCACTCTCAGCTGTGAAACTGAAAGAAAGATATCATGGCATCCTTTAACCACCTGACGTTTTGCATGGACATGGGACAGCTGGAGTGAGAGAATGGGTGTGAAGGGAAGAAGGGAATGAGGGTCTGTATTGGTAAGCGATGAATTATCTACCTCAGTAAAAATCATGCCATATCTTATGATAGATTTTTGTGGTAGGGTCCTGAATAACACGGCTGTTAGAGGCCAAATCACACTAAATGTTCACATACATAGCACATCATAGTCACAGTGCCATTTCCATATACCTTTCTTGTACTCAATGTGTGTTGTTACAGGGTTAGTTACAGAGCTGGATCGTCACAAGATTCACTTTAACCCACAAATTGCTGCTAGCTTTGTTTCCCCTCAGCTCCATCCGCCCCTTTGTCATATTGGATATAGTTTAGTGTTCTGGGTCAAGGACTCTGTTTTGTGCCTGTCAGGGCTTGGAGAATAGGCTGGCCTGGGTCCTGCTGGCAGGGCCACTGTGTGAAGGGGTCGTGTGCGACCAACAGGAGCTGGCAAGCTCACTACAAGATGACAGGCACACAGCGGTGTGCACCAGGACCCCCGCTGGATGTGAGCACTAGCAATAATACACAAACATTTAAATTAAAGGGGCAGAAAAGTGTTTTTCTTCATGCATAATTCAATAAGAATATGACTTCAGCTGGAGAAGAAAACAGGTGCTCTGATATAATTGAGATACATACTTATTCTACAAGACAGAACATTTAACTAATTATTGAGTTTCTCCTTCTGTGTAATTGCAACAATTTGGAAAAATGACTTGTTGACTGTGTCAACTAGAATGTGGGTAGTTAGAGTAGCCCAATAGACTGTCTGTTTTACTGACCAGAGATTCCTTGTCTGCTTCAATCTAATCTATCAGAGGCCATTTTGGATCACCACTCACAAAGAGACCCTTTTTTCCTCCAAATCTGATTTTATGAATTAATAATCTTATTATGGTTTTAACTCACAGGGTGAGTAGCACCAAGTAATGACTGTGGCGGCTTTGACTGACGGATTGCACTGTGGAAGCCCCACATGTTTACAGACACAACAGTCGGTCTAAAGGGAGCAGTCAACTGTTAATATACCATTATTATATAGTTATTTCTAATGCAGCAGAAGTGAATTCAAACTGAAGCTTGCCATAGTTCCTTTGATGTTCCCTTGACGAACCAGGGCAATGTGGGAGATTAGAATTTACCCGGCTGAAGGACATTTTGCAAGTGGACGGCTTTTGTCCAGCGTCCAACGGACAGCTGAGCTGCTTTTCATTCACGATGAGGATGAACCACAGGGACCTTCCTCTAAAACTCTGGTCAATGGTACACTAAAATGATCAAACTTAACAAAGCGCAGAACGCATTTGGCCTATACATGTAAAATCAAGCAATACAGCCTTTCAAATGCAGTGTAGTGATTACACGTAAAGGGAATGCAGAAGTGCCCAACTGATGTTAGCTCTGTCTGGCTTCATCTTATTGATTCCATATTGTCTGAGCAGATGGTTGGATGAGTCACTTTCATAATTATTTCAGGCTTTTACCGAACACATTCTGAAGTACAGCAGAGCATTTGTCGTGTGCAGCCAGTAATTAAACTAGCCAGCCTTGGTTAGCCATGTAGCTGCACAAAGTAAAGCACCTTTAAATTATATAAGCTAACCACCTTTTGAACCAGCTACAGCCTACCATGTGCAAAGATAACTAGTATCTAGCCACAGTTCAAGTTAATACAATTAGATAGTTGCACATTTTAGAGCTGCCATCAAATTACTCCCAAAATACACCATTAGGCCATACTTTGAACTAGCCACCAGTTTAGTCACCAGCTATGTTTGTGCCTTACCAGCTAGTCATCAACTAGCTAGTGTCGTCACCTAGTCAGGTGAGTTGAGACACTTTTTACTTGAGGCGTCTATATAGTGGGGCGTGACAGTAATGTCTCCAACTAAGATATGTACATATATTTCAGGATGTTATGCATCCCTGGAAATCATAATTTTTGAAAATCTTGAAAATATGAAATATAGAAATAACAAAGCAGTGTTTCGTATAACTTGTAACCTCCTTTGATTCTGGCAGAGTTGGAGTAGTCATTTAACCAAAAGGATGACTGAAATGATACAGCTATGCAACATTGACTTGTGATTGAGTCTTGATCTGTGTTAATATCAATTAAAATATAATTTCTTAACAAAGTTACTAAGTGAAATAAAACAAACCCCTATGCCAGAGCTTAGATTGCTAGCTCGCTAGCTAACTAACATCAGTTAGCTCCTGATAACTAACATTCATTTTAAAGTAACTCTATGACTTAACTTGCTTGGCCAGAGGTTCATCCGTCTCCAACCTTAAGATTTCATTAGTAAGCCATGATCACTGATAGTGTTAATTGCCGGACATACCCGGCAGTACCCGGCAGTTGTGGACAACTTGTCCAAAGCCACAACTACATCAGGGAATTATGGGTATTTACCAATCTTTAAAATATGATTTTAATTATCTGGGGCAGTGGCCAGCTTGAGGATCTATGTGACAGTAATTCTAATTTTTCTGCAATTTTTAAAAGCTATAACTGGTATAAAAACCATGTAAATGCATTGTTTCAGCTATTGAGTTACTTACTGCACCATTACCTACTGGTCGGCTGTGGTACTGCAACTTTGTTACCAGGATGAATTTGGCAGTGGCATCGGAAGTAAGCCGACATACTGGGGGTTTGGGTTTACCCAATGTGTGCTGAACCAAAACAAGAAAATTTGACCACACAACGCCTATCGTGTCCTCACTACTCTGGCTCCCAATTCATGCCAGATGCAACTTTAAGGTGCTTCAACTAAGGCTTAGTCTTATTACATAGCTCAGATTCCTGCCGATGGACATTTAGTTTGTGAGCCGCTGTTGATGCACCACACAGGTGTCCTTATTGTGTTTATTCTGTGTACTTTATTTATGTTCCATTTTGTTTGGCCACCTTCGTTACCCATTGCACGCCTGGCTGTCCTGGTAGGGGATCCCCCTCTGAGTAGCCCCTCCCAAGGCTTTCTTTTTTTTTTTTTTTCCTAAAATGTTTCTTGGGAGTTTTTCTTTGTCCTCAGGGAGGGTCTAAGGTTGGGGGGTGTCATGTGTCGTCATTTGTTGTTTTCATAATGTGGCCATTGTGAAGCCCTTTGAGACTGTAACTGTGATTAAGGGCTATACAAATAAACTTGACTTGACTTTTGTTTGTTTTTTCTCTGCTCGTTATTATGCTAGTAATAACACTGTATTTGAAGAATTCAGATCAGCTCATTGATGCTGTGGAGCCATAAAATGTGGCAGCACAGTACAACAGGACAATGGTAGTACAAAGGCCTTATTCTAATGAATGAACCTGTGTATTGAGGAAGTACGTATTAGTATTATTATTAGTATTATTATTGTGTCCCTACAATTTTTTTCCATAGGTTAACACACAGATACATAATACACTGGAATAAAGGCGTTGTAAAGTTTTGGATCACACTACTGGGGTTATGGTGGGTTCACTAAGTGCCCATGTGAATGTTTGACCACAGTAACATTACCCGGCCTCTAGGTAATTGGGGGTATTCCACTATGGCCTCTTCAGCTCAGCTGTGACCATGCAGTTTGGGAAAAGTCCAGGTTCTGTAAGCGATAGCATAAGAGCTTCACGCTAGCTTATTGCCTTAGCTCTCAGACCCAAGGGGGAAGAGATCAGCTTTGCTCACATTTGCTCCACTGTTGCTCTGGCTGTCATGTTTTTCACATTTACTCCCACATAGTTCACCCTCAGGTTCAGTTTTAGTCCAGTTTAAGCGTTGGCGTCCTGTTGCTGAGGTCACATCGTCATCGAGTGCCTTTGAGTTTGTTCTCACCTCACCTGATCTGGCCTGCATTTTCCCCTAGAGGTGTTATCCTGCCTGTGGGACTTCAGCTCTTGCGCTGTCACAGCTCTGGTCAAACGTTACGATAGTAATTGAACCTAAGTCACAGAGTATTGTATTAAAATCCCTCTTGTTTTTGTAGTTGGAGCTGAGTAAGAGGGGGCGTTGATCTACTAGAGTATAATAAAAGACAGGCATTGTGAAATAGTGTGATTTGTCCTTTGAGCAGAAAATTAATAAACCATCCCTATAGCACCTACTGTGGGTCAAAGTTGATCCAACTTGAATGATGAGGGGGTTTGCAAAGTCTTAGAAATATATGACAGCTCAGAATGCTATGTTATGTGCAGAATCACCTGGGAATCAAGCAAAGCATAATACATGGTATTTTGGAGGAGTGGAGGAGTGAAAGTAGTTTCATACTTTGCGAGCCAAAACAGTAGAAAATTCATCATATGCCTCTCTTGTGGCACCTCATTGTTAATCACATCCTTTCAGGTCTGGGCTGAAAAACAGGGCCCGTTGTACAAGAATGTTTTAATATTACAGGAATGCCAACTCTGACACAAAAACAATGCTAAAAGTTGGAGGTGGCACATGTTTCGAGTGAGTTATGAGTAGCAGAAAGCAACATTGTAGGAGGAATATGCCCCAGTCTGTTTTCGCCATTAATCAGTTTGATACGAACCCTTTTCATGTATACCTTATCTCAGGAAATATCAGTGAAGCACGATTATCAAAGATTAGACCAGGACAGAGAGGCATGCTACTAGAGAGACATCAACTAATGATGGTCAAACATGGGCTGGCTTCTAATCAGTGTGGAATGGCAAGTCAGGTTGCCGCACAGCTGGGCTCTCACAATGTCTAGCTCAGAGAAAGGAACAACTGAACTGGGCTGTTGGCAAAACATGACCAGTGAATTTGTGCTAATCACACACAGTGTAATACAGATTTCAGGAGCAGCATTGCTGATATACCAATTTACACCCCTTTTACACACAAATCCACACATGGGTTATTGAACACGGGTCATTCCCGCCACACTACCAAACTACTGTACCAGGTTTATCCCAGGTTGTCGACGATTCAGACCAGACCGCAGAAGACCCATATTTACAGCTGTATATGTGACTGCTGTGCAGGGCTGAACAAGTAACTGGGTGAAATTGTCGTAGATAATTGAATCTTTTACTGTCCCGGTAATTTGTCGCTTTATTTCTTCTTCCCCACGAATGGACAGAAGCTCTCTGAATCCTTCAGAATCATAATCTTAAATGTGTCTTAAAACAGGACAGGAGTGAAAAAGCACACAAATCCCTTCCCTGGATAAATGCAATCTAAAACATTATTTTATATGAGATGTATTGGAACAATGACATGGTACCATTTGTGCACAATTATTGGAATAATGTTTTTGTTTTATAAGAGCAAATATGATTTTTTTTTCTATTGCTATATATTTTCATTTATTATGAAAGAAGAAGACACATTAGTGCAGATAAAATGTTATGCTTGTCTTCACCTCTCTCCTTCTCCTTCCCATGGTGGCTTCAGTTCAGCTCTCTCCTCTGCTTGCTTGTAGTCTATTGGACATCTTGCAGAACTGACACTATTTTAGCCCCTTTCACAAGGGTGTGCTGACCACAGCCTGCCTTTGTAGTTTGTATACTAAATGCGCGGCAGAGAGGGATCCCTTTTGGGCCTGCGGTTTCCTGAAACGAGCCATCTGCATCTGCTCCATTCTCAACATGGCCTGAGGAAAAAAGAGAGGCACAAATAAATTGGATTCATATACTGTATATTCCTCAACAAAGAATTCATTCATTTGATCATCCTGATCTGGAGACTATTACTATTACATTTTCATGGTTTCCATTCACCACAATTAACATCTCGTTTTGTTGCTTAAAAACATTTAGCATTTCTTTCCGTCAACATCATAGGTCTAATTTTTGAAAAAGTGGAGACAAATGGACGATTGGCAAAAAACATTTCAATCATTAATTGTCCCAGGTTTCATTTTTGCATTTTCTTGTTTCCTCTTTCCTCCATCCAATAAACCTAATGACCCAGCTGCAGTATCTACATGATGTGAGGTTAGCTGATTGTGATGGTGGGGGCACAAACTGAGATGCAGCAGAGATCTCAACGGAAGTTTCAGCAGCTGATAAAAGAATGGAGATGAAAAAAAAAGAAGCTCTGCCTCTTTTTAGGAACCGCTATCAAATGTTTCAGTAGCTCCCTGCAGGGACTCTGATGAGCTGCAGGACAATGGCCAATGAGGGTGTTCCTAATCTTCCCTTCAGATACCGAGTGAACGCCGGGAAGTTTCGGCTTGCAGATGAGAAGGGAACAGGAAAGAATGAAAGTGGGAGGAAGAGAGACAGTAGAACAGAGATAGATGGGGGGAAAATAGCGGAAATCCTATCTGGCAGAACATACGCCATTTTTCTCCAGTGTTTTCAAGCGCAATAGCAATCAATAAGAAATGGTTACGTGTCACTTCCAAATCAAAAGCACTCTGATCACATTATGGTCAGTTTTTTAAGGAGGCCTGTTGCTTGATTCCATTTGATTCTACTCACGAAAAGGAGCAGGGACTGGAAAACAGCTGAAGCCACGGGCCAATGGCAAAACAACGTGTCCAAATGCTAGCATAATTCACTTCCAAGTAAAAAAGATAGTTACCTTTCCAGAACAATGAGGAGGAGTGAACACAACAGCACATCTGGAAATGTTTCATTTAATCATGCCTGGAAAGATGGAGAGCAGATATGTTCATCACCAAGCGCTAAAGGTTTGCCTGTATCAGTGCATGCAGTTGAGAAAGTTGCATGCACACTGTAGGAGTTTAGGTTTTCATCCTGCTGGGCCCTGGATGAAGACTAGCATATTTACCAACCATGCAATTTATGTGTCGGCTTAACTATGACCCCGACTCCCATTATATGTAATGTATGACCATAACCTTGGAGAGACCCCTTCCCCCCCCCCAACAAACACTGAGACAAATACTTGGCAAAGCATCAGAGGAGGTACAACTATGTAAATCTGAAGCGATGGATTGCATTTTCATGTATGCTAAACAAGAGCCCCGCACATCACGGTATAGAATTTAATCAAGCGTTTTGGCAAATGTACAAGAACGTTTTTTAAACAGATTCCAAATAAGTGGTGAAACGAGAATAATGATGTCTAGCAAACCCATTAAGGTGTAGGTTGATTCCCTACCCCAGGGGTATTGAGCATCATACATACCAGCCCTTAACTGCACCGGTCCACATGTGGAACAGGTAACTATGTTAAGGCTTTAGCTCGCAAGCCTGTTTCAACAAATGTAGTCCATTCATAAAAGCCCATCCGTTCTAACAGCCAAGACAAAGAATGCAGCTACGAACTGACAATCCAAAAGCTAGCCAAAAAACAAGAACTTAACGATGTGCTCAAAACAAAGGACAGCCATCAGGGAGATTATATCAACATGTCTGCAGACCTTTCATCGCAGTTTATGCATTTAAGGAAACAATCACAATTATTTCAATTCAAACTGAACAATTTCATTATTTATCCATTTAAAAAAAACTGGAGCAAAGAACTTGGATCTACAGACGGCTCCAAAATTACACACCCTGTCATTTTGTTATTCTTAGGGCTCAAATTCAGAATTATTTGAAAACCACAGGAAAACAATCCGAGCTCACAAAAAGACTGCGCACCATGTAACTACATTTTAATGCCACAGTTTTCCAAAATTCCTTAAGCTTTGTTGAAATTAGGATGTTTCTATAAACCAGCATATGATTATATCATATTAAAGTGGCAGAAGTGTAAACATGTCATCTCTGGTTCTGCAGTTGGCTCCAAGTTGTACCATATTTTGTTATTTCTGTTTTGCTTGCCAAGCCAGGGTGATCTGAAGGAGGCTTGAAGAGACACTGCTGTTCTGCATCAACCTCAATGTGGACTCTAGATCCAATGATTGGTCTTTTGATAGGACAAGTGTAAAATCTCACTTCACATCTGCTCAATTATGAAGACCTCCTGAAATACGGTTGACTCAATCAATAATACTGTATTAGCTGCAATTTGAAGTTGAATAGAAAACAATGAAATTGAGATTGCCGGCTTACACCCAGTGACCATACCCGTAACTCTGCTTCTAAATGAACAACAGATGAGCCTAATTTCATCATTTTCATGATTCCTTGAGTCTTTCTTATCTGATAAGGCAACCACTAAGTGCCCTGTGGGGTTATGGGAAGTTATGAGCCACCCCACCGCTCCCCCAGTTTGCCATGCTTCCCTCAGACATGAAGGCATCCAAAGCCAGTAAGAGTCAGTTAGATCTCTCTAACGACATGACTACAGATACGTTAAGAATCTCCCACTGTTAGGTCGATATTCTCTGTTTCTGAATGAGACAGGTTCATCCTGACGTTTTTTATTTTCTTCTCTCCGTGCGCAAAAAAAAGCAGTGGTCTCCTAATTCAGTCAGACTATCTGGTTGAGTTTGGCGAGGGGAGGTCAGTGCAGTGCTGTGTGTTTCGTGAGACTGCTGTTGCCGCAGATAATGGTTTAATTGCTGTTTTCAGATATTCATTTAAAGGTTCTTCCATCTATCTGTTTTCCGACATGACTAATGGAGTCGCTCTGGGAAAGCTCTCCATGTGCTCCAAATGAAACCATGGATTCATCGAGCGGCCATATGTTTTCATTCTGTCACTGCTGGAATCATTTCACTGTGGTGCTGCACAGATTATCAGACAGAACCCAGGACTGTATAACTCATATTTGTAACTCATATTTGTAACTCATAGTTGTATAGTAATGCCTTTAAATTTTGTCTGTGATCATTTTACTGCCAATATTGTAGCCTGTAACAGTGTTGGTTTTAAAATAAATTTCTTTTGTGAGCAGTAGTTTCAAGCTGAAATCCAATATTGCAAGAGTTAGAAAAGCTATTGTGTTTAAATAGAGAAAGCGGCAAATGAATGATGCAAGACGAAACCCAACAGCTATAGTTGTGTTAGTGTGTGCTGTAATGTGATCAGCGAAGCAGACAAAGCATTTTCCATACAGGCTCTGTGTGGGGCTGCCGATACTGACATCCGTCTCCCTTTCATTCTCGATCTGGTTGTAATAAAACTGCTGAAATCAACTCAGTAGTGCACTCTGAACCTGTGGCATCTGTTTTAGATGCTTTATATTTACAGTTTTATTGGTGGAATGGAAGGGTTTCCAGGATGATGTTAACAGTATTTGGCACATATTGTTCTTTTTACCATTTTACTATGAAATAAACAGCAAAACTGGCAGAGTAAAAGAAAGAAAAGAAAACTTTTATTGTTTACCTTTTGCAGCTGAAATGTATGATTATTTGTTCAAATAAACACACTAAACTAAACAAATGTATTATGAAGAGCTAAGGTGTATTAGGAGCTCCATTGAACTGGTTGATTAAGAGAATGGCAGTGATTTGAGACCAAACACAGCTGTACGGTGAGCTTTAGTTGAGTCTCATTTTTAAATTAAACACAAGACTAATGCATGAGGTATAATTTCATTTCAGTCATGCACCGTCTTTTTCTTCCTTCTCTATTTAGTGTCGTGTCACTCCATCATGCTGGCTCCTGTCAGAGTGAGCCTTTAGCAAGAGAACCATTTACAGTGCATTTAACTCGTGTTTATAGGAGAGTTCGCTTGACCCTGATATGGGTGGGATGTGGTAGCCCAGGGGAGCAGGGGACTGGCACCCTCCCATCCTGCCTGCTGAATGGAAATCAAACGGGAGATTACATCTTCAAGCACCAAGTATTATACTACTATGCAACCAGGACTTAAGGCCACATGAACTCTGTGCTGTATAGCCGCCATATCCTTTCACAGGAGTCGTCACCCAGCGTTCCCCATTCCTCCCCATTCCTCCCCCACCCCTTTGCCTTCTGGCAGAAGTGACGGCACTGCCGGTGAACAAATCGTTTCCAGCTCAGGTCACATAGGGGATGTTTAATCTGAGGGAAGTCCAGATGTGCACCGCAAGAAACCACAAGGAAACGGCGCCACTTTTGTTTATGATTATCGTGATTTTCTTGGGAGGATCTCTGAGATGCTGAATCTCTCTTTCTCTTTGAGCAGAGGAAGAGTGGTACGCAAGCTTCATACACCATGACAGGGAATTGGAAGTGATGCATTGGAGAAAATAAAAACAACAAACCCTATCCATTTCACCTTTGAGGCTTATCAGTTCATTATGAACTGTGCCATCACATTGCTTAGGCCAAAGGCATGTCGGTAAGGATGCACAGAACAAGATGCAAGACGGGCATGGGCAATTGAACAGAAAAGAAACAGTGCAAACCACATGACAGGACAATGTTACCAGAGGGTGACACACCATTTTGCCACTGAGCTTTGTCAGTGAGTTAACCAATGGAACCCTTGAATAAACTGGGAGACTCATGTGGTCTCATTATGTCTGGATGCCCTTGATCTTGTCTTGAAATATACTGCAGTACTTTCACAGGGGCTCCTTAAAATAGATATTCTGTGCGGCAAACGCAAAAATAAGCCACCCTCCTTTCTGTTGACATGGCTAAGAAAGGCGCAGCTTGACTTCAGTCAGTGTCTTTAACTCGCTAGCATGATAATCTCTGAATTGTATGTGTTATCAGACCCAGGGAGAGTGTGTGTGAGTGTGTGTGTGTCTGGTGGGGGGGGGGGGGCTGGACGTGCTGACAACTATATTGATGTTCCAGCGCCAGTGTTTGTCAGAGAGCTGTGAAAGGGCCTGAGATGAGCTCATAAGAGGAGAGGAGCTGAGCCACATGGCGTGTCACACTAACACAGTATGTGAATGTATATGATCGTACCCATCCACATGCACACACATACAGATGCACACATGCACACACACACACACACACACACACACACACACACACGCGCACACACACACACACACACACAGGTGGCGTGAAAAGAGAGTAGGATTTCATTGAAGTCATGCATCAAGGCAAGTCCGGTATTACAGCTTAATCTTTTGGCCAGCTCTTCAAAGTGAGAGACTTTGATTACTGATTACTAGCGTCTTTGTGATGTCACTATACTGATTCTATTACAAGTGCAGACACAGACAGGCGATACATCCTTTATGGTCTGTGTACGGACTAGCCTGAGAGACGTGAAACTTCCAGGAAGTATTGTTTCGTTCCGGGGGGCTCTAAATATGAGGAGCTCCCAGGGGGTTGCGAGACTTCCTCACCTCCCAGTGCCACCAGTCAACTCCCGGCTTCTGCTCTGTCTGTCTGGCGTCACAGGAAGTGGATCTCCAGGGAGGGACAGGTACAACCTGCCACTGTTTATTGGATGCATGCATGCATTCAGGCCATGCACAGAGGGAGTAACATTAGTTTGTGATTGGCTCCCAATGACAACACTGTTGTCAAATGTTCTGCACCGACAAATGAGGAAACATTAGCTTCTTTCATTAGTACTTTCTCTGGTTGTAGAAAATAGATGAACTTGTGGCAGCTGGTTAGATTTAAGCTGCCAGATGGATGATATTTACTGCATCAGGACATTTCAGATTGTGACAGATAAGATGGAAATCACAGGAAAGTATACAAAATTAGATTTAAAATATATTTGTGTGATTGTCTAATCTCTGGTATTCATTCCATTGTCTTATGTGGCCAAACATTATTCCTGGTATCATTATCTGGTACTCCAAGAAGGTTACCTTAACACCAGAAAGGCCATTGAAATTCTGGGGTCTTAAACAAGGCCAACAAGCCTTCAGTTAAAGGAGGTAAATATAATTATTAATGGTCTCTTGCGTTTTGGAAAAATCACAAACTAGTTTGTGCAGAAAATTGGTCTGAGAAAAGTCATGCAGGGATATTTGGAAAGCCAAGACATTTATCAATCAATTCTAAAATTCAACTATCAATTGACGAATCAAAAGGCGGCTTGGTCTTTCTAGTGTTAATAGTTAAAGTAACAGTTCATAGTTAACACTAATAGTTATTTGCAAATACCATTTGCAACACACACACACAGACATAGGGCTACAAAAAACACACATACTGTACACACACACACACACACACACACACACACACACACTAGAGTCCACATACTGGAGTGTGAGTCACATAAATCTTTAAAAGCAGCAGCAACAGAAGTACCTATCCTGTCTACAACACTGAATGCAATGCTGCGAATACAGGAAGAAGGTTTCCTGTGGTTTCTGCAGCAGGCTCTTTCACTCGGTGTTGTCAATATGTCCTTGGAAAGATATGGAACAGACTAAATAGTCTAATCCTGTTTGATATACAGTGGTTCTCTTTCTCCTATTTATCATCCATTTGATATGTCTCTGTGACTCCAGGTCATTGGCCTCATAGCCAGGTGGATGAGCCTGCATCACATCCTAGCATTCATCCTCTGGTGTTATCTCCCAACCCACGTCTCTCCCACCCTCACACTAACAAGATCCTCAGGAAAACCGAAGCCAGGTTTTTAGGGTCTTGTTTGTTACTGCCTGGTACAAATGAAACAGTCCATCCTCTGGACTCAACCCGTCTCTCGATTTCTACAAAGCCAAGATGTTTGTTTGTTGACATCCAGGACATTCCATAGGGCTTCATGTGTTTTCAACCTCAAAATTAGTGTGGGGTGCCATTCCACCATAATCAAAGCCTCCACCATTCACCAATGTCCAGATGCTGTTTAACAAAAGTCCCACGGCACAAATATAGAAATACAAATGTGAGCCAGGGACTCTTGAATCTCTGTGTTGCATGCATGTGTTTACAAATATTTCCTTAGTAACAATATGGGTTAAAATGCCAATGCTCAACATATAACAAACAAAAACATAACAAACAATAACATAACAAAAAATATGATTTATTATATGGTTGAATATTGATCTTCGCAGAGCCAACCAAATACATATCCAGCGTGGGTGGGTGAAAGAGTCTGGGTTAAACCCCAGCATGTTCCCCCACTTTGGGTCGGCTGAATCCAGTTTGGAAATTCAGTTTTTTTAATTGGGCATCCTTTTATGTCGAGGGAGCGTGACCGCAGTTGTGCCTCTCCGTGTGAGAACGCAGAGGAGACGCGGAATTGAGGCAGTGCCAGAAGAACTGCGGCACGCCGGCCGCAAACCACCGATGCAAACTATCTGTCTCCCACACTTAATAAGGACATCCTCCACGGGGTCAAACCCCATGCCCAACAACAGCATTCTTATGCACATCTTGAACTTTTTTTCTGATGTCTTGCACGAATATGGCAGCACTTGTTGTTTTCACATATCTTAGGAATCAAGTTCACGTATCCATCTTTGTTCTTGGTTCATGTGAACAAGCATGCCTGAACGTCACACAAGCTGTGATAAATTGACCAGGTATAATTGAATAAACGGATGTGTAGCGATACAACGGCTTGGGCTGGGGCTTTCTATGGAGGATGTGTTGCTAATTTTTCCTTCCTGACCTTGCTTTGAGCTGCTACATTGTTTGGTGACATTTTTGATCAGCAGAATCTAGCTTTCACTATGGTAGGTGGAGTCAAGTGGCACACGTCTGCACTGAAGTTCAAGGTCAGCCTGTGTATTCACTTAGAATGGGCTCGTCATGAAAACACGTCATGGGTTTTATTGGTGCTGCTGAGCGCTTCACCTGGTGGGCTGGGTCAGAGCTTGCAGAGAAACTGCAGGTTACTCTGCTTAGACAACAACACATGCTGTGAATAGATGTGAGGCACAGAGGCACACACAGGCATACAAACAAGCTCTCTCTCTCTCTCTCTCTCTCTCTCTCTCTCTCTCCCCATTTAAGAAAGTAGTTCTACTCTCATTCACTCAAAGCATCATCTATGTTAGTGCAGGCACTCAGAATGACAATGACATGTGTTTTCAACATTTCACCATCACCTCTGATATCCAGTGTGCATGTCTTACTGTGCCCGTACGAAAGTGTGTGAAGCTCTATTCTCCAGACCTGTTGACAACTCGTCAGGCAAATCAGCAAAAGGGGGAGAAAGGGGGAGGTGTTCCTTGAGGATGAGTGAGACTGATAAGAGCACGGGAGGGAGAAAGACAGTGGAGGAGTTGGGGGAGTGTGAGAGAGAGTGGAGAAGAGAGAGGGCAAAGCAGAGTACCTTTATTTACAGCTCAGTTGCAGGAGGGATGAGCTCAGAGACCAGCTGCATCTCGTGGCAAGGATTAGAACGGGAGAAAAAAGAAGGGAAGGGAAAAAGAGAGGAGTCAGAGCAGAGATCATCCTTCATTCCCCAGACTCGGCATCAAAGTACTGTAAACGCAGCGGGGCGGTAAAGCCGCAAACATGGCCTCCAAACTCAGTCTCAGACAGACCCACACAACATGAACCACATGCACATGCAGTGGGGGCATGAACACACACACACACACACACACACACACACACACACAAGCGCTCGCATATGCATATGCATACACCCACACGCTATGAACATACCATGAACAGAACAGCAGACACAGCTTGGGGCCACATACACAAACAAACTGGAATTGCTCTGCTGAGTCTGTGAAATGAGCAGTCTGGGTTAGGAGGTGAAGAAAGAGGAGGAGGCGGAGGAGGAGGAGGAGGAGGAGGAGGAGGAGGAGGAGGGCCAGGAGAACGTTCTTTTTTGGGACGTTGTTAGTGTTATTAAGTGCTACACATCCACACAAACCAGTCATTTCCCTGCTCCCCTAAAGCTGTGAGTGAGTACGTGATGATAGGCGTTGGCTGGCTAGCTCAGGTGTGACTGTGCTGAGTGTACAGTACCCGGGCTTCATCGGGGGCTTACGGCGCAGACAGTGCTGATCTTGGTAGTAGTAGTAGAGTAGAGAGGACAAGGACTTCCTCGCTGGAGAAACTTGTTACATGACGTAGCCTCGCGCTGTCTGCCGGCTGAGGTGGGAACAGGATGTCCTATCAGGGAACATTAAAAAGCAATCAAGAAGCACAAAATACACACTATTACATTACGCTATGTAATGCACATGTGCGCATACACAGACATAGACAATGTGACACACACACTGTTTGACATTCACACACACACAGACATGGTCTAGACAACTTTTTCCAATTACATATGTCTCTGGATTTTCCCACAAAACAACATTTCTGTGATTATGTTGTCAGCATGGCAGTAGTTTCAATTAAACCAATGCTGTGTTGTAGAATGTAATGTAATGTAGAGTAAATCCTGGCCTTGGTAAGCCCTACTTGGCTCCGCTGTAAAAAATGTCTCTACTGACCCAACCAATCAACATGACCCCTTTCTCATTCTAATCTCTCCCATTACAAAACCTGAAAAGAAAAATCACCACAGGTTTTCAACACTGGCAGGAAGCACACCGAGAAGCTCTTATTTCTAATGAACAGTCCTCCTCCTTTTTCAGCCCCCTGTAATATTCCCACAATGCATTGTTGTTATTCCACATTCCGGAAAGGTATTGTCCCGTTTTTGCCGAAGTATACACCAGAGCTTTCCCAGGGAGTGGTGAAATGAGCAGGGGTTGACAGAGGAGAATTAGCCCCTGTAGAGTCCCTCAGATGGGGGCAGACGAGGGCCAAAGCCAAGGCCTCTTTTCTCCACCACCAGGCCCAAGCACCTACACAAGCACCTACCCAGGCCTGCAAGCCCAGGCTTCTGGGTCCCAGCCCCAGCGGCAAAGCCCTGGTCCCTGGATTTTAGGTTCTCCTAACCACGTGAGCATGACGAAACCATGCCTGAACCTCCAGACCTCTAGGCCTACCCTCCAGCCCCGGGACGCCAGCACCAAGCCTATAGGTCCAAAGCTTCACTCAAGCCCCTACTACAAGCTCTGGGCCCCCAACCCAGGCTCCAAGCTGGATCTAATCTCTCAACACAACCTTTTGAAGCCCAAGACGGAGTGGTAACAGGGCAGCGCTAAGCTATGCTAACCTCTACCTGTTGCAAAAATACTGTAAGATATGGATATGGAGTTTTGACAGGTTAGTAGAAAACATACACATCTATGTAACGACTGATGGAGAAAGCATAGGTTGCAAACAGACAGACTCAATCTACTTTCAAACCTCTCTCAAGCCTCTCTCTCAGCCCGATTCAGATGTACCTTCACATGACATGACCTAATAACTGGTTACTACTACATCTAACCTACACTCCCAGACATCATTGCCACCCAGTCCCAAACCTCCACCCCCCCAAAAGGAAGAAAGATAATCCCCCAAAACAGGCTTCGCTCCTGGGGTAGGAGGGTAATGGAGAAGCTGGTGGTGTGGCCGAGGACCAGAGAGGCAGATGAAAGACTCACTAATGGACACAGCTATGTAGGCTGATAAGGAAGCCAGACAGACTGGATGATGATAACCCAGAAACCCAGCCTGTAATGGGGCATTGGTGTTTTACTGGGCCTGCCTGCATGCTGCTGACTTTGGTTAACATGAGTGACAAGACAAGGCCACCTAGAGAGGGAATGAGAGGGACTTAGTGACAGGATCAGACGAAGGGAATAGCCGAGATAAGTGGAGGGCTGATAGAGAGCGACAGAGAGAGAGAGGCTAGTTCATTCAGTCTTCAGCTCTTTCTCTATCACAAGTTTAAAAGAGCAGTTTTTAAAGTCATTTTCTCGCCAATTTTCTCGTAATCTTGTCGCCAGGCAGATTGAATTATTACATATACAACATGGAAACTAGTGATTACTGAGTGTAACCTTAATATACAAAGTGCTTTTCTAAAGTCAGCTTCAAACGGGGCACTGAAAATGGGTCCATAGCCTCTTTCATCCACCTCCCCTCCCTTCCACCCCCAACCTCACCCTTTCTCACACACACTTCCACAAACGCACACTTGTGAACGGCTGGTCTTTACTAACAGAAACTGGCCAGGCCTGTTTCTGAGGGGTATGTATAGATCCACATAGACCCAGAATCAGATCAGAGGTTTTGACACCTTATGTCTGAGAAAAAGAGCTAACAGAAAAGTTATGTACATGCATGTAGGCATCTGCAGCATGTGTGTCATAATATAACAGAACACAAGACACACTGCTCACATAGAACACATAGTACAGGAAGAGAAAAAGAAGGGAGAGAGAGAAAGAAAGAGAGGGAAACATGTAAGGGGGAGGTAAAGGAGATGCAGCGGTCTTCACCTCCCTTGCTAAATCACCCAGAGTTCTTCTCACTCTGGTCTACCCCACCCCACCCTCCCCACCTCTCACTAGGGCTCTGTGTTCAATCTCACAAGGCTTCAGATCCCTGTGCGCACACACACACACACACACACACACACACACACACACACACACACACACACACACACACACACACTCCCACTCACCCCCCACAACTTGTGCTCCTGGCCCAGGAGCTCCAGTGTACTGAGCTGATAGTGTGGGCATCCAGGGAATGTGCCTTCATCAAAACCCATCTAATTAACAGCTTGACAACCAGATAAAAGCAAACGGATGATATGGTCTCTCTCTCTTTCTCCACTCTTTCTTCCTCTCTTCCTCTCAGCCTTTTCCTTCTCTTCCTCCTTGTCGGGTTTGGATGATAAGTTGCAGGTGAAACAGGAGTGGGCTGTCAGACGGAGAAGAGTTGGGTAGGTGATGGGGTGAGCAGAGAGCTGATTGGAGGATGAAACACTAAAAAATTGATCAAGGACTCGAGATCGACTGAGGGCTGGAAATGCCCTGAGGAAGGAAAAAAGAGGGATATATCTTGCACTGTTGATGTTATTCTTCACCAATACCATATCATCTTACCTATACTGCTAATGCTGTATCCTTATTCATCATGAAGCTGCTCTTGGTAAATGCATGTGAATTATTTGGTATATCACACTCTCATTCTTCTAGTATTTTCTCTGAGGATGCAGCTAGCATTCAGCCTAATGGTTAGAAGAAGAGCTTGTGACCAGAGGGTTGTTAGTTTGAATGCCCAGGCCTACTAAAACAATCTTGTTGGATGGCGGGAACGAAAGCACCACCACCACCGAGGGCCTCGAGCAAGGCACTTAGCCCCCCGCTGCTCCCGCACAGCTGTTAAGCGACAAAGAGTACAAGACTGTGGGTGTGTTGTGCAACCCCTAGTTATGTGTGTGTGTGTGTGTGTAGTGCCCTCTCCCCCTGCAACGACTCCTCCAGGTCATGGCTGTAAATAAGAATGTGTTTGTTGTCGTCTTGCCTGGTTAACTGAGGATAAAAAGCAGGAGGAAGTATGATGGGAAAGAGAGGAGGGGCAGAACAGCAAAGACATACACACCCAGCAAGGTCTGTGAATCCAAACTCCTACACTTTCTGGATGATATACGCCCTAAAACTTCAAAGACCCCACTCAACAAAACCTGCAGATCCTGACCACTGACCATCCCAAAGCTCCCCGTAAGCCATCTACGAGTTTATCACCAGCTTGATGTTAACGGCTTAACCATCTGAGGGTCCCTGGCAAACATCATTAGTTGTACTGAGCACACCACCTAGGTCTAAAAGGCCGTCTTGTTGGGTTTACAGACCATGAAGGTCAAAGGTCATGTGAATAAGCACCTCGTAGGGCGTAAGGTAAAGTAGATCGGGAATCAGTGTAACAACTCACACACGTTTGAAGTTATGTTTGGGCTGGAGCTGGAGCTGGAGCTTTGTTAGTGCTCAAGGGCGACTTCATCCCGTGTGTATGGGTGTGTGTGTGTGTGTGTGTGTGTGTGTGTATGTGTGTACGTGAAGGGGTGTGCTGAGTCAGCGTGGAGTGGTTTGTTTGTTCACTGGTAGCCTGGTGGCAGCAGTAGACTGTGAGGCACTCAAGGCCAAAACTCCTCTGATAGCAGGCCGTGATAACCCCCATTGACCTCCGTGACTGACATCATCACTGCCAGACACGGGTCAGTCAGGGGGTCAGCAGAGGGGGCACAGGGTGACTCACCCAAACACACAAAGGGGAGATGAATGTGTGTGCTGAGGCCTATGTGTTGGAAAGTGTGGACTATGTGTGTGTGTGCGTGTGTTTGTATGTCCACATACGCAGATTAGAGCATTCAGCAGAGCAGAAGAGCAGCGCTCTAGGTTTTAGGGTTTGAGTGTGTGGGGATGAAAGGTGACTGGGGTCGGTCATCACTTTAACTACTTGGAATTGCCTTGTTTGTCTTGTTGTTATTCATACTTGGAAATATCTACAACCATCTTTATAGCTTAAAACTCTTCAGTTTCAGTACAAACGGTGAAATATTTTCAATGTGAAATGAAATGAGGGAATGACCTCAATATGTCTTGAGTTGAACAGTTGGAACAGCTTGAGTCAAACCCCAGACAGAACATAGTTTAAAAATAATCTGATGATAACATCAAATAGCCACGACGAACCCAGTAACATCCCGGTGATGCTGTTATTGTGCGTGTGTTCTCCCGGGGGCCCGCGACAGCGCCCGTAACCAGAGCGTACTTGTAAACTCCTGAATAATCCTCGAAGCAGCAGACGTCACAGCACTTAAGTATCAGAGAGCGTTGGCGGGTTTAAGTATCAGAGAGCGTTGGCGGGTTTGTTACATCAGCGGGGACGAGTGTGGATGGGAAATCACGGCAGAGTTGGGCTTGCGTATGGACCGCTTTAAGAACAAAAGATCCGCTCGGTGAGCCCTGCAAGTCTGGGGAGCGTCACTGCAAGTTTATGGCACTCTCTGTACAGAACTGTCTGTAATGTTGGCACGCACACACACACACACACACACACACACACACACACGCACAGCACAATACACGTATGACAGATGTCGCAGATAGTTAGCATCTACTTACGCACTCACACACACAAAATGTCGGTTTAAATCTCCAGCTAACTAAACAAATTATTTTGGAACAGCGATAAAGGGTAATTTGTTTGACAGGAAAATACTGCAACAGAGAGAGAGAGAGAGAAATATATAGAGAGGGAGAGAAAGAGAGACAGAAAGGAAGACAGAGAGACTGTGAGAGTGTCTGTGTGACAGTCTATTTTCTCTGCACAGCAGCGAAGGAGTGGAGCGTCCTCTGAGGTCGTTCCCTCGTGATTTCCCCGCTGGACCGTGGGCAGTCGGGTCAGCAGGGGTCACGGAGCATGCTCAGTGCCGCTTTCCCACAGAACTGGCCTGGTTTGCGTCCTTGGGTCCCACTGTGTGACCAACTCTTACTACATACTGTGTCATGCTGCCCAGAGAGCCGTCACTTCCCTGAGACTGCTGGTCAGCCCCGCCCCCTCAGTCTCAGCCAGCCCAGCCATTACATAACACAATCAAAAGATTGATGTTTGAAGAACCAAGTGGCCTGATTCCAGTTCAGTTTACTATATGAATTTGACTAAAAATTTATGTACTCAAAATTGGCGGCGCCTCTCTATTTTAGGAGTTGCACTTTACTTTACTTTGCCTGCCCCCCCTCCACCCACCCCAATAGGAGTACGACTCCTTGGGTCCTTCCAGGATGTAAGTCTCACCCAGGCTTCATGTGGAAGTCCACGTCCTTCCGACCGAGCCCCATCCCACCAAACCCATCCCGGTACTCACTAGCCCAGCCCGTGCATTGTCCAACCTAGGGGGTGTATTGTCACCCCTCCCAGAGTAGATCACACACACCCTTTTCATCAGCTTCATTCATCCCTTACCGTAAGAGCTGGGACACGCACGCCTGCTTACTCACTTCACTCAGAGAGGATGCAACGTAGATCAGCAAAGAATTCATGGAAGGAACACAGAGTCCCCCAGGACCGGGCCCATCGACCTGGCCGGAGTGACGCAACATTTGACACACACCGACTCCTGACGCTCATGTCTAAATGCCAAGATGTATGCCATCGGTGAAAAAAGTTTTCTGGCCCAAGACAACATCCCATGAGTCAAAGACTTTGGCTGAAGATACAATAGATACAAGATATTAAACAGAAGCAGGAAGCCCCCCTGTGTTTTTCCTGTCTACATGTCCTTTCCAATGTTTCCCAGTCTTTAGAGATCAGCAGCGATTTATGCTCACATCGACCCCCCTCCTTCTCCCATCATCCCCCCACCCCTTTTTATGCATCATCACAGTCTTCCTGTTGAGATATCTATATTAACGTACTGGTACAGAAATAGAGACTTCTGTATCGTCACTCACACAACAAAAAAACAGCATTTATTTAGTGGCACTGACTACAGTACATATCCACAGATATCAGTGCAACGGGGGGAAATATTCTGCTCTAGCCATCTGCTAACTCCATCCTCTCCTCTTCTCTTCTCTTCCCGTCATGAATCCATCATGAACGCCACTTAGCCTCATCCCAAATTCTGTTCTCCCTGCTCTGTGTTATCCCACCAATACCACCACATGGGTTTAACATGCTAGATGAGTAATGGTGCTGCTGAAACCTCAGGTGATAAAACAGGCTCATAATAATGTCAAACTGTAACAGCAAAACAGGCAGACATATTGAGTGGTCTCCATCATGGGGGCCTTATGTCTTTTTACAGGGCCAATGGGCCACTGACATTCTTTATTTAGTACTGATGATAATTCTACTTCTCTGTTTTCCACTGAGAGGGAAGCCAAGAGGTCAGCTGGCTATTGATTGTGCTTGTCCTCCACTTCTTCTTCTTCTTCTGCTGCTCTCACTGCGGCAAGACTTCTATTGGTTGCTTATTCTTACAACATATGCCCAGTGAATAAAGTACCTGACCTCGTGTTTTTCACCTACAGATTGTTGTTTTCAACACTGGTCTCACAAATGGTGATGATTACAGATCTGCTCAGTGGTTGGAGGCAAAAGGACAGAAGGGCAGATTAAGGGACAATTGAGGAATGTATACATATATCAACAACCCCATTACTCATCAGCATCTGTTCCCCCCTGTGGACCCAAACCTCTCAGCTCTAGCTGTAGCAGACTGTCTAGTGGTTGGGATGGAGCCTGGGCCGCTCTAATGACCGCCTCTGCCTGCCCACTCCAAAGTGACCAGTTTCCAGTTTCCTTCAGTCACTCCACTCGTGCCCTGCATCCTCCAGGAAGTTTACAGCCACTACAGTCAGCCCCAAGCGTGCCTGGCTTTGTTCAAGAGGCCAAAAAGCCTTTGTTCTGCCATAACAAATAAGAAGCCCCAAAACAGAGAGCATGGAGAAAGTCTCATGATTGTTTGGTGCCACTGAGGGGGGCACCCTGGAGAAAACAAACGCCTTACAGGCTGCGTTTCTCAACAACATGAGCATGCTGACAACAATCAGGCCTCTCAAAAAGCCATTGTTTGTGAAAATGTTTATGACAAATGTACCTTTCAGTATTTCTATGTTGCTGTCTGCTACAGGCCACTGGCAGGGTCAAAAAGCAGATGGATATCTGATTTGTGTGTTTTTCTTGGCGTACCACAGGCGTATTAGCATGCTGTGCCTCCCCTTGCAAATCCCCCTGTGGTAGAGATGGAGTGTGTGCGTGTGCCCCACCATGCAAAAGCAATTCAGCTTGTGCACATTAGATAAAGTCTGGGCTCTGTTGGACTGGTTGCATTATGCAAAAGCAACACATTTGGGACTGAATTAAATCAGTCAATTACAACAATAGCCTTATGATGTGTTGAGTCTAGAGCGCCTTATGAGGAGTGTGTAGAGCAACACATAGTCAGTAACAATGCAGCCTCAGTTAGTTGAACAGTGCTATCTAATACAAGCACAAATCTCTGTTGCTAACTATATGGGAGCTTGTGCAATCTCTACTGTACAACCATTACGGAGAAGCTGCTATTAAAACAGATATAAAAATTGAAAAGGCCATGAGAAAACATTTAACTGCGTTGGCTCATATTTCCAAGCCAGAGTTAGCTGATGATTCTGTGTGCAACCCTGTAATCTTTATCTCTACCATGCTATAGATGGGTTCGTGCTTTCATGTAATGATGCACAAAGGGCTATGGAAAATGCACCATGCAGTGGTCAGGCAGTAACTCCACTACAAAGCGAACCATGTGTGTGTTCAGTTAGACAGACACAGTATATAGGGGAGTATGAGTCACTGTTTTTCATGTAGTAAACACTGAAACTTCCCACGCACGGCCTCCCATCGCTCCCCGTCCTTGCCGCAACACTTTTATATCACTGTGTGAAAGTTTGTAGAGGTAACTGAGCGAGCGTCTCAAATCAGTCTGCTACGGCAAGATAAATGATCTGCTGCTCTTTTGTCATTTTCAAAAGGTTCCAGCTTTATAGTCAGCTATCAACTGCTATGAAGTCCCACCCACAACTTATCCAATATTTCAAGGCATCGTGGGTACATTTGATTTTGTTACATGGGTTGTCAACACGGTTACAACAAATGCCAGGGCTGAATTTCATCCAACTCTTGGCGGGACTTTCTTCTTTAACCCTCGTTTCAGTCAGCCAACAGTAGAGGGCGCGTTACCACAGCATCACATACCCTGAGCCAATACATTGCTGTGTGACATCAACCCACCCTCTGCTAGGCTGAATCAAGAACATGAATGGAGAAGCTTCAGATCATCATCTCCTTCAGACCTCGACCATGACACACACATACACACACACACACACACACACACACACACACACACACATACATTTCTTTGGCAATGTATTGATCTGTCTGTCACGGACAGAGCCAGACTGCCAGTCCTTGGCCTTGGGTGTTGACTGAGTGATCAGCAACAACCTCAGTGCTTTATAACGGAGTTAAGGTGTGGAAAATACAACCCGCTCTCTTTTTAGAGCATCACTCAAAATCTTTAACTTGTGCTGTGAGCTATAGCTCGGGAGGTGACAGGTCTGGCGACTCTGTCTTTACAGCTTCAAGGCAATCAGGCTGTGGTGCTGTCGTTCGTCACTGACCCTCTCTGGGGGGAAGGGTGTGAGCTTCTTAAAGTGACCACAAGATGGCACTGTGGAACACAAACTATGTACATAGACAAAGCTTTCAGACATCTCATACCCAATATCTGCCTTTCTTTAGTGTCTTTTTAAACAAGAGATTGACAGTGTTAAGGTTTCAGACAACGATATGGATTTTCAGAGCTGAAGAAAGAGCTACATTAAGTATAAAGGTTCAGTAAAACAAATACTTCATGATATCAAATGTGGATTTAAGTAGTGTATTTTTGAAAGAAAGAAGAAAGAAAGAAAGAAAGAAAGAAAGAAATTAAAATACATCTGACTGACTGAACATTTCACACCTGTTTCATTCATCTAGACTGATTCAAGCAGTCCTTTATATGGTGTATAGGTTACATGTCCTGCAACGACCACAGGAATCAAGTGGAAACAATGAAGTGCTTCACAAGGCAAACTACTTGGTAAGGGCATTCAGTGGATCAGAAAACATTCAGCCTCAAAAGCCATTTCCCCGACTTCCTGTTTGTCATTCTGCACCAAACTTTCTGCATGAAACATGGAGACTACCATACCCGATATTATTGCATCAAACTCTGAATTACATCAAATGTCCAGTTTGGATCTTTATCGCTCAGGTATGTATACGAAATAACACTTTCTGTAGCCAAACTAATGAATACAATTCATCAAATTAAGCAATCCTTTTACATCTGTAGCCATGAAAATATTATATAGGCTGAATATGTAGTTTCAATTATTTAAGACTAAATTTGACTGTAGTATTTGCACATTGACCAAAATATGATTGTGTGGTTTTGTGTCCTCAGCTGGTGCCTCTCCCCAACTCTCCCCAACAACCTTTCCATCACTAACAGGGCGAATCAGGACTCATCCACTAAAGATGAGGACGATGAGTTGCAAAATGGTTGGGGAAGAAGCAGGCAGCAAGTCCCAGCTTCCCCCTGACCCAGTCCACCAGCCAGGAAAATGGAAACACATCACCATATCCTGCCAACAAGAAAGGACGGATCAGCTCCCTCCTGAGCCTCAGTCAGCTGGGTCGAGCTGCTCCCTGCACCAGTCAGACAATAGGACATGGCCTGCTTCTACTCTGTGCACTTCCTTTGCCAATCAGAGCAAAGCCTGCATCATCTAAGAGCCAAATGACTCAGAATGTGGGACTCCTTACCGTTCAGTCAATCAATCAGACTACAGGACCCAGTTGCTCTTTCAACCAAGAGACCAATCAGACAAGCACCAGCCTTTCACTGGGTCCACTCAATAAGAGCCTCTTTACGGACCAGCCCTTCAATCAGGGAACTGGCTGCTTCTCATCAAACCCAGTAACCAGCCAGTTGTCATGGTCCAGCATCTATCAGGACTAGTGAACCAAATAGTTTTGCTATTTTGCCTGAAAGCAGACCCCTGAATGAATCCACTGTTATGCCCAGGGGGGGGGGGGCAGGTCTGAATTCATATGGATCTTTATCTGGAAGATTCATTTATCCCGCCATGTTTATATTTTCAGATAGTTTTACTTATTAAGACATATGGACCACATGGTGTAGTGAAACAAAACCCTGCCATATAATGAAGGAAATAAATAACCTCCCACTATGAAGCTTAATTGATCTATGGCTCATCAGATGCTTTTGTTTTTTCTCTTTCCAACTCCTCACACCCAGCAACAAACATTGCAATATTCCTTTTGCATGGTGCCAAAGTAACACCTCCCCCTGCTGAGCCCCTTTGAAGCAACTTCAGAGCATCAATATTTAACCTGATATTGTCACATTGAAAAAAAGAAATGATAGTGAAATGAAGGCTTTGAAGCATGTTTTCCTTGCACTGAACACGACCGGTTCCCTCTCTGAATCTGATGGATTACACAGTCACAACACACTCCAGATTATATTCATGTGTTGGAGCTAATAGGATGGGGCAGTAACCTGATGGATAGCTGCAGCACGGTGCAGGAGGTCAACGTGCCGCAGATGATGGATCATTTCTAGGTCTTCAATTCATTTTCTGCTGTAATCATGTCATCTAATGACAGACTTGATAAGAGGTGTCTTTGGGGCGGCTCACGCACGATGAGGACAAGCACCATCCTAGTGGCACAAAGCAGGATCTACAGTACTAGTAGTACAGTACTACTTGCCTACATGTTCTTCCTCATCGTAGTTGGTTTCCCCATTAACCTCCTCACCCTTTACCGTTGAGCACAAGAAGCTCCGGACTACATTTCTTTTTAACCTGGCTGTTCTCTTCATGGTCACTGGAGGATTCACCACGAGCATGAATACAGCGATGCACGGATACTTTGTCCTAGCACGTACAGGCTGTAACTTCGAAGGCTTCTTTGCAACCCACGGAGGTGAGATTGCTCTCTGGTCCTTGGTGGTACTGACTATTGAAAGGTGGGTGGTGGTCGTCAATGAGCAACTTCTATTTTAGGGAGAACCATCATGCCATCGTGGGGATAGTCTTCACCTGGATGATGGTGTCAGCTGGTCGCGTTACATTCCTGTGGGCATGCAGTGCTCCTGCGGTATTGACTACTACACTATGAAGCCAGACGTTACCAACGAGTCCTTTGTGGTGTACATGTTTCTTTCTCTTTCCATCCCATTGTCCAATATATCAGGGAAATGGCCCGAACAGCTCAGTCGGTAGAGCATGAGACTCTCAGGGTCGTGGGTTCGATCCCCACATAGTGTCAACTATCACCTTTGTAAGTCGCTTTGGATAAAAGCATCTGCTAAATGACTGTAATGTAATGTAAAATATCCCTGTGCTATGGGGGCCAAGCATGAGGTCACCCGCATGGTGGTCATCATGGTTGTGGCCTTGCTGGTTTGCTGGGTGCCCTATGCCAGTCTTGCGCGGTACAGGGAAGTACCTTTGGCCCTGTATTCATGACAGTGGCCTTCTTTGCCAAGTGCTCAGCCCCGTATAACCCTCTGATTTACATCGAGGAGGGAGCATCCGCCATCGCCACGGACACTCTTCCAGCTCAGCATCTCCTGTGTGAAACTGATGCATAAGACCATGTAATCCTGTTTGTAAGACAAGTTTACAGTAATACCTTCAGATGCCTACTCTCCAAGACTGACAAAAACAAAGGATTTTACATACCATGCAAGGACAAGGATTTTCTAAATTTCAAGGCGAATTTTGAATAAAAACGCTCACTAAAAGGTGCGGTCGTTCTTTGGACGGTCTTGATCACGAAGTTTGAAATGAATCATTCAGTAGTACAACAGGCAAAGCCAACATTTCAACATGCATTTCTTATGACTTATAACTATTTCATTGACTCAGCCAGAGACAGTGTTCAGTGAGCCATTTCTTTTCTAAGAGGGCGTGCATCACTTTTTAAACTGCATTACCCTCATCGCCAGGTGTACATATTGCCTCTGATCACACGTACGTCACACACGAAAAGAGGATGAGGAATTCAGTTGTGAGACAGAGACCTGGTGAGAAGAAAAATCAGAGCACTTCAAACTCTATATAACTGGGGATTTGCCACATTGCCCGCCCCTCTTAGACACACTCACCAGAGCAGTCACATTGCAGGGGAAGTCAGGAGCAGTGTCTGTGGGGATCAAACCTGTGACTTTGCTTATGGTACAATCTCTCTAGCCACCAGGTCAGGTCACTAACAAACTGATGACAAGGTGAGTAAGTAACACATCAGTCATCCGAGGGACCTTGAGTTAACTAACAAAGGCAGCAGATCGAGACCGATTTAACAAAGTCATGCACATCTGGGATCAAGACAAAGATATTTGTCAAGATAGCATGGAGATACAGCAAAAAGACAAAAGGCTCCAACAAAGCGAAAAAAAACGGCAGTGTAATTGAAAATCATTGATTCTAAGCATTCAATACACTAACAGCTGCTGACTGATCAGCGCGGAGCTGCAGCAATTTTTCTACTCAACAAAAGCATGTACCACATTAACCTGAAGCATAGCATGCATTATAGATACACTATGGTCTATAGAGTACTGATAGTCTAACCCTGATGTGAAAATACTGCATTGGACATAATGGCCTTTGAGCAGCATATTCCTCTACCACACCTCTCTCCTGGAGAATACTGATTTCCACGCACAGTCAAGCATGGGGCAGATATTAGGTAAGGTAACAGCCACTACATGACAGCAGTGTGAACGTCCACAACATCACAGCAAGACTTTTCATGCAGGATGTCGGCCTCAAGAAGACCCTGCTGTGAGAAAACTAACTGCAAATTTCAGAAGCTCACTCTCTAGCGGAAGCAACTTCAAATCCAAACACACAGCCAAAAATAAACCTTTACCTTTATTATTTTTTTCATTTAACCCTCCGCCCCCCCCCCCCCCCCCCACACACACACACCCCACGCCATCCTTCAGCCTTGTTTATGTGTCTCTCCAGCCTATAAAGAACTCGACTCTTCTCTGCTCCAGTCAGCTTTAGGAAGGAACCCATTGCACCGGTGTTTCCATGGCAACGGGGGAGCGGAGGGTCTCCAAGGTCGGAGCGAAAGCATCCTGAGCCGAGCTGATGGGAGACTGGAGGCTTGATCTGGTGGGCTGTCACTGTGCTCAGCTGTAGTGATGTTGTTGTTGTTGGAAATTTCATTACTCTCTCCTCCTCCTCGGCACTGACATGATAAATTGTCACCAGACATTGGATGTTCATCATTTCTGGGGTCACGCAGGCAATAAAAAACAGGGCTCTGGTTCTACATTGGATGATGAGAAAGAGTGGGGTACGTCCTGAGAGAGAGCGAGAGAGAGAGAGAGAGAAGAGAGAGAGAGATTTAAGGAGAGTGTTTTGGTGATGGGAAGTGGATTAGATCCATTATTAAGGATCTGCTTCCCCTTCACAGTGAGAGGGGAGGGAAAGTGGAAGTGTTCACAGGATACAAGCATCTTCTCCATGTCTCCTCCCAGACTGCAGTATTTCTCATCTTAACCCTCATCCTTACCTGGGCAAAAACAGTGGTAGTGAAATCAAATCTTATCCATGATTTATATAGCATCCGCGCTCCATATATAAAGATATCATACATGCTATCGCTCTCTCTATATGTATATTTATACATGTAGTGACACATTTGGAGGCATGTTTCTCTTACTAGTACATGAAGTCAGGATCCATAAATGTAGCCAACACAATATTTTCAGATCATCACATCAAAAGGAGAGGAATGAGTTGATACCCTATTGAATCTCTGAGAGAAACTGGGCCAAAAGCCCTGATATGTTACTGTTTGATCATGAGGCTTCGTCTCTGCTTCCCATTCCTTCTCATGAGCTGCAAAGATTGTGTCCACAGGGTAATCTTGGATGCACCCGTTTGAACATGGGGTCTCGAGTGCCTTGGCATGTACTGTAGCAACCTGAAAAAACTCTTCATCAAATATCATCAAACACAATCCTGTGCATGTCTAAGCATACGTACATCCCATGTCTGACTGAGGGTGTGAGGATAGTAAATCTAACCTAAACATCCATTATCACACACATATTATTAGACTCACTAAACCAGTGGTCCTCAACTGCCCAGTTCTCAAGGCCCAGACTATCGGGGTAGTTAATTGTTACCTGGCAGAATAAAAAACAGTCATCTGGGTCCTGAGAGTTGAGAACCAAAACAGCATCTACCATAGATAAAAAAAAAATATATTCTTAAATCCCAAAACCTCATGCAGCCAGTTTCTTATGCTGTGCCTCATCTTACATCATCACCGTCAAGTATTGTCAGACACTGACAACAACTGTTCCCGTTTCCCTCCAGGAGCACGGCTGGCCTTTACAGGTCATCAGCAGTGACCTCCTCAGTTTGTCCTCTCATCTCTCCATCTTTGTTGCCAAGGAGGAAAAAGGACAAAACAGCCCTCCCTGACGTCACCATCCACCCACCGCTGTCACCGTCCTGACATCTAGGGACACGCGGCTTCCCAGTTGTAAATGTACTCTATCAAACGCAAAACATCTTTGAGAAAGGAGAGAGGACGTAGAGAGGAGAGGAAGGCGGGGAGGGGATGTAGAGGACGACGGGAGAGAGAGAGAGAGAGAGAGGGCAGAGCACTGAAACTGCACAAATCAAAGCAGGGGAGAGCAGAAGAGACGGAGAAGGCAGGAGACACGTTTTGTTAAGACTCTCTCCTGTCCTAGCTTTGATGTCATCTGAAGGGTAGGCGCCACTTTGCTTTTCTGTTCTTCAAAGACTTCATTTCCACACACACTTTTGCAAAGGACTGAGATAAGAACGGTCGGACGTCTCTCCCTTTTGTCTTTTGTTTGCCCAAATAATGACAGCTCTGCCCTCCAGACAGTTGGGATGTACTATATATCTGCCATCCAGTATCTGTCTTGTTATGACAAATACAGCCATGTTGGTTTTTACTACATTTGCTAGGACGTTCATTTGACTTTACATGCATCCCCTAACCCATAACTGGAAGTCTCACCACTAAATGCCCAACAATAAACCTACTTCTGACCCAAAATAAGCTATAAATGTTCTCATGAGCAGGTATTTTGTGACAGGATTAGACTTGTGTTGTGACAACTAAAAAGAAGCGCATGTACAGACACATTTACACCCACAATCTTGAAACACACCACAACAGCCACACTCTGGTTTATTTGTTGAATATATTATTTTTATTTTAACATCATCATCATCATCATCATCATAGTTTAACTTTTAATTTTCCCTTCATTCGTTTAAAATGATCACCTCTGAATGTACACATACTGCAAACTGTCAAAAATATACAAACAAATGCAGGCTTGTGCTATAGTCTGGTCAAATGTCTAAAAAACAGTGGCACTGGGGGAGAGAGAGAGAGAGAGAGAGAGAGAGAGAGAGAGAGAGAGAGAGACAGAGAGAAGACATTGAAACCGGTAAAGACATGCACAGCATCGTTGTGAGCACCGGTTACGGTTATCCAGGTGCACGGTACTTCCATGGGGCTCTTTGTGGAAAAGTACATACATTTCATCATCTGACGGTACGGCACAAAATGCCCGTCACATATCAAACCAAAAACAAAAAAAGGTCGCTCGTTAATGGAACTGTTAGGCACATCATTGTTTTTTGTGGTTTTATATTTTCTGTAAAAGTCAGAGATACTGTAAATGTAGAACGCTTAACCAAAAAACAAGAAAAGAAAAAAAAAAAATCAAAAACATACAATTAAAAACAAAAAAAGAAAAACTTCAGCTTTAAAAAGTCATTTTGGAATCACTGTCTGGTTAGTAACTCAACAATGTTACATAATAACTTAGATTTTTTCCAGTGTGTGTATGTGCAGATGTGTGTTGCCTGTGGTGTGTGTGTGTGTGTGTGCGTGCAAAATTGGGTGCATTTCAGTATGTGAGGAACCAAGTGGTAATGGGAGTGAGCGCTTGTGGTGCTTTGTGGGTAGTGGCTGTGACTGGCTGACAGCTGTCCAATCAGATGCTCAGGTCTTTGGGGCTCTCCTTGTAGGTCTTCTTCCTGGGCTCGGGGAGCTCGGAGGAGCGACTGGCGCTGGAGTTGGACTTGAGCGTGCTGTAGTACTCTCTCACCTTAGCCGCTACAAAATCATCCTCGTAATCTTCATCCTCCTCCTCCTCCTCGTCCCGCCTGGAGCTCCTGACCGGGGAGATGTCTCGTCCCAGGCTGCGGGCTCGATGGCGGGGCTCAGGTGACCCCCCTCGGTAGCGGGGCTCAGGTGACGCCCCTCGGTAGCGGGGCTCAGGTGACCCCCCTCGGTAGCGGGGCTCAGGTGAACCCCCTCTGCTGGCGTAGCGCACGTCCCTCTCCGCTCTCTCGGGCGAGCGTCCCCTCAGCAGCGAGCTGTACCTCCTGTAGGCCGAGTCTGAATCGGGGGTGCGCACCCTGGGCAGGGTGGTGTCTCCGTAGGCCCCTCTCTGGTCACGGGATGCCGCCTCCCTCAGCAGGCTGTCCCCCCTGTAGGCCCTCTCCATGGAGGAGGCTCTCATTAGCAGGCTTTCCTCCCCGTACAGCTGCCTTTCCCTGGGAAGGTATGGCAGCGTGGTCTCCCTGTTCAGACGGTCCAAGGCTGGGGGCTCCCGGAGGACGCTGTCCTCAGGAGGGGGGCTGGGTTCAGGGGCCCTGGGGGGCTCCTTCAAGATGGCCTCGTCTCCGTTGGGCTTCTCGTTGCCCCGGCCCCTCAGTGGGGAGCCGTGCCGGTGGTAGGGGTCTGAGGAGTGGGAGTGGCGTCGGGTGGGGGAGTGATGGCGAGAGCGGTGGGGGGACCTATGGCGCTGAGGCGAGCGGTAGGGAGAGCGGTAGGGAGAGCGGTGGTGAGGGGAGGAGTGGTGGGTACGGTGTCTGTCGGGGGAGCGCCCGTGGCTACGTTTTCCGTGATGGCCGTCCAGGGTGTTTTCTGCACTGCGCGCCCGGCTACGACCCTTCTCAGGCGAATGGTGGCGCCCGCGACGGTGGTGCCCGTTACCGGAATGGTGGTGGTGGCCATCCTTGGAACTGCTCTTCCCCTTGTCGTCCTTCTTCTTGAATATCTTGGATATCTCCTTCCCAGTGGACTTGCCCCCCTTGCGTTTGCCCGTGCTGGTTTTCTTGTCGGGGGAGCGGTGGCGGTGGTTGGAATGGTGGTGCTTGCCGGTGCCGGTAGAGTTGTGGCTCGGCTCCTTCTTGCTCCGGGATGGTTGGTGGGGTTCTGGTTTGTAGCTTGACTCCGATGGCGTGGTGGTTGGGGGCAGGGTGCTCACTTCCGCAGCGTTTTGTAACCCTGCGGCTGGGTTGGCTGCGCTACCGCCGTCGAGGCTGGCGTCTGCAACACAGTGTGACATACAGACGAGGGCAGGCGGATCAAACATGCATCTAGATTGGAAAACCTTCTATGTGGTCTCACAGTAACCATGCTTAAATCACTCGGTCATGAAACTGAGCACATTTCCCATGGAAGCCATTCAGATGTTAATGCCAGCAAAGATGGCTAATGGTAAAACATTAGTACTGCTTATACATGAGAATAAAAAAAGCAGTGATGCACTTGGGTAGCAGCCATAGCTTGGAGACACTTGTTACCCACAACAAACCTTTTCCCAGGTCTACCTGGGGTCACGTTGCTGAAACAGAGAGGAGCTTGATTGGACGACTGGGCCGGTGGTTGGTTACAGTGCCAACGTGCTGCAGGTGGATGATGCTGCTTGGTTAAACTACTTAGCCATGCTCTTTCATGCGCTGTAATGATGCCTCAGATCGTAGAGACTTGGTAATGTTTCAATAAAATAGCCAAGATGAGATCCAAAAGCTGAATGATGGTGCATAGTATTGCAGTTTGGTCTCAGTTGTACACTGAGGTAGTAGTAAGTTAGGGCCAATGTTAAATTAAGTCATGTGATTATTTTCTTAGCGTTACGTCAATGTACCTTAAGCATTTTTGTCACATCATCGACGTGAGCAGTCAGCATTATGCCTTGTCATCATGGGATTCTTAAGATGAAATACTGCATTCTACCCAATTCTACTTTTACTGTGTATTTTGGACTACATCTTTAAGGACAGACTACACACTACAGAGCTACAGCAGACAGAGAGGATGCTCTTTGATGGTCCCAACGTAGGAAGGACAGCCACACCAATTAACCAGATCAGAACTGACGCCTTCTGCATCGCAGCACTGGACATGGTGCCCAGAGGTCGAATGCAATTGGGAGGTATGCATGAATCCATTCCTATTGGTCGGCATGACAACAGCGGCGATGGCGGCGGCGATATTGGCAATGCATTCTGGGTGAATGGATTCGTATGCATGGAATAGAGCACGGGCATGGGTGAGAGGGAAGGAGAGAGGGAGAGGGGGGGGGAGAGAGAGAGAGAGAGAGCGAGAGAGAGAGAGAGAGACGACAGGGGAGGGCAGTACAGGTACAAACCGTGGTCTGATTTTGGAGGAGAGAGGCCTCCCCCATCTTGTCATTTCTCATACATGCAGTGAGATGGGGAGCGACCATCCCTGAAGGAAGACAAGAGCCCAGCGCAAAACAGGAAGAAGGGAAGATAAACAAAAACAGAAAAAGAGAAGAGCACAGGGTTTAGATCTCTTGAAACCAACGTGAAGGAAGAAAAGGAGAATTATTGTCTGTGTTTGATTTTTCAATGAAAAAAGGGTGTTTATTTGATCATTGAGTCAATCAGAATAAGGAGACAGTCCAGGAAAATTGCCCCAACCCTTCAGTGGAAACCATCAAGTTACAGAGGAAGTCCTGGAACCAAGCCCCCCCCCCACAGTCACACACACACACACACACACACACACACACACACACAGAAGCAGCAGAGGCCCAAACCCAAAAGAGACAGTGAGATTCTTACACCCACAACAATAGAGTATGAAGCAGTTTTACATTGCCAACAGAAATAAAAAGAAACACTGACTGTCAAAGGGTGTGTCAACTAAAAAGTACAAAAAAAAAAGATAAAAAATATACAAGTTCACATGATATTGGTGCAGGTTAAGACAGCACATTCTTAGCGCAAAAAAAAATCACATGAATGAACTTTTCAAGACAGGCAAATATATCCCCACTTAAAAAATAAAACAACAAAAAAAACAAGAATGCATTTATGACGACTTGTGACTATCAATCAAAACAGATCAATACCCTAAAAAAAAAAAGAAAGAAATGTTCCATAAATATTATGGAAAGTAGACAAAAGAAGAAAAAGAAATTCGATTTACACTTTTGACAAGTTCATGCAGCAATAGACTTTCCCATTAATATGTGGATTCACTTCATGGCTCTGTACACGGAACAAAAATACTTGTAAAAATGCCTCTATTCTTTTCATCACTGTACAAAACGTCTATATACGTGGAGTGATGGATTCCTTTCGTACGGGGATGGGCGGAGTTCCTATCGTCACAGCTTTTCAATTACATTAACAGTGGGTGCAAATAAATCCACGGATTAGTGAATAATGTCAAGCACAGCAAAGTGAGATTTTCTCATTGAAATGGCAAAAAAGAAAAAGCATCTGGCTGCCTTTTTTTTCTGAATACAGTTCTCACTTAAAACCCTTGGAGTTCAGTAGCTTACATTCACCTTCAATAAATATCATAAATATGTTCCCCCTCAACCCTAAATTAGTATTTAGCGACGGTTTGGGGCATGAATACGACATTTTATCCATAAGAAACGAGGATCTTTTCCCTACTCTGATCGTTCAACCCCTGTAAACAGTTTCTTTTTTTCATGTGGCATTGTAATCAGACCCGACACCTTTCTGTGAAGTCCCAGCAGAGTGCCTTGCTCAGCGGCGCGGCGGCCAGAAGGTGAAAAGTGACAGTGGGGGTGACAAACAGAGCAGGTGAGAGCAGAAGGGGGGCGACAGCACCCATGGGAGCAGCCTCCACCCACCTCCCCCAATCCCAAACCATCCCCCTCCTCCCCTGGTGGGCAGTGACAGACAAGGGCCCAGAGGTGACCTCCACCAGAAAGAGACCCAGGGTTGGGTGGAGGGTCCTGGGAGGGTAATTTAGTCCTCACCCCCCTTTCCTCTCCCCCTTGACCCACCACCGTCCACTGGGCGTCCCCCCGGCTCAGGGCGTGAAGACGGGGGAGAAGGGAATGTTTTCGTAGATTGACCCACCATATTCGGGCACCGAGCCGTCGCCCCTCTTGAGCACCAGGCGGGCGCGGCGGCCTCCGCTCTTGATGAGCTCGATGGCGCGTGCATGCTTCATGCCCTTGGTGCTCTCGCCGTTGATCTCCAAGATCTCGTCGCCGACCTGGGGAGAGGAGGAGGAAGAGGAGAAAAGGGGGACAAGTGGACAGGGAAAGCGAGGAAGCGAAAAGGGAGGGAAGAAGAGAAGGAGCGAGCAAAGAGAGGGAGGCGGAGAAGAGGAGGAGGCAGGGAGACAGACGGTGACAAGAGACAGCAGATGGGAGGGATTAGAGAGGGAGGGAGAGAGGAGGTTTAAAGTGCAGAGAAAAGGGAGAGAGGACAGAAACAGGATGGGGAAATCAAGTGACAGCGGGAGAGGCATACACAGGAGGAAAGACGAGAGGCGAGCGGGGAGGGAAGGTTCAAAGGGACACGATGACAGCGAGAGGGAGGGAAGAGCGGAAAAAAGGAAGACAGAACGAGAAAAAGTTACAAATCGAATCCTCTGAACGGTAAAACCTCACAACAGTAACATTTTTTGGGTTTTTTTTGTTTTTAAATCCACAGTTTTCAGGGGAAGGGAAACGTTTGAAAGCGGCAACTGTGAAGCAGAGTGAGAAAACGAGAGACGGAGGGGCGAAGAACGAGCGAGAGGAAAATACTTTTTCGTGTCTCAATTCTTTCCCTCCACGCCTCAAGATATCTGTCAGTGTTGTCTGCGCCAAGGGAATTCCTCTCTGGCAGAATATGGATCTCTCACTGACACCTCTCTCTGCTTCACAGACCCTGATACTATTAATAACTCCACTAAAAAGGTGCACACACACACACACACACACATACACAAATGTGCAAATGCAACACACGCACTGTCAAACAGTAACCATTAACATGTGTCAAAAACTGTGACACTGAGGCTCATACGGCAACAGGTTTTCTGCTTATGTCTCATATGTATCGGAAATCAATTACCCCATCCAGCAGCCCGGGGGGGAGGCGCCGCTTTAAACGGAGATTCACTCCTGTTTTTATGCAATTAATCAAAATAATGGTCACATTTTACCGCTGCATGACGGCTCCTGTGGCACGTATGGACGTCGCATTTACCACGAAAATGTAGTGGAGGAAAATTAATTAAACATGAATGTACATAGTTTCCCTGGGGGAGTTGAGGGTTTGGTGCAGTGTGTGTGTGTGTGTGTGTGTACGACCCCGGAGGCCACTAAGTTTAGATTCAACGGAGCATGGCTTGCTGTAATTAGGAGGTACATTATGCAATAGCAATTATATTGATGAATGTTATTTGGTGACACTGTGAAGGCTGTGGGGGAGTTTCGTCAAGACCCTGCTAATGAACAGGCAAACGCTGCTCAGGCCTACGCAGGGAACCACGGATACGTCAGACTCAGTACCGAACAAAAGTCAATCTGTCAACCGCTTATTTTGGGAGACACCCCGTCATCATCGTCGTTACGGTAACCATCAAATAGTGAAACATCTCTTTTCCCATGTTTCCTTGTTTGCAGCAGACAAACGATGAATTTGTGTTACAATCCAAATGTCTCCAAAAGAGCGTGAACCAATGGCAGCCAATAGTTGATCATGGAGCCGGACTCTTCTTGACCAGCAACTTCATATTCGTTTGTAACTATTTTATGTTTGTCACTAGTTAAAGTGCTCCCTCATCAATGCTCCCATATTTGTTCTCACTACATGATGACATGAGGAGATACAGCTACTTAGCAACATGGTGGGTTACAGTATAGAAACTAGTCATGAGACAGAAGCCAGGAAGCCTGATGCTGTTTGGGGGGTCTGTGATATGAAAGCGTCTGAGAGACCCTCAGTCTTCTGGAGGTGTGTGAAGGCGGGCAGTGTGTCGTGTGCGTACCCTCATCTTGCCGTTGCGTACGGCCGCCCCGTCCTCCGCTAGCCTCAGCACGTACAGGTCCATGTTGTATTCTCTACCTCCTCGCAGGCTGAAGCCAAAGCCTTTGTTGTCTCGCTCCAGGTCCACCGAGTAGAACTCAGCATCCTGATGGAGAGAGAGAGGGGCCACACACACACACACACACACAGACACACACACACACACACACACACACACACACACACACACACACACAGACACGAAAAAAGAGACATTTGAATCAAGGTCACTTTTGTGATTCAGCAGTTGGATTTGAAGTGTGAGTGTGTGAGGGAGAAAGAAAGTGTGTGTGTGTGTGTGTGTGTGTGCATGTGTTTGTGTGTGTGTGTGTGTGTGTCCTTTGAAGTGGGCTCCTATTTCAGAGCAGGGGACAAATGCCACCTTCAGGAAAGTCACACCTATTTAATAGTCACACCAGACTGTGTGTGTGTGTGTGTGCGTGTGCATGTGTGTGCATGTGTGTGTGTATGTGCGTGCGTGCGTGCGTGCGTGCATATGCTCAGGTGTAGGGATGCTGAATTATTGATGCCTTGGGCTCTGGGTAGACAAAGAGAGGGCACAGACACAGAGAGAGAGGGCCAGGCACCACAAGGACAGGGAGACGGCCGCAGCAGCTCCTGCCTTCACCGCCGTCCTCATCTCCTCTGGCAAAGGACCAATGCTATCTCTGGGAGCCATCGCCACACCGCCAGATTCATTTACCGGGGAACACAGCGGACCGAGGGGGTTACTTTGAAAGCCAACGGCCCTTCCCTAATGCATGGAGCTCAATAAGGCCAGTGGGTTAAAAAAAAAAAAAAAAAAAAAGTTTGTCCTTGGGTGTGTGGGTGGACGGACAGATGCATGGAGGAATGGAGGATTAAATAGGTAGGTGCTGAGATAGTGGGATGGATGGATGGGAAGATGAATGTTGATGTGGAAAAGGAGTTGATTGGATGGAGCGTGGGCGGCCGGGGTGTTTCGGATATGTGAAATCGGTGGACGGATGGATAGATGGATAGATGGATGGGTGGGTGGGTGGATGAGTGAAAGGACAAGGCTAATGGATGGCTGAAGTGTCCTTCCTTACCTGGGCTGGGACTTGTTGTGTCGGGGGCTGGGGAGGAGGGGCTGGCGGGGCTTTGAACTCGAATGACTCCTGTTTTGGTTTGGTGTTGTTTCTGGGACAGACAGACGGCAGGCAGGGTGGTGATAAGACATTTAGATCATCAGTAAAAATACAACGGCAATATTATACCGCAATACTGTGCATTGTCTCATAGGATCAACAATTATAGAAAGTGAAAAAGATAAAAAAAAGAAAGCAGTGTAAGAGAATGTAAACATAAAATAAATCCTTTAAATGAGAAATTATTAAATTGCTGCATTTCTTCAAAAACCTAATCCAAGTACCCCTCAAACTATTACATACACCCTTTCCAAAAGACTACATGTTCTGTCCAAGGCACTCCATTTCCCAGCATGCTCCTCACCTGGGCTCGGGTGCCGCCTGCTGCTGGGGTGTGTGAGTGGTGGTGATGGTGGCGATCTTCTCTGCGTTGGTCAGCAGGGAGGCGTTCGATGACTCTGAGGAGGGTGAGAGGACGAGGCGGTCATCACCTGCGTTTCAGTCCAAGTTTAACACAACTTTTGAAAAGTCGCAAAACAATAATGTGTGAACGAGGTGTGTTTTCGTCAGCCAGGTTGAGGGGGAAAATACTACTGCTTCAGAAAACCCCCAGAAGAACTGATTGGTGCTGGTGAAATTAGTGTTTTTTTCATGTGTGATTTCTTACTGCCCTTAAATCAAAAAGAAATGCTATACAACAGTGATGAGCACCTTATAGCCTACATGGGTTATACATTTCACTATCAGTGTTTCAGCTACTGTTGTTGTTGACTTGTTGTGGGATAAGATTGAACTAAGCCTACATCATTATCTATGTGTTTCGATTATCACATACTGTTGTTATTGACAAATTGTTGTTTTTTTTTGCGATATTGAGTCACTTTTATTGAAATTTGCTGTTTCCATTCAGGTTTCTCTAATTCAATACATCACAATTCACATGAAAATATCTGGATGGAAACCCTTCTAGTGACTGTCTGGTGGAAGTGCAGACATATTTCACTTTTCAACGTTTTCATCTTTCAGTGCGCACAAGGTGTTCAGGAGCTGTCAGCTAAAAACATTAGCTGACCTGGGGGGTCCACCATCAGCACCGGCCTCCCAGCTTCACCCCCCACTCCGCCAGATACGGGACACAAGAATAATGTTTTGCGCTATCCATCATTTTGTCAAAGTACCTGTCAAGCGGTGTTTTTTTTCTCTCACTTTGGAATGAAACGCAAACGGTCCGCCTGTGAATTATGAATGAAACTCTGTCCACCTGGGAATTATCAAACAGGACTACATACTTCCTAGCAGACATGAAAGCCCACGGTTCCTCGGCTAGCTTTTATGTTAGCGCCGATTCATTTTGCGTTATCAACGATGCGTGCCTGGCCCTAACCGTGAAAACCTGGTATTATTACACCACTCTTGCCACACCGGTTTTCTCCTTAACAACTACATCTTGCTCGGCTATCTACTATTCTATACCTCACAGTCATCCAATGGCCATGTCATTAGATTACTAACTCTCTTCCCTCCTCCTCTCTCCTCTTCTCAGCCCCCTACTCGCTATTCCTCTCACACTCTGCACAGCCACGGTCAATTCCCCTCTCATCTATTCATCTCCTCCACCTCCGCTAGTCCCCTTGGAGCATGTTGGTTTAACTCTTCGATTGCCTGTGGCACACGAGGTACGGGGCTCAGCCAATCGAATGGCAGCGTGGGGTGGGGCAAGCTTAAATTCGGGTGTGTGTGTGGAGTTGAAAACCTGGGCTTCTGGTGTGTGTGTGTGTGTGTGTGTGTTTATTTCATCTTGGATCTCAGCATGAGGCTTAAAATACACCCTTGAGATTTTCAGGCTTCAACAGCGAACCGCGTTACATCATCATATTTTCTGTTCCTCATCCTCCCTTTTGCAGTTAAATTCATCCCCATGATCCCCATTCCTCCCTCCATCTGTTCATCTGCAAAAGCGACTCCTTCCATTCTGCTGCCTCTCTCCATTTATCCATCCCGCAACTGTTCTGTCTATACATTCATCCAATATCTCCCTCTTCTCTCTCTTCCGTTCAACATTTGTCTCACTGCCTCTCTTCTCTTCCTGAAACGCTCAGGAAACAGAAAAAGCACCGAGCTGTCTTTGTAATTTGCCTCTCGCCTTGGCAATACGCCCGCCCGCACTAAACAGAGCCGAGTTAGGAAGGTAAAACGAAAATGAAAAGAATTCAGGAGAAAGAGACAGAGATAAGAGGCGTGGGAGGGGCTTGCACTAGACAATACCCCCCCAGGGTGTGTGCAGAAATGGTCACACCATCTCACCCCAGGCGCCTCTATCTCCCCTCTCCCCTCACAATGGGAAGCGATGAGGTGTGCTTCGGTCTGTGATGGAGGTCTATGCTGCAGAGGCGTAGGCTTTGGTAAAGCATTAGCTGTTCCTGTATTCCCCTTGTAGTCGTGGAAGTATTCAGCATCACACTCTGCCACACAGTTGGACCTTGCTTCTCCTTGGAAGAATCTACTGCGATATCATTTATTCAAGTCAGAAAACGCAGACGGGATTGATCCGTATAGACAGGCTTTCGCTCAGCCATGTGTGCGCAGAGGCAACAAGAGCAGTCACTCAGAGATATAATAACTTAGATACACAAGACACAAACTTTTCCTGTCACTCTCTCTCCGTCTCGGCTCGCGTCAGACGGTGTCTGTTGGTTTGACACATGCACACAAACACGAACTGGAACTTTTCTATAAAGCATCTCCCACTATTTCTCTGTCACTCGCTACGTCTTCTTGGCAGAGCAATTTTGGCTCACTGTTCTCATCAACTGCTCCACAGAAAAAGCTCTTCATCCATAAAAAGTGAGCCGGGAAAGAGACGAGCAGCGGACAAATAGCTCCAATTTCTACCAGCGCGCAGGTTGACGGGGAGTATTGCCTTGCCACACACACACACACACACACACACACACACTTAATTAAACAGTATTTGTGAAGCGTGCCAGGGTGATCTGTCAGCGCAGTGTGGCAGGAGCTCTCAGCTGTGCAACACAAAATGCAATGTGCTTAACTTAGCCTAAAACACTTTGCAAGAAGACACAAACACACACGCATACGCAGAGGCACCCCCGCACCTCTCACACACACACACACACACACACACACACACACACACGCACACACAGACATCTAAATTACCCCTGCATGTTTCAGAAGTGTAGGGGTGCTGGAGGCAGGAATGCAAAAGCTGGGAAAGTTCCCAAATATCCCCAAAAGAAGCAGATCTGTCAACACTGTGGGCAGTGTTCCAGTCACTTTGAAATCAAGTGAAGGAACTGGAAGCTTTATATATACAAGCTTTATATATGTGTGTATATACACACACACACACACCGGGATGAGAGCTGAGCTACTGTGCAGTGGAGTAGTGCGGTGTGCGGACTCTAGTTTAGAGTTTTGCTGCATGGATGTGAAGCGGGTGGTGCTGAGAAAGAGCATGAGTGCTCCCTGGATAGATTAAGGCAAAACAGGTCTCAAGGGCGAAATTGATCCCAGATCAGCACTCCTACTCTGAAAACCTTGACGAATGAAAGTTGTCAACCTATTAATACCAAGGACCCCCTAAGGAAGTGAAGCTTTGGCTGACGGCTCCCAACTGGATGGGATATTGACAGAATATACTCATTAGCACGTCAAGTTATGGAGAAATTGAAATGTCCTTCACTATTGTGAGGACCTTGAAGCCCCCTTCAGGGACCCCTGAGGGTGCTGGCCCTCACTTTGAGAACCACTTGTCAAGGGAATAGAAAGAAACACAAAACACAAAGAATCATCACAATGAAACTGGCTTGGACGGTGGAGACTGTAAACACCGGGATATAACATTCCCACATTCCCTACTCACCATCTCCAGGGAATGATGCGTAGTGTGACGGTGTTGCCAGCCTCCTTGATGAGGTTGACGATGTCAGAGTGGGACTTGTTGGTGATGGAGCAGTTGTTAACAGCCAGGATGCGGTCCCCGACTTTCAGCTTCCCGCAGCGGTCCGCCGGGCTCCCCTCAATGATGCGCCCTATTTTGTGGGGCATGGCGACACACGCATTGCCAGCTATCGTCACCATGAACATGTTTGTGTGATTCAGTGTGCGTGTGCGGTGTTGTTGGGTAGCGTTTGGAGAGAGAAAGAAAAGGGAGGGAAAAGGGGGAAAGGAGGAGACGAGAAGAGGCAGAAGGTTAAGGGTTAATTCACCACCCAAGCCAAAGGTCACTGAGAGAAGCTGCTCAGAAATATGGCAGAATAAAATGCAAGTGAGGGAGCGAAGAATTTAAAATCTGCTCTGCAAAAATGAGAGAATCTCATTGTTCTCACCACTTTTCCTGCAAATCTTTTTTTTTGGGGGGAAAATTAATCACTTGGAAAATTGAGCTAAACTCCACATCCAATATGTTCCTCCTCAAAATGGAAGTGCTCCTCCGCCCTCTCGTTCCTCCCTTCCCCCTCTTCTACTCAACGCTGCTCCAGCTCCAATCTTCTCAAACGGATATCGTTATTCTATTTGCATGAGTGAGTCTATGCGGCAAAAAGCTACTAATGAGAAAATTGTGTCAGCGTTGGCACCCCTAATACCGACACCTGCAGAAACTCTGAGACGACAAACGTATACATCAGAGCTGACATCTCACCAACCACCCTGAAGGTCTCTCCCTCTTTCTCTCTCTCTCTCTCGCTCTGCAGTCTGCCATCAGTCACTAAAGAGAAATGCAGCGCACAATCATTTCTCCCTTTTCATTATTACTCCTTCATCTCCCCCGCCCGCCTCCCTCTTTCATTCCACTACAAAGTTGTCTCGCCCCGACCTCTTCCTGTCTCTCTAACCCAAACTAGGCCTGTTGGGCTCTGAACTACTGAGTGGAGGGTGGATGAGAGACAGAGAGAGAGAGAGAGAGAGAGAGAGAGAGAGAAAAGAGAGTGAAAGACAGACAATGGTGCTGTTGGGTTCCTGAGCATAAGGAAGCGTTTCTCCAACTAGCAGCAGTGTGGCGAGGATAGATGGGCGCTAGCTCGTCTCTCACACCATCGCTGGACCAATTCAATATTTATAAGCACAAGTTTGAAACTTTCATTCTCTCTTGGCCGGTAGCCGATGGATTTCCATTAGATTTCACGTCATATTAAATTAAATAAAGCTCATCTGCTTTGCCAATGCTTCCCGCTGTGACCTGCGAAAAAGACCTTTGCCAGTTTGTTAGCCACCAAGTGAAGTTGAGCAGCGTACGTCCACCCACACCCAGAGAGACAGGAGCACAGAGAGCAGTGGACAGCCGGAGGGGTGTAGGCAGGAAGCCATGGCAGCAGGGCAGAGAGCACGCGGCATAGAAAAGACACATGGTATACAAACAGCAAAGCAGAGGGACTCTGAACAACATTATGTGAGGATGTATATGGGACAGATTACATTTAGTCCTGTACTCATTTAATTGATAAAAATCTCAAAAGAGAAAACTCCAAATGAAGTTTAGGTGGTGTGATTTTGGATCAGTACTTCCTTCTGCTCCCATAGTCTTAAATACTATTCTCTCTTGGTTTTCCCCATTAATCCCACTTGCAGCACTAAGGCTCATTGAGTCGTCATTAGGCTCTTAGTGCCAACCTGCTCGGCAGAAGCCATTTAAATGCAGCTGAATAATACAAGTGCCTTATGTAAGACCCACTTCACTCAATTATGAAAGCCTTGTGTAAGTGTAGCAGCAGCTGTGGGCGAAGAAAGGGTTTCAATGTCTTAGTTTGACAGGCTCAGAAGAAAATGGGAAGGAAGAACCACTTCTGTGAAGAGCGCTGGTATTGATCTGGTGGGACTGTAAATAGCCAGAGTCTGAGCTTGTTGTCAAGCCATTTAGTGTTCAGAGTTTTTAAGGATGGATACAAACAAAGCCTGCAAAGGAGATGTGAAGATAAAAGGCCACCGAGCAAAAGGTAGAGTGTGTTTTATGTTTTGCTGAGTGGAGCGACTAATTTTTGCAATATGTGCATCTACGATCAACAATGGACAAGAATACATTCCCTTTTGAGTCAATGTGTTCACTACTGTATGCCAAATATGACGTTCAAGGCAGCAAGGCAGCTCTTACCGAAGGTGGTGCCAGCCTCGGGCCGTGACACCGACGAGACGATGACGAAACCGAAGCCCTCGTTCTCCCCGCGGCGGATCTCCACGTCATAGGGATGCAGGGTGGAGGATGAGGCGGCGGAGGAGGGGTTGGGGGGCTGAGAGGAGGTGGGGACGGCCGTCGCTGCAACTGCCACCGCGTTGCCGCTGCCCCCCGCCCCGCCGCCGCCTCCCCCGCTGCCGATGCCCGAAGTGGAGCCGCTGCCGGAGCTGACGGTGTTAAGGGAGTTCTGGCTGCCCTGCGGGGTGCGCTTCCCCATCTCCTCTGTCAGGCTGGGTGCCTGGTTGCTGCTGTGGTGGGAGGAGGCCGGCGACGGGGGCACGTCTCCCTCTGCTTTAACTAGGGGGGAGGAAGACAGAGATATGGGGTGGGGTGGAAGGGAAACAAGGAAATCGTGGGGAGAAGGAGGGAGGAAAAGGAGGAGGGGCAGAACAGAAGAGAATCAAGACAGAGAGATGAAATGTTGGGCAATGAAAGCAAAAGGGTGAAGCCAAATTAGGCCAGCCAATGTTATGCAGGACGAACGGGAGATAACAGAAGAGTAACAGACAAGACAAGACAGGAGAACATAAAAACATAACACTGTCAGACTTGTCAAGTCAGCCATCAGTACAAAAATGAAAAAGGTTTGTATATCAACACAGGCCCTCATCTCACTCAGCTAGCTTAATGATACAATAAAAGCCTGGGGGGGTGGAAGAGCTTCTCCAACAATCAAACCCGTGATCTGCTTTGAAAAACCCCCTAAAGATGCAGCTTGCCTGCCGTGTCCGGACATTTCAGTCAACATTTCATTTCCTGTAGAGCTGCGCGAGGAAGGAGCCTCATATTTTCAACACTCGGAGACAGACGGAGAGCAGCCGTGCACTAATGTCTGGCCGTTCTCATCAGCCCGAAGGTTGACCGGCCTCTCCATCACATTTATGGGTCCTTCTTTATCCCCTGCTGAGGGGCAGAGCTGAGCTGAGGCGAGGGCAGGGACGGGGGTGGGGCCGTTAACTCGCTGCAGCAGCCAAGTGTTTCCTGCCGTTGCACGCCCAGACTGTTAAAGAGCGAGGAGAGGGGGCGACCGGGTCCTAGGGCTCCTGATGGGACTGTGATGAAGACAAATGGGGGACCTTGGCGGTGGAAAGCACCTAGCATTGTTCAACCACTGAACACTGCTGTACTGTTACAGCAGGAACTGTAATGGTATATGCTATCGGATACAAATGAACAATCACATTGTGTTCTGTTGTGCACAGGATTCAATGAATAATGCATTGCATTGCTGATACCACATGGGATACATTCCACTGACATGTTCAGAGTCTTGCTGAGACAGAGGTTCACTTTAAAGATGTTCAAGGCTCCCCTTAATACCACTACAGGGGTTATTATCCACGGGTTACGCAATGGACGGAAATTGGTTAAGATCACTCTTGCCTTGGGTCTCTAACAGCCCCAGCCAACATTTGCCAACGTCGGACAAGCTTTTGAACTTCAGCCAACAGAAATATATTTAAGCGATGTGAGCGTGGTGGTCGGCAACCGTTGGCTCTTCTGGACCGGTCAGCAGGTTTCTAACAGTCTGCCCCTCCTTGTCTTTGCCCCCCCTTTGCTACTTACCGGCGTAAGTGGTTTTGCGTCGGACAGTGAGGTTGACGTGGCCCTGCTTGGCGGCCTGCTGCATCAGTTGCACCACCAGCTGGTGAGACTTGCCCACCACCGCGGTGCCGTCCACGGATATCAGCTCGTCGCCAGACCGCAGGCGACCGTCCTCGTCTGCCGCACCGTACTTCACTATGTGGCCGATGTAGATCTACAAGACATCCAGGGTAAACGGATGAGATTGGCTGTGTGTTCAAAGATGGATAGGTAAGCATGGCGGACAGCTTTGTGCAACTTCCTGAGGGTGGAGGCATAGAAGTATATATGTATGTAAGTTATTTAACAAGTATAATTGCACATACAAAGCCCATAAATTAATTTCTTCCTGCATACAAAATGTAATACACATACATCCATAAAAATACACAAATATCAACACTTTCACAACAACCAGTTGAAAAGCTGGGATCTAGCACAGGTCTGACACAGTTTAAACCTCGCTATTGTCGTGTTCACTAAGAACATATACGCGTGAGACAAACTGTTAACTAATATGAAACTCTTTTATTGCTTAGTAGCTCTCGAGCAAACATGTGAGTCCCCCTGATGCAACCTAACTCTGACCCTCCCCGGCATATCCCCACACTGGTTCCTATTGGTCAAATACATGTCAATCATTCCTATTATGTACTGACATACAATAATACCACATCTCCCCTTTCTAGAGAACAAAGGGTAGACTGCCTTTGTCTCATCAGACCCTAGAGGATTATTCTGCCTCTTTTGTTGAAGGGCCTGTTCCTATCCAACTCCTGTATGGAAGAACAGTGTTAATATAGGCACTTAACTTTAACTTTAGTGATTATTCAATCTAATGTAATTAAGCAATTACTGCTTCTTACATTCTCTTAAAGTGCTCAAAACTACACCCCTATTGGTCAAATACATGTTAATCATTCCTATTATGTACTGACATACAATAACACCACAGCTAGTACATCTTTACTCTTCTTTGCAGCTTGCTAGTCAACCCAGCCAAGCTCTCCAGTGAATCATTATTTTTCTTCCTTCAAGAAAGAGCAACGCAGGCCAGCGAACAAGAACAAACAACTTGGCCTCTTTAAAAAAAAAAGGAGGAAAAAAAGTGGTCTGCGAGTTGGGTGTTTGTTTTTTTGACAGATTGAGACTACACTGGCCAGATCAAAGAGAAACAGTGGTGTTGAAATCTCTCTGATATGAATTTGTCTGAGTCCAACACAGAAGCTCAGAACTATGGACTACAACGGAGGAAGATAAATCCAAAACTGAGCTACAAAAAGGATTATGTGTTGAAAAAAGCCTATGGATGCAGATCAGACTAGTGAATATTGAGTCATCTTCTTTAATCAGCCAGAGATTAATGAATGAGAGAGAGAGAGAGAGAGAGAGAGAGAGAGAGAGAGACTCACCGGCTCTCCTGGCTCATTTCCTCCGAGGATCCTGAAGCCGAAGCCTGTGTCCTTCCTCCACAGGAAGATGTCCTGCTCCTGGAACTCTGGAACTGCAATGACAACCAATCACCGTTAACATTACTGCATCAGTACCAACAGCCAATCAGTGGGACTTCCTGTAGCAGGTGACTAGCTTCATTATCACATTAGCCAATCAAACTATGTCATGCCCTAATTTTTGACACCGTGGCATAGGGGTGCAGAGTCAGTGTATATAGGGGGGGTGCAGAAAATGGTATGGCAATAATGGCTGCACCTGCTGTTCTCCGGGAATCAAACTCTCAGTCTGCTTGTGTCAATATGCAAACAACTCTCCTCCCAACTGTTCTAAGCTACGTCACCGAGCTAGCACTTTGAACAAACAATCTGTCTGGAGGCTTTGGCAAAGAACAAAGAACTGATCCATCAAAGGATAAAAAGGATCTATTCTTGGGTACAGAGCTTAGCAAGTTGATCCATCCCCCCCCCCAAAAAAAAACAAACCCAAAAGACAAAGATCTATACCCAGGTATAGAGCTTAAATAAACTATCAAATACTGGACAGGCTGCTAAAGAAGTCCCAGCAGCCTCATACAGCGCTCCCATAATTAGAAAAGGTTCAGATATAATTCCCTTCTGATGCCTGAAATAGCAAAAGTTTTTTTATTTCCCTCTCAACTTTTTGAACACATCTACTTTCGGCGATGCTCCCACAGAACGGACATCACTAGTCCAGTGGATTTTGCTGTTTCTTTTATGAAGTGACGTGTGACATTCAACTCCACTTCCCACAGCAGCGGTAATACATGTTGGAATAGGCTATGTATTATTGAGCAGAGGCCCTCAGCAGTACGCCTTGTTCACAATGCACTCCCATCTACAGGAGAAAGGAGCGTGTCTGTGTGTGTGTGTGTGTGTGTGTGTGCAAGCGTGCTAGTCACCAGAAAAGGTGGTGTGGTGCTAAGAAGTAATGCACTGCAGCAACTGACAGCTTATGGTTCATGTAGCCCTGGAGATGGGGCAGCCTCAGGGAGCTACAGCAGAGGAGGGGTTGGGGAATGTGTGTGTGCACATGATGTGTGTATTTCTGTGCACCCTTATCCCAGCGTGCATGTGGGTTTTCTTTGTTTATGCATGTTGTATGGTCATATCTGTGCAGTGCATGCTGACACGCATACACCCCTGTGCAAACTCCCTGGGAGATTCCTTTCGCTCCGGCCTAGACCGCTGCTGCCAGGGCCACTAAAGCCACTAAGAGCTTGCAGGATGGCAGAAGGCAAAACCAGCCTGCTTTCAATCTGTTCCTTCAGTCAACAGTTGAAATCCCCATGGAGTAGTAGAGTTATCTCTCTCAATCCATCACAATGTAACTGTGGAGAAACTGGCAGAGGTAGAATCAAAGGCTAACTGCAGCAATCTGCACCTGAACTGGGGGGGCTTGACTGGGCAGTTACACCCTGCCTGTGTCGATTAACAGATTTATAAATGATCCCCGTAGTGAGGCAACTGGGCGTGAATCGATCAATATCGCATAGAGATGGACAGATCTGTGCACTGCTATCATCCTAGGGGTGATGATTGCAAGAGAACAAGCCCAGATTAATTCAAATGGTGAGGAAATGAAAATGGGAACCCGTGTCAAAACTGAGCAATCATCAAAATGGAGGCCAATCAAGCATGGGCAGGTTTCCAAGCTTATCCAATCTGTAGCCAGTTTTCACAATAGGTAAATGCTGTGCAGAGTTTTTTTTGGGCTTTATTTGCAGAGCGATTGTTCTCCAAATGGTGTGTTTATGACCTTGATCTCAGAAGCTCTCAGCTAAACGCTTCATCACAGCAGTAATGATGTGTAGACTAATGTCTTTGCTGTTGCCAAGGCCTGATCCCTTTGGAGGATTTCAGGAGAGCTCAATGCAGCATGACGAAGTGGAGGATTTACACCTGCCGATACGGCGGCTGTCCTCCCTTCCTGTCATTTTCTGTCCATCCTTCTCCCTTTTCTACTTTTCAGAATCCCTTTATCTCCAAAAGCATGTCCTCTCCCTCCCTCTCTCCCTCTCTCTCCCTCACGTCTATCCCTATTTTTTCTACACCACTGCCCTCTTTGATTCTCTTTTGTGCTCCGTCTGCATGCCCTCTCTTTCCACCTCCTTATCCTTTCCCCCGCCTCTCTCTCTCTCTCTCTCTCTCGCTCTCGCATTCTGGCCCAGACAACTTAGAAAACCCCAGTTGAGACGCCGTCACCAGGACAGTGATGTAGAGGTCCTCTCCTCCCTTGTCCCATCTCCTCTCCCAATCCCCTCCTCTGTCCTCTATTGTTTCTTTGTTTCCTCTCTAAATCAAACACCATTGTCCTCTCAACTCCTCGCGGCAGCTTGCCAACAGGCTTCAGTACTACCAGCCCACGTTCAGTCCTTTTCACTTTCCTCTTCACAGGCATCTAAATAATGGAAATGCTTGAGTAAAGCAGTGGTGGCTGAGAAAGTGATTAGGTGTTAAGCGTCTCAGCCGTTGCAGGCTCCTATATTTCCAAGCACTGAACTTGACAGTAGCTCTGAGGAATATTATTGTTAATTGGAGGCTATCCCCCGGTTTGGCACGGCCAGACAATGAGGGGGAATATGCAATCTAGTGACATCCACTCCACGACAGCCACTAATTATATGCCCATTTGTCAGGAGATGCGTCTCTGAGGGGGAAGTGTCGTGGAAAAGTGTGTCAGTGGTGTCAGTGTCGATAATTGGACCAAAGTGGCATCCAGTAGCTGTGGAAGGATTGGACCAGGAACACGCTGGATACAGAGTACACTGTAAAACCAATGCTATAGTGTCCAATAGTGGAAACCAGTCAGCTCACACACTCTTAGTCTGCTCCGCACAATGATGGGATGTCTTCTCTATTAGATTCATTCACTTCATATATGATCAGATCTAGGGATGTAAAGACTGTCCTGATGCAAGGATGCAGGTGGAGTGTCTCAGTTACATGATCAGATTGATTTATCAAAGGATATATTGCAGGAAGGATATATATATTGTAGCATATCCAACAGGCATACGTGACTGAAGTCGATGATGACGAATGGCGTCAAAGCTAACCTGTGGATACATTCTTTGCATCCATAGCTCCTTGATCAAAGTGCTGCTTTTAAGTTTAAATAATATTAATTTGTTTTTAATTTACAATGTACTGAAGTATTTCAGTGAAACACAGACTTGTCAAGTCCATTTTGATTGCACAATATGTGTACACATTACAGTATGTTTATTTAAGTCCTACACCGGAGTTTCATGATGTACAACAGTCCCTGAACTACCAAATGGTGACCACAGAGACAGAGACAGGTTAGGTCACTGTTGCTTTTGTTTTTTGAGAATAAACACCAGTACTTACATGCATGAGGGTTACCTCTTATCCCAAATCCTGCTCCCAAACGTGCAGTACCATATAGACACACCGCGGGTCACCACCGAGCCAACAGCCCCATGCAGAACCTCATCCAACCGCCACCAAAAATCACTGTACTTACGCCTACTTTCATACATGCTCCTGGACTGCGCCCAGATCTTGAAGGGATCCGGTTTCCTCTGGATGGTCCCGTCCGCGGGGGAGTCCTGGGGGGGCAGGCCCGGCAGGGGTTGGGAGGGGGCCGGGGGAGCGGCGCTCTCACTGAGAGGGGGGGCCAGGGACGGGTGCACGGGCGAGTCGGTGTGGGCGCTCCGGTGGCTGGACACACTGTGCTGGGAGCTGTTCTGACTGTCCTTCCTCGACAACTGCTGTTGGAGAGGCGGGGGTGGGGGGGATCAGCAGATCAAAAATCATATGACTATTCAAAAGACAGTTCTGTCAAGCACACCTGTGAACATGAAGGGGGTGATGGATGCTGAATTGAAAGCTGACAGACAGGTAGAGACAAAAAGGAAAAAAAATCGCTCTCGGAAAGAAAGACGGAATCTGGGCTATGATTTATGAGAGGAGGAACAAGGGGAGGAAGAGGAATATAGGAAGATAAAGGGCTGTCTTTGGGGGCTCCTAGGAGTAAAGGGAAGCAGATTCTAAAAGAGTGTCTAATCTCAACCGGCGCTGTCAACCAGAAACTCTCTTATGCAACACAAAGAATAATCAAGCCGTTTCATTGGGAGGATTCTTTTAGCAAACAAAAAGGGGAGAAGAGAGACCTCAATGGTTTCTCATGATTAAGTCATTCAGCTTTGGGAGGAATAAAAATGCAGCTCAACTGACGAGGGCCCATCGCCTATTCCTTTTGTTTAACAGAGTGCAATGTATTAACAGGGAGCTGCATTCTCTGCTGCATGTAGAGGTGCTCACAGTGCATGATGAGGGGTTTGAAATGAGGGAGGATTTCACTTGCGAAGGCAGACATATAAAACTCCCCATAAATTTCCACCGGTCCCTCAAATAACACGGGCACTTAAGCAGCTCCACGAGGATATTCGAGGGGGTGGGTGCTTGAGCGGTGTAAAGCACACACACACACACACACACACCATCCTCGGCGAGAGTACTGACTGCAGCGCGAGTTTAAATCCATGAGCTTCGTCGCGGCGTCCTCTTTTTACAGTCTTCACTGTCACTCCTAACTCCAGCGCTACCAGCACTGCCAGAAAAATATGCTTAAAAGACATTGGCAAAGGGAACAGTGTTACAGAAAGAGCCAAAGAAAAGGAAAGACTTTGAATTTGAGAAGACGGTAACAGCAAATGACAGCGGCCCGGGCTGCCGGAGTCACGTGGCCGCCCCTCGGATGTGGCGGACAAAAATACACACACAGGAAGGGGCGAAGGCAGGCAGCTCGTCTGTACTGAAATATCAAAGCGTTTGGCCTTCAAAGTGCAGCCATGTCTTCAATAAATTCAGACTCATTATTCTCCAAATCAGCCCACACCTCTGCAATTCATGTTTATATTCATCATCCTTGTTAGACGTAAAAGCTCGACACTTTAGCAAATGTTAAGTCAGAACCAAGGATCCAGTAAAAACCACACACTGTATCAGAGTCCTGTGTGTGAGCCCCCTTGGGTGTTTTGCGGTAGTAAAGTAACAAAATCAATGGCGTCATAACATTTGTCACACATTCAGTGATGTTGAAGTCAGACCTCGAGACTCCTGGTTCCTCTGACCACACAGACCCACTTCATGGAATCAAAATGGTGCCTCCATTAGCACACGAGGCGGTATCTTTTTCCTCATTTCTCTCTCAATTTGAGAAACACAAAATACAAAATCCCACCCCCAATTCGACAGGAACACACATCTCTTGAAAATATACTGCATGGGTCTATTAGATTTGACTTTCTGCAGCTCTGTTCTCCCTCTGTGTTTCAGAGCTGGTCTAACACATCGCTTTCTCCTGCTCCGATAACTTATTAAAGGAGAGAGAAGATGGAGTCCTCGCTGCTTCCCCGAGCCTCAACCTCAGCCCTGCTTTGCCTACCAAACTGCCCAGACTTCAGCCCCGCTGCCTCAACGCATCGCAGCATTAGCAGCCGGCCCTGCCCCATCGTTTGTCATCACCCAACCAACCTATCACTTGTCACCATTAACACCTCCATGGGTAAATCAGATAGTCGATAGTCAGCTGAGTATATTCATGCATTGTGCACAGGCCTTTTCTACACAGCCTCATAACAACTGAACACAATCGACCAGTATACTTAACCATCATGCATTTACACACCATTATAAAAACAGATCACCTCTATTATCTAATATACCAATGCCATCCCTTCACCATTATCAACTAACACACACACCCATCACCATTATAACCCTCAACCCCAACACCTTTCACCCCGTCTGAACGACATCACATACCCTCCTAGTGTAATCTCTGTATGGAGGAGCCAGCTCAAAATCATCCTGCAAAACAAAAATTGGTGATTACATTCAGTCAGACACAATCAACAGGGTCCCTACTGGTGATGCAGCAGATATCACAGGACGAGCTCTTTTCTCGGCTGTGATCATGCATTCAACTCTCACACTGCAAGCTTAGCACCCTCTGCGATGCGATCGTCAGCTTGTTGGCAACCCAGCGCACGACGGCGCATCAAAGCCCCCCCGTCCCCACCCCCGCCACAGCGGGTGGGGGGTTGGGGGTGGGGGGGTGAGCTACAGGGATCCACCCCCGCACAGCACAGAAGCCCCCCCCATCCACACACACACACAGACCCACAACGTCAGCCCCATTCACAGCACACAGAGGGGAGGAAGAGAGAGGGGGAACGATACGATGGGAGAAGTGAAAAGGGGAGCCAAACATCCCTCTGCTAGGAGATACAGACAAAGAGATGGAAGAGAGGAGAAGATGAAAGTATGGATGGACGGATGCATAACAAAGGAGTAATGGGGGAAAAAATATAGCAACACAATTAGTTTCTCCTTACCAGTTTTGGGCTCTTCTTTGTGGGTGCCACCCCTGTAAATCCAGAGAGAAAGGGAAAGAAAAAGAGAGAATGTTACCAACACGTAGATATTCCACTTTCCTTAAAAGGAGGAAAAAAAAAAGAAGATAACGTGGACTCCAAAACGATGTCAGAGCAGTGCTCATCTAGCCCTCGCCTCCTCCTCCTCCTCCTCCTCCTCCCCACTCTTTCCCTGTTTGGTTCCTTCGCTCGCCCGTCCACGGCTTGCATTTGCTGAAAAGGAGGGGCGCTCGGCTTGACTGGTGCAGCGGAAGAGTGGGGCCAGCCCCGAGGGCTAACCCAGCCGCTCGCTAAGACCCTGGCTAACCGACTGGAGTGTGTCTGTGTGTGTGTGTTGGAGGGAAAAAGTGAAGAGTTAGAGTGAAGGACAGAATCCTAGAGAGAAAAAACAAAGTGACAAAGAGAAGGAGAGGAGAGGAGAGGCAGGCTGTGCTCTGGAGCTCCTGGCCGTAGCATTACCCATGGAGAAGGAGTCCAAGATACTGAACATTAAATTATAGGCAACCGTCAGTTCCCCTCTTACTGAGACCATCTTCCTGTGTCCGCTGAGCCCCGCGCTCCGCTGTCGAAGGCTCCAGCATCTAGAGGCAGTTGGTGCGTCCTCCCCGTCTCTCCCTTTCCTGCTCCCTTTTCCTTTTTTTCCCCTCTCTCTCTCTCTCTCTCTCTCTCTCTCTCTCTCTCTCTCTCTCTCTCTCTCTCTCTCTCTCTCTCTCTCTCTCTCTCTCTCTCTCTCTCTCTCTCTCTCTCTCTCTCTCTCTCTCTCTCTCTCTCTCTCTCTCTCTCTCTCTCTCTCTCTCTCTCTCTCTCTCTCTCTCTCTCTCCTCCCACCCCCACATGCTGGTAAACATCCATGCAGCCGCTCACACATGAACACACACACACACACACCAGCAGGCTTCTCTCTCCCATCATGAATCGAAGTGTGCTCTGACAGACGGGCCCTGCATGAATGATCAGATCATGCGTTAACAGTAGTGACCCGCGCACGCACAAATTTCATTACAGACTGCACGCACACACAAATGGACTAATGGATGACTAAAATGGAAACACAGCCTAGATCTAGCCAGGACAGCCCTACCCCCCACCCCTCCCCTCCCTCTCCCTCCCTCTCCCTCCCCTCCCTCTCCTCCCTCGACACCACATGAAATAAACAGTCGAATGAAGTTATGGAAATGAGAATGGGGGAAGCGATGGATGAAAGAAAATGCAAGACTCCGTTTGTGTGTTTACCTCTGAAATATTTAAAACTCAAAAAAAAAATATTAAAAATCAGCATTTAAAATGTGTGTGTGGACGAACCTCTGACACACACTGTGGCTGTTTAACTCCTGTAAAGGACGTGTGTGTGTGACTAGGCAGCGTCTGATCCAGGTAGATGGGCCACTATTGTGTGTCAATCCTTGGAGAGGATAAGATCTTGCACACACACACACACACACACACACACACACACACACACACACACACACACACCTTATCTTCTTGATCCCCCAGACATCTGCGTTCATTCAAAATTGACAGCTCCAATTGCATCGTGTCTGCAGCTCTTTTCTTCTCCCCCTTCCCCTCCCTCTTTCTCTCTTCTCCCCTTTTCACCTTCTAAATCAATATCAAATACCAACACACTAAATCACACACACACACACACACACACACACACACACACACACACACACACAGTGGAACCGAGCCAGGTATCCTGCCGGTGCTAAGTATGCTGTCAGTCAAAGCATCAGGTCGGTGGTTGATTATTCTCTGTCCATCCACCGCAACTAATCTGTACTGCTGTCCATCAACGCCTCTCGCTCCCTCCCTAGCCTTCGGACATCGATACGCAAAACAGACACACACACACACACGCATATAAACGCACATCCTTAACAGAGACGTACCCTGATGTCTCTATGTCGATTATGCACCCTCAAAATAATGTCATGAATGAGTAAGGAATGAAATGAACTGCCCTTGATGACCTCTGTCAGATACTAACATGTCAAATACCACATGTAATTGTCCACTTAACATTACACTTGCAGGCTGAAGCATGTGTGTGTGTGTATATGTGTGTGTGAGTGAGTGTGCATGTATGTTGCAAATGGAGCCCCCAGAGTATGTTTGAAGCCCCTGGATCAAAAGGTATTGTGGATCTTTGGGCCAACCTCCAGCCATAATTACACACTAGAGGGGGGAACGGGGGGATTTTGGACAGGTGGGCTATCGAGCCCGGCCTGCACACTGACAGTCTGAGTGAGAGACCACACTAAACCCTGAGCGCCTCCAGCTCTCAAATAATAGACCACTGTGGGCCCCGCCAACTCATGTTATGCAGCTTACTAAATCTTTTAAAGATCTGCGGCAGAAGATGTGCGGTTAACAGTGAATAATAAAACACTCTTCAACCTAAGGGCACGGAATTTGTATACTATGTATTTTTTACGATTAATGATTTATCAAAATGTAAAATGAAGCCAAATAATGAAGTATCCGGTGTGTTTGAAGACTGCGTTTAAAATGTTTTATTAAGCTTGACAGAGTAACGGTCCTCTCGTTTCACTGCCTGGAAAAAAAAAAAAAGCGACACTATTTGATTTGTATTTGTGTGTGTGTGTGATGAAGAGTTGTTGGGTTCTGTGTACAGATGATGTTCTGTAAGCCCCTGGAAAAAATAAATGTCAAGAACCACTGTCAAAGGATTTAATGCTCTAATTCATTGCATTCTACTATAATGGGTGCAGGTTGAAGACGTTATGACTCCTTGGCTGAACACAGTGTACAACTCCCTCCAACAGAGAGGCTCCGTTACAGCCAGCCTGGCAGCACAGTGGTCACTAAACTGAGGCCATTACGGAGCAGATTATGATGTCCGTCCACAGGGTATGTGTGTATATGCGTGTTGGAGGATCTGGGCTCAGAGTGATGGCTTCAGACAGGCAGGTCCATCTGTCACCGTGGCGACAGCGCCCGGCGACCGTGGGGAAGTGACAGACGGTCTCTAAGCAACGGTTGTTGGGGTGAGCTGCTCTCCTCTGTACTGTGAAGGAGTGAGAGCCACACATCAGCTGTGTACACTACCAGCCTGGACGCGACATGCACAGCACAGCTTTAATTAACTCCCTGTGTGTGTGTGTGTAACTTATATAGTAAAGATGGTTTTGAAATAGAACATATTTCATTTTTTCTCATGTCACGCCGTTCAATGGCATTTCGAGAAGCAGGGGTGAAACCCCCTCCAACAAACACACACATACACACACAGAGGAACCCCCAGCGCACATTATCTGCAGAGAATTGTCATGGAAACAAAGGATGGTGTGATGGTGAAGATTTATGATTCGCCCGGTGGCCATGGAGGTGTGAAGACATGGGGGATGGGAGGAGGGAGGGGGGCATTGGGGGATGGAGGGAGGGAGAGAGACTCACCTTGTCCCTGTGCAACAAGCAGTGACTCACAAGCGAAAGCCTACAGCGGAGAGAAGTCAGCGGAGGTGGAACGTAGGCGCCTAGCAGGCAGGACGTTCCCTCATCTTTGCTTTTCCGGACTGCAATGCTGTTCGTTATGGTGCCACTTCAACGTGCAGTCAGCAGAATTTTTAATGCGAAGTGTGCAAAAATACAACGCTTCCTGCCCATATATCGAATTGATTCCTTTGGTCGGAGCAGGGACCTATCATCTGCGTTTATCTCTTTCTCAATGGGTGGCTGGTGCATTTCCGTGCGGGTTTGTGTACATGCCCCGCACTGTATATATGAATGCCCATGAGTATATGTTTGTTTGTATGTGTGTGTACACACAAGTGTGTTTGTACTCATAATTGTGTGTCCTCAAAGAACACTGATCCGTGGAGTGCATTTTGACAGGAGGCATTCACAAGCTGTCAGCACACGTGCCCACCATTATGCCGATAAGTGCCGTCTAGTCTGGCAATGATCTGCTTCACATTTTTAGCCCCTGTAAGCTGCACATCCGGGGAAAAATGTACGTGTCATACCGTTGTCTGTCTGCAAGGGTACAATAAAGCACTTTCAAACAGCACTTGAAAGGCAAGAGAGGAAAACACAACACAAACACACACAACCAAGAGGAAATACTTGTAAATACTTTCCATACCCTTGTGTTGTAGCACTAATGGGTATGGATGCATTTCTCAATGGAAATGCACCTAAAGAGTTTTGCCAAGTGACAAAAGCCACTCTGGGGATAATATAAAGTCCAGCACATCGGAGCTTTGGCTCTCTGTTGTTTCAAAGGAGATAAGGAAAACAGATGCCCGGCGGAGGGGTTCATTGAATACGTTGACATTTGCTAGATGGTTTAACACCTCTTGGCTGTGTTAGTCCCTCAACGTCCCGTTCCACCTTCGGCTGGCTATGTGGGAGGAGAGAAAAGGTCCATGCCTGGTTCTGAGAGAAGAGGAGTGCAAAGACTGATAGCCCGGCAGGGACAAGTGTGTCACCGATGATTGATGACTCAGGAATGGGAAGAGAGAGAGAGAAAGGAGGGAGAGAAAGAGCTAGAGAGAGGGGAGAAGAAAATGATGAGCAGAGCAACATAGGGATGTTTTTCCACCACTCCTTAACCACCCCCCTCTGAGCCTCTGACATCCCTCCATCCACCTCTCTCTTCTGCTCCCTCCCTCCACTGCAGCTATCCTTCAGTTTCCAAAAGCAATCGTTCTAGCCAAGTGCAGATTACCTTGCATACATTGCAGCAGCTGCCCGGCCTTGCAAACAGGTGAAAACCACCGTTGAGTGTGAAACGAATGCTCTACTTTCTTTTATGGGTGACTAATGACATGAGCTATTGAGCTACCGGGCTATTGAGACGCCGTGTTTCAGGTATTCTATAACAAAAAGTACTTTCCGCTGATGAAAGGCAGAACAGCAGATGTATGCGTCCCGACAGAGTCCGTGGCATTTACACCTTTTCAAAGGGAGCATGGGAGAAGAAATTAGCGTCTGTGCTACGGCAAGTCATCCGGGGCCAAAATGAATTATGTCAGCGCATTGGTGGGGCTAGGAGAAGACAGGCAGGGGAAAATGAGCACATTAGAGCTGTGTAATTAGACAAATGAAGGAACGATGCATCATGAAACGCAGCCCTGATTGAAGTCGTAAATCATGCCCGCGGTGTGTTAAAGAGTGCAAAATGGCTTGAACTACTGAAGAACTACTGAAGAACTATTGTGTCACATCGTGTAACACTTTGAACGCTGTCAATATCCCAATGTCAACACTTTGAACTGTAGCTGGTTCTTAAGACCGCTGTGTAGTGTTTACCGGACCAAAGAGGGGAATCCCGGGAATCTCAACTTCTCCCCCAACAGTGGTAAGGGATTGAATATGCTCTGGGTGGTGTGTAATAAAGACACACGTGCTCATACAGAGAGAGAGAGAGAGAGAGTGAGGAGAGGGGGGGCACACTGTTGCGCATAGCCGCCTTAATGAGTGTCTATCCACGTGCACAGGTCCCCAGGGGCCGACTCATATCTTCATGGGGGCGGGGGAGTGTGAATCTACATACTGGCAGTGGGGGATAGAGGCAAAAAAGGGGGAGAGAGAGGGGAGAAGGGGATGGATCCTCACCAATTAAGAGTGTACCAGGGTCTCCCTGCCTGGGATCTATAATTGGACATGTGACTCTGTGTGTTTGAAACTGAATGTGTGTGTGTGTGTGTGTCTGCGCATGCATGAGTGGTGTTTGTTCTAGATGGATGGATGGAAGAAGAGAGCAAGAGTGAAAGAGAGCACAAGAGAGAAAAAGAGAAAAAGGTGTGTGTGTGTGTGTGTGTGTGTGTGTGTGATAAGCAAAGCTGACATCAGGACCCCAATTAGAGGCCAGTGTTCCTTGCTGCTACTGGTAGAGAGCAGGAGTGACAGAGTAGTGAAGAAAGAGGAGAAAGTAATTAAGCTACCATGTCTAGAGCCTAGTTCTCTATAGGGGGGTGTCTCCATCTTTATCTGCTGGTGTGTGTGTGTGTGTTGTATATGTATATCAATGTATATGACACATGTACGATGGAGTGTGAGACTGTGTATCCACAAAGCCTGGACTGAGCCAAAGCAGCCTTGGCATGTATTCAAACAAGCATCAATATCTAAAAACGCTCTCCTCTTTCTGTTAAAACTCAATTTAACCAGAGGGATCAGCTAAGAATAACTTCTGATTTACTACCATATGTCCCATGACTCAACCAATTTTGTTTGGTCTGTACTGCCCATCAGATCGGGATCAAATAATATTTACACCTCATTCTTAGCGGTTGTTTTAATCTGCCTGGAGCTGCAGACGGGCAGGGCCTACTGTATCAGGACAGTTCAGTATCAGGCAAGATGTCAATCATGGAAAAAAACACAAACTGCATTTACAATCAGAATCCAATTGCCATACGTCATCATCAGAATCCAAACCTTGCTTTTTGCACCTGAGCCCCAGTCCTTTTATCATGTCACTGGGTTTACACAGGCCCTAAACTACCTTCTGTTTTATTGACAACCCATTAAGACCATGGCAATTATGGGGCTGTAGCACTTTATGGTCTTGTGTACACTAGCACTATAAAAAATGTTCTTCATTAATAAAGCCAGAGACAGGGGAGTGGAGTGGTTCGGTGTGGGTGTTTATGTATTGAAGGGAGACAAAAACACAGATGGAGAAACGGTATGAGAGAGTGAGAGATGAGACTACAATGTGCCTCGGCTAGTATTCGTCTGAACAATTTCCCCTGCCAGTTCTGAGCACTTAACCCTACAGAGATAAAATGTGCATGCACACACACACACACACACGGACACACGTACACACACACACACACACACACACACCCTTCCTTGAATTAATAGGCCACAACGCAAGCTACAGCCAATCTGACAGAGAAAATGGTCCAATTACTTGTATCACACGGTGCGTTTAGAGCTTTGGAGGTCTTTGAGACTCAGTCTGGGGGGGACTGGAGGGAGAAAAGACCAAAATTCAATCATTTCAGTTTTATCCTCAACGCACACTCGCTGTCTTTCCCTTTAGTGCTTTTGTCCGATGGTGATTTTCAATCCGAAGCCTTGACAAAAGCAGAGTTTGTGCGTTGTGAATGGTAGCATTCACAAGCCAATGAGACAGGGAGACATGCATGTTAACAGCATGTATGGTGACAGCAACATGTCACATACTTCAGCTCACACACAGAGAGAGAGAAGGACTCTCACCTGGAACACCAACCCTACCAGAGTTTGTCTTTTTCCGTTCTTTCTTTTCATTGTCTCTCTGTCTCCCGTTTTAACTTTCAATGCAATGCAATCCAGTGTAAACATTCTCAAACCTCCCCTCACCCTCGCTAGTTCACTTAAATGGCATTTTGACTTTCTCTGTGGTTCCTTCAGCCCTTCCAACCCATAATTATCTTTCCTTCAAACCTTTTCCCACTTCCACCCTCTATTTGCATGAATAAATAAAAAGAGAAATCAATAAAAGAGCTTTCTGTAAGCCTGAACAGCCGATAAAGCAGAAGCCTATCTTGTTTCTCGGTACTATCAAACAGCTTGATGAGAAAGGTTTGTTTTGCATCGTAATACTTCAACATAGGTGCACATACATTATGTATGGCCTGGAACTGGCACCTAATTCATGTTACAGGCAACTTGACACCTGCCTCCTCCACTTTTCCCATTTGCATCTGCCCTTGTCTTCAGTTACAATACAAATTACACGACAAATTACAAAGCCATTGACAATCATGCATACATCAGGAGGTGTTAGCTCTACTCACCTCTCTGCACCAGCATGCTGACCTCGCTGCCTTTGGGACACTTGCTGAGCAGATCCACCACCTGGTTATGGGACATGCTCTGTACATTTCTCTTGTTCACCTCCACAATGATGTCACCCTCTTTGAGGCCGCGGCAGCGTGGGTAGTCCACGATCTGCTTCACTCTCTGCCCTCCACCTCCGGGACTGTCGGCGATGGTGAAGCCAAAGCCTTTGTCTCCTTTCTCCATGTGTACAGTGATGAGCTCTGGCTGGGTGGCGATGGACGAGGCCAAGGTCACCACGTCACTGGGGTAGCCGTGCAGGGAGGAGCCGTCAGAGGCTCCCTCGGCCGAGGGGCTGTGGGGCCGGGGGAGGCCGTTGAGGGCCCCGCCGTTGGCCGAGCCGTTGTTGTTGTTCTGGCTGCCGTGGCTGGACGGCGAGTCGTAGCTGTTGGACTGGCCATTGACAATGATGGGCTCTTTGTTATCAATGATGGCCACCGAAGTCACCAGGCTGGTGTTGGGGTCGTCAGGGTCAAAGGGCAGTGGGTAGCCACGGCACAGCTCCAAGTTGACCATGGAGCCGATATGAATCGACTGGAAGATCTTCACAACCTGGGCATGGGTGTAGCCCAGCACGCACGTGTCGTTGACGCTCACGATCACGTCACCTTACAGATGGAAGGGAAGGACGACTTAGTTTGGTTTTGTAAAGCGGTCTTCTGTCAAAGCTCTTTGATTTGAATTCAAGTTTAAACTGAAATGAATTAGAATCTACTGCAGCATTCGGCAGATTAAATAACTAAGAACTAGTCAACAGCAGTATTCCTTCTTTGAAACTCTTAACGAATACAGTTGAGTGTGTAACTAAAACTCCAACCTGTCTCCATCTTGCCATCAAGGGCAGCTGGTCCGTCTAGGACCAGACTCTTGATCTGCAGGAACTCGTCTGGCTCGTCGCCTCCCACCACGGTGAAGCCGAACCCCCGACGACTCTTCTTCAGCTTGGTATTGATGAAAGTCCCCTTCAGCTCAGCTGGGTTCCGCGTAAAGAAAGGCTTCCCTCCTGGACACACACAAACACACAATATCTTTCACACTAATGTAACAACACAAACTGAACAGAGCTGCTTTGGCACCTGTTTGCATGTCGCCTTCGTTCCTGAAACTGTTCTGGGTGGGGGGATTTGATATAATTGGGCTCGAGTGAAATGCTTTTGCTCATTGGTGTCAAAGGATACTGCACACATTAACCGTTAACACATTCACCCAAACACTTATCATTAATCTACCAACACAACTTCCAGTCTCGTTGAAGCTCTGACCTGTGCTGGCACAGTGCGGCCAAGCAAAGCAACTGTAATGACTATTGACCATGGTTCAGTAATCACCCAGTGGGGGTGTGTTTTAGTCTGATGGCACAACATGAGTCAAAACGGGCCGATTATAATCAATGGATTAATTAGGTTAAGAGGGATTCGGAGAGGCCAGTGAGGTTGCATGAGGGAGAAAACGGGGGTAATCCCTAGGGTTTAAGCTGCATCCCAACCACCGCTTAGTGCCATCCCCAACAGAGTGCTTCGATTCCAAGGTGGGTCTAGTACTGTGTAGCAGTATCTGACTATAGTTCATGCAGACATTTCTGTCATTGTCTGTGGTATAATTGGCTGAAAAGGTGGCTGTGTATGTGCAAGTTGTGGATAAAGATGTTTATTACAGCACCTGGGCTGGTTGTGCTGAGTGGTGCTGAGTTCTTCCTCTAGTTCATGGCAGAGATGTAAAATTGTATCTGCTTAGTCTAAATCTATCTCTCGTCTCCTCTGTAACACCTGAAGTTGTATTTCTCACGGCATTTCTCACACGTCCTCAAGTATGTGACCTTCCTCCTCATGTACTCCTGCAACTGCAATCACAATGTTTGCCATGATGCCCAATCCAAATAGATCAAAACATGCCTTTTAAATCAATCAATTTATCAACCGAGTGGACGTATATGTCCAATTTATTGATGACTGGCATGTGTGGCCAACATTGTAGAAAAGAGCCAGTAAACGTGATGGTACCTGCCCTTATCGTCACGTTAAATCTGGCGATGTGTTTTATGGATCTAGCCCACTATCTCAGCTTCTTGTCCTTTTCTTGAGGTTTGATGCCCTAACTGGTTCCTTTTCCCTTTTGGCAGTGTTGTTTTGTACATTAGGAAGTAAACGTTTTAGGAATCGGCTGATTGCATTTGAGCCAAGAGAGGTAAAGGAATTTTAAGGAATGTCGCCGCAATGCAGTGTGCATGTGGACGGTGGGGAGGCCATGTGTGTTAGTTGTTTAGCAAACTCCCTGTCTTACAACCCCAGTTGATTTACAGACACATGTTTTTGAGCTTGAGTGGAGAACCAGTTCGCATGACAAAGGGTTTTGGTGGGTGGCCATCGAAGGTTCAACTTCAACTGCCAACAAGGCATCTCTATCATCTTAGATTGGTAGAGAGGGTTTGTTACGCAGAGAAAGCTCCATGAAACGCATCTCAAGATGGTCTGAAGATACGTGAGCAGTTCAATGTCTGCAATCTAAATCCAATCCCTCAGTCTCTCTTTCTGCTATCTTGCTCCCTCTCTACCTCCTTCCCTCTCTCTGTGACTCGTACGCAAAGAGGAAATGAAGAGAATCGAGGGAATAATTATCTGGGAGTATGAAGGAAACGAAGAGATATTAGACGCAATGAATCAAAATAGAGAGGAATAGTCACTGTCTTTAGAAAGTGAGGGAAGGGGATGAACACTTTTGAATGAAGGGAGAGACTTGCTGAGCGCTATTTGTCTATAAATAGATGAAGTACGATTCAGACACTCGGAGAAAAACATCATTAAAATGATGTAAGATGAAGCAGCGTGACACTGACACAATTTAGAGCACAAACGGAGAGAGAGAGATATTGACAGAGAGGAAGGATGTAGCGAAAGAGTCTATGGAGATGGAGACGGGAGGAGAGGAGGGACGTTAAGGAGAGAGGACCACAGGGGAAAGGCTACTGAGTGACCTACGTCCACGTTAAGTTATGGCTGCGCTACAGCTTTTGCATTCAATGAAAAATGCATTACCCTTGCAGTCAGCCGGTGTCCTTGTGGCCTGTCGTGTGTGTGTGTGTGTGTGTGTGTGTGTGTGTGTGTGTTTACTGCCTTTGAATTACATTTTTTCAGAACACAAGAGATGCAACAAAAACTGAGCCGAGACGGTGCCTTTGTCCACGAGGGATCCAGGGATGTAAGAACAGACCAGGAAGCAGGAGAGACATGAAAGGGGGAGGTGAGATAAAGAGATTATGAATAAGGCCCTTCTCTAGAGGAATGTCAAGGCCTAGGACGGCACAGAACAGGGAGGGGGAAGGGATGCAGCAAGGGAGTACCGAGAGAGAGAGAGAAAGAGACAGAACCAACAACTGAACCAAACCAGTGGTAAAAAACCAAGACAAAAGCCAGCGAGGCGGTGAATGTGACGACGTAAAACAAAAGAGATCGACAATGGGGGAAAAGGGAAAAGTCGACCAAGAGAGCGGCGAGGGAGAGAGAGAGAGAGAAAGACGGGGTGAGGCTGTTAATTCTCTGCCGTGGCTGTGCTAATTAGACAAGCTGCTGGTGGGAGGCTAACACAAAGCACCGCTAGTCACTCCATTACTCAACCATTCACAGTCAATCTTCCTCTTGGCGTGTCCTTATGTGTGTGTGTGTGTGTGTTTGTGTTGCGTACAGTCGGGTAAATCAGACTACAATGAAAGACAGTAGATCTAGAGGAACAATAGGAGTACACTAAATTAAATGTGAGCACAGTAAACACGATAAAACTTGTGTACGCAAAGAAACTTTACTTCCCAGAGTTGTATTCGGCGTGGTTTCATTAAAATACAAACACTGCCCCAAGCGCTCTCCAAAAACGAAGTCTACATACCAAATGAGTTGAATCTTATTTTACTTAATACTTATACAGAAAGCAGCTTTGCAGTGTCAATTCAGAATTGGTGCTCAATCATGAAAACCCAAACATGGCCTCAGGCGCTGGCTTGGGTTTTTTTTTTTTTACTTCTAATAAGTTAGTCTGGGTGAGGCGGCCTGAAAATGTGAATGTAATATGTTATCAGACACTGTTGATCAGAGGTTTCAGACTATAGCCAGAGATGAGGACTTACGTTTTTGTCCCATGGCGTTGGGCATCGGGGGTCCTGTCTGAGGGTCTCTGTACGTCTCCTGGTGATTGGCAGCATAGCTGGCCAGCGGGGCGCCTGCTAATGTCGCGTCCTCGATCCATTCTGCAACATCAAGGGGCACAGAGACTCTAGAGGGGTCTTGACAGGTGCACAGTTGCCCTACTTCCTGTGGAGCCACAATAGGTGGTGAAGGACACTAGGGCTGAGGGCTCTGGCACAAAATGGCCTAGTGTGCCGTGTGTTCAGGACACAGCTACATTGCTAGCTATGGAGTTACAAGAGGTGGTGATGAAACTAGGGCTGAAAATGTCTTTGTAAAAATGGCATATTTCCTGGTATGGTGCCTGATATACAGTCAAACCGTTCCCCACTGAGCCACAAGAGACGGTTGTAATACTGACTACACATGGATCGTATCACCTCCTCTATGTTGCCTATAACACACTGTCATATCTCCCTACTGAGCGACAATGGATGGTTTTGAGATTGTGTCTACCCACCGGTCGAACAGGTTGCACATCCTCCGTGAGGCCTGTAAACACAGTTTCACACGCCCCTATTGAACCACAACGGAGGCCTGTGAAGATAGACTGACCCATTTCTCCACAATGGCTGCCGTCTTTGATTAATCACCTTGTTGTGGAGCTCACGCAACGGATCAGACCACAACCTTCATTAACATTCTTAACATTGTGATAGAATCAATGCAGGAGTGAAAAAAAACTCCTCAAAGGTATTGAGTTTTTGAAGAGAGATTGAGCTTTCGGGGGGGGGGGGAGGAAAAGCAAGCAGGTAATCGAGTCCAAGAAGAATTTCTGCTGAATGAGCAGAAGGTACGGCTGCGATAGGAGAGGTCTCTTGTGGGCTGGCCTGCATTTACAATTAATCTCTCTGCAGGACGTCCTGCAGATGGATAGGGGTTAAGACAGGAAACAGGAGCAACCTAAAGTAACCGGCTGGTTGGGTTTTGGCTATCATACGAGTGAAACTAAAAAAAGAAAAGGTCTTCTCCAAGGTATGCTACATCACTATGGTCATTATTAGCAGTACTTAGTGCCTTTCTCAAGTCAGACACATTAGAAAACAGATTCTCTATAGCCATCAGGTCATTCACAGTCAAAGCCAAACTTACCTGTCTCATCTTCTTGAGTGTTTGCGTTGTTAGCACAAACAAAGTATCCGAAGGCATCCCACAGAAAACTGAAAATAACCTCAAAAAGGCTGTGTGCAGCCGCAAATAATAGGTATGCCTTTATGGAGGGTCATTTAGCAAATCATAAGGCAGTGGCAGGCAACACCAAGTGGCAGCTATAGTCGGTAAAAAGACAGACACATTCACTCGCACGCACAGGCACGTACACAGACCAATCAATCACACACATGAATAGAAAGAAAGGAAATGACGCCCGTGGCGGGGGCTTGTGAACGAACCTCGGATGTAGCGCTCACCTTCAGGTGGCTGCTGGCTTTGGGGCTGAGGCTGTTGAGGCTGCTGCTCCAGCTGCCTGCGCCTCTTAGCCTCCAGCACTGGATTCTCATACTGGGTCTTTCTGTTGATATGACTTGGGGGGGGGGAGAGGGATGGGCAGCCCGAAGGTTGGATGGGGGTTTGGGTATAAGGAATGAAAGAAGGAAGGAAGGAAGGAAGGAAGGAAGAAATACGGAACAGAAATAGATAGGAATGAAAAACAGGATGGATGTAGGAGGGTAAATATCAGCAGGAGTGGAGGAAGATGAGGTGAAGTAGGCGAGAGGGGGAAGGGAGACAAAGATTGGAGTGGTGATAAATATAAATATACATGGTGGAGGAATGGAAGGATGTGGGGGGTAGGTGGAAAAAAGCAGTCGGAAAGGCAGGAAGAGTAAGAACGAAACAGAATGAGAAATACATAAGGGGTGCAAGGTTTAGAGGAAGAAGGGATGGGTGAAGGGTGAAGGGGAGCAAACATGCAATAGAAAAAAATAATAATAGATAAATACAAAACATCGGCATTGGAGGAGAGGAAGAGAGGTGAAAAGGAAGGAAGGAAAAAAAAAAGGTTGACGGGTAAAGAAGAAAAAGATATATTAAGGGAAGTGACGCCGAGGAGACGGAGCAAAGTGGGGAAATGAAGCAACAAGAGAGAGAAAAGTGGGACAGAGCGAAGATAGGAGACGCAGAGGAGAAGATAAGGTAATAGGAGAGAGAGAGAGATAGGGTGAGGAGACAGGGGGGAGTCAGGGGGAGACATGGCGATAAGCTTTGATTAATACAGCGGGCCGGCACGGTTTAAGGTGGTGCAATACACACACATCCATCCATCCTCACACACACACACACACACACACACACACACACACACACACACACCCCTCCTCCCCGACACATGCACAACAACAATCACACCAAATGAACGGCACTGCAACTGCCACGGTGGCTTTAACTCACTCATCTCCCACATTACATGGCAACCCAGGAGGGCTAATAACCCAACAGCTCCGAGACATCGCTCCTCAAAACACCACAGAAGTACGCAGCCAAATTAAGCAGTAAGTATGAGGGAAGAGTGAATAATGTACATTGGGGAAAATATTGCCATGACAAAGAGGAAAAAATAGAAACGACGATGCCTGGAGCCCCCCGAGGTGTTGCTTTGAACAACATCAAAAACATATGAAACGTGTTCGTGTTAATGCCGAGGCCTAAGGGTCTTGCACTAGATGGGATGCACACACACACACACACACACACACATGATAATAACACAAACAAAATGGCCTACATTCTTCCAACATCCTAAAGACTAAAATAGCTGGAACCAAAGCCGGCTGCGTTGTTTGATGACGTCTTACAGTAGAACTGTATGTACAAGCTGTTTCTACTTACAGTCAATTTGTTAGATTGAAAATATGTTTGTGCAAGATGCCGTGTGCACAGGATGGTCCTTGCCTCGTACTGAATACGTGTGGCAGTGTAGGTCTGTGTGCTCGCATATAGGTGTGTTTGTGTGCTTGCATGTCACTTACTCAACGTAGTAGACCCCATACACCGGGTCGTCTATTTTCTCCCATCCTGCTGGTAGTTCTAAAACAGGGGAAAAGAGACAGACACAGAGAGAGAGAGACTGTGAAGACTGTGAAGTTGCTGCAGGCCATGCGTTGAGCCATAAGAGGCAAGGCCAGCAGAGACCTTTTCACTCCCCATTGTGTCTGCCTGTCAGTCAGTCTCCAGGGCCAGAGTGACTCAACGGCTTCACAGGCTGTCTGGCTCTCCTGCCCTCACGCTGCTGACATTCCCACACATCAGATAAGAGCAAGAGCAAGACCCCCAGGCGGAGATGGTGGGATGGACAGAGGCAGGGAGGGAGGGAAAGAAAGGAAGGAAGGTAGAAGTAAAGAAGGCAGGAGGGAAGGAGATAGGGATGGAAGGATGAATCATCAAGGCTTCGGATCCAGCCTGAGAGAACACACACACACACACACTTGGTTGAAACTCAGTGCAGGTCAGGAGTGGATGTGAGTCTGACAATGCGTAGGGATGATTGTGTTTTTTTGGTGAGTAACATTTCTTCCCTTCCTTTCCCCCCCCCGCACTGTTAACAGATAAAAAGAGAAGCACATTTCAAACGATCTTGACGTTCAAAGATACTCGTCCTTGATTGGCTGAACAGAAAGAGGCATGTTTTTGGGGGTTGCTAAGTTTTTTGTCCTTAAAGTTTTGTTTTTTGTGACTAGGGTTTTGTGTGAAGATATTGGGGACTTGACTTCCACCTGTGCCAGCTCCTGCTACGTGGGCTGTGATCCTTCACTCGGGGAGGTGGCTTTGAAAGCGATTGAAAAACTCACGGCAGCACAAGCATGTGTGTATGCATGTGCACATACACACACACTCAAAGTTGGGCCACAAACGCCCAACTTTCACAGAAAAAACACCACTTGAAAACAAATCCATCGTAATCAACGCTGATTAGGACACGATATACACATTACTGGGACCACTTGCCTGATGGTGCATTCCTACACTGTTTTCCAGGAAGGGGAACGCCATTATCTCCAACCCAGCCATGTGATTTATTTCAACAGTCTGATTACAACGGCATTGATTATTGTCCGGCCTCCACGTAGACAATGGCAGAGGCTTCTAATTGGCTACAAACCCGAATTGTCCAATAATCCTCTCCTGTGAGGTATCATTGCATATCATTACCCTCAGCCAATTACGCCTCACCCTGCTAGTAGATGGTAATTACAATCATCAACCTTGGACAGCCTCCCTCTGCTTTCTAATGAGGAGAGCCCTTGGTTGGAGTGGAGTCAGCAAAAAAACAAGATGGAGTTGTTTAAATTTCCTGTACATGCTCTACGCCACGACAGACTGCGTTCAGCCCTACAGCTTTGCAGTCAGTGTCAGCCATGGCTTAAATGGTTAAGAGCAATACTGACATGAACCTGCAGTCAGGGTCATCAAAAGGTTTGATACTTGTGTAATAATTACCACTGAGTATGTAATGCCGATATGCAGACATATTTTCTGCACCCACTAAATGCAGCTAACATAAAAGGCATGTGGCCTGAAAAGAGGCTGCGTGGTTACAGCGTTAGTACTGTGGCACAAGGCGCAGCCACAACACAGGAGTGGTGCATTATCATTCAGATGTTGTGAACTGGAACGTTAAATGGAATGCAGTCCCACCTCGCCTCGCGCAAAATTCTAATCACCCACTTGATTTCACACTGCAATAGTTCCGCTCCTGAAGGAGCACCTGTGTGTGTGTGTGTGTGTGTGTGTGTGTGTGTGTGTGTGTGTGTGTGAGAGAGAGAGAGACAGAGAGAGCGAGAGAGAGAGAATGCTGTAACCATCTCAACAATATGCCTTTCTGTGAGCGGAAGCACAGAGAGGAAGAAAGAGAGAGAAAAATCTGGCACTCATCAAAACGTGTTTCCTCCTCACCCTCTCTCTCCCTCCACCCCTCCTCCTCCCCCACATGCATATTGTGAACTCAAGGGAGACAAATTGTCTATTAAACTGTTTGCATCTCATTCTTTCGCCTTAGCACTACTGTGTGTGTGTGTTTGCACTCATAAGTCTCGAGTTCGCTCCTCCTCTGAGGACTGAGGTTATTGCGTTTCCTTTTTGTCCACCAGTATTGGATTGTGCTGATCAATAGTTATTGAACATCCAATTAAGGCCTGTCGTTGGGAAAGGGGACTCGTCTGATTGGGTGTTGATGACATGGCCGCTGTTCAAGATGCTCAACACTGGTAACCCACTAGATCACGGCTTAGCCCTGCCAGAGCACAACGGTTTCATATCACTGGACAGATGGCAGGTATTGCTTCTACCGGTCACATGACTAAAAACAATTAGTTTGAATCTGGCTCATTTCATGTGCTTTTTCTTGTTCTCCTCCATTTGCTACCTAGTGAAGTGGAAGTGATTAACCAATCAAATCAAAGCGAGGACAATGCAAAGAAAATATACCTCAAATAACTGGCTTGGCTCCTGCTGGTCATCATTTATCAATCAAGTATGTAATCAAAGGCCAAGTAATTACAAGTTCTATAATCATGACAGGAGAATAATACTTGGCGTGTGTATTTCATGTTTTAATTGTATCTCACTGCATTTCCAGGCCAGAAGTGTTCATCATTAGGACCCAGAACGACCATTAATCAGATGATGTAATATGACATCATTCATTACCAGTGCATGAAAGCACTGGCCGCAGTCTCCAGACGCTATTTATCCCGGCATGAGTGTCCACAGCGCTGTGTCTGATAGGCTAGTTAGAGGGTGCTGATGGGGCTGGGGAGCAGAACCTGAGTCTGTCTCAGCCAGACAGAGACCCATTAGGAAATCATCAATTTAACAATCTGCCTCGCATCAACCCTCGGCTCTTACGGATGAGATGATGGCCTGCTGGCATTTGTGCGCTGTGTGTGTGGGTGTGTATGTGCGCATGCGTAGGTGCTTGCTGTGTGAGCGAGGCGTGTTTTTGTGAGTCAACAACTGTGTTTAAGGCCACATCAACTGTTTGCCCATCACCTATGTGTGTGGTGAAATGTTCTAGGTGAAGGTTGAGTCTCCGATGCCGTGTCCTAATGTCTCATTTCTAGATGATTAGGATCGTCATCATATTCATCTCAGACCAACTGTCATCTCTTATTAATGTGATGATGAGCTATGGTGGCAGTGTTGGCAGCGGTGGCGGTGTGTGTGTGTGTGTGTGTGATTCTGTATATTTGCACATTTTTAAGTGTGACGACTCCATTATCTCCACTTACCCTAAATTAACTTGCACTAAATTAATAATGTTCAACAGCACATATGGTACATACTGCAACCAGTCACCTTCAGCAAAGTGATGTGAAGTCCATGGCTGATCGAGTGACTGTGTGATGTACAGTCCATCCCTCTAATAAGATGGAGAAACATGAGTGAGGTGCCTACCTAGGTCATTGTCCAGCTCCTCCGTATGTACCCCTTCTGCTTGGCCAGAGGGACAGCATAGCAACATGGGATGATGGGAGAGAGAAGGGTGGTGGGGCAGAGAGAGAGAGAGAGAGAGAGAGAGAGAGAGAGAGCGAGAGCGAGAGCGAGAGCGAGAGAGAGAGAGAGATTAGCTGACAGTAATAGCTGTAGGTGTAATAACTGATCCTGGCCACTGGGTGGCAATAGTTCACCAAAGCCAAGGCCTCAAAGAAACAATGTATGTTTACTAGAATAGATGGGCATGTTTCCCCAATATGAATGACTCTGTATTGGGTTTGAGGCAAAAAAATGTTCTATTCAGATATTCAATTGGAGTTGGGGTGAAATTAGATTCCATGTGAATGATGGAAACTGGGGCTATCATTGAATCCATTTATCATTTTTATTTTGGAAGTGTTCATGCAGCATTTTACTAGAGGGAAATTAATGATCGCATCTGTGTGTGTGTGTGTGTGTGTGTGTGTGTGTGTTATTTGAACTAGATGATGCGAATAATCCAGTCAATTCCTTGGAGCTGCGGGGCATCTTGCTTGGATAAACAGCGGAACAAAACAGCACAGAAGAGTAGTGCCACACAAGGCCTGGATATCACCATGGCACAACTTGCAATTTTCTATGACCCGACACTGACACCTACGGGTTACTGGAGGAACAGCTGCTCTGGCGTTAACACATTTTGACTTTCTCATCAACAAATGACGGTGAAATTAGTAGTGATAAAAGTGGCCTGCTGCTTCGGTAAAAGTAGACTGTCGTTTACAAACACTAGCCTCCATGATCTGTTTCTGCCATTTGGTTCAATTTGGGAGTTCGCTAGCCCAATTTTCGGTGAAATCTAGCAAAGCCCTGCTGGGAGATTGGTATGTCGCGTATTAAAAGCAGCAGGAAGGGGAAATAAAGAGATACGCCTATAAAACACAGCTCACTGCACAGAGCTGTTGACACAAATGATTAGACACTGATATATTTAGAGAGAATCTAACGCTGGTTTAAATAACTTTCTCTGAGAAGACATGGACACGACTTTACACACACACACACACACACACACACACACACACACACACACGTACACACACACACGTACCATCGTCGTCACATTCTTCCAGGGGTTTCTGAGGCTTGTCCAGGCACCGAGGGTCTATCCAGGAAGTCGTCTTTGTATTGTGGCTATGTATAACACACACAGGATACACACAGCAATCAGCTTCATATCATGCACCAGGAAGTATCTTTACCATGGTAACAAGATTAAAGCGATAATGTGTTTAATGAATGAATCACTTTGTGCTACTTCATCATAAACTGGGAGGCATTTCAGTTCAGCCAGAAAGCACCAATATTTTGGAGGATATTGGAGGCAGAAGTAGTTAGCGTCTGTTCGCAATGCTAATAAAAGTCAACGGGACCGAACATCACTTGCAGTGCCGTCACAACAATTTGCAGTTTCACAAAATAATTAACTATGAGAACCACTCAAACTTGATTTGTTGGAGGAATGGCTTTTGCCCCATTGACTTTAACTTGCGTTTAACTGCTTCCAATAGTTTAACAACCCAAACGCCTGTGGTTTCTGGATGGACTGAAAGAGCTATCCGCTTGTGATACATCTTCCTAAAAGCTTGTGCTAGCCCTTTAAGAGTCTTTTTCCATAAATGAACAGGAGAATCTCATTCTGGGAAGATTTGTAGGTTAGATTTCTTTTTATAGACTCAACTGTTCATTCACAGTATTTTGGGTCTATGGGTATAGTGTAGTGAGTAAAACTCAACCTCTATAAAACTGTTTGGAAAGTTATTTTCAAAATGCAATCCATCGCCGATTACCAATACCCTGCATGAAACTGAATCCATCCACTGATCCATTACATTTTTCCTTTAAATGTATTTCAGAGTATTCCAGCAAGGAATCGATTTTCAGTATCAGTAGTCTGATTACTGTGTTGTTTTAGCAACATAACAGTAAATTCTTGTGATCAGATTACTGTAACCACTTTACTTGTAATCCATTACTCCCCAACTGTGTCAACTGGGCCACATCACTCTAAAGATTACTTTCCACAACAGAAAATATCACAATACATGAAAACATGGACCTAAAACGACAAAATGTGTAAACTATGTGCAAAATCATTTGAGCATTGAGCCTGAACAACAGTATTTCAAGTTTCCTGGAAGACCTGGAAATTGTCAAATGAGTTTTTCCAGATTTCCCACACCTTAACCAGCAGACACACAGGGAATAGTGCGTCCATAATGCCCAGTACTTACTCAATAAAGTAGACCTCTCCGTTCTCGGTGTAGGCCATCTCCCAATTGTCAGGCAGAGGTCCCAGTGGGTCCTCTGGGGGAGGATGGCTAAGGTGAGGGTGTGTCTGCTGTGTGCTTTCCGTGGTGGCCGGTGGTGAGGGGGTCGTCCTGGCGTAGGACGGGGCGCTCTGGCGGGGGGCAAAGGGGCGCACCGAGTGGTGAATCTCGTCTAGTTCACTAGAGTCTCCTAGAGAACAAGGGGACCAGGGTTGGGGTTAGTCACAGGGGAATCAAACTATATGAAAACCAAGTTCATGTCTTTTCAAACAGTTCTATTATTTACGTTTTTTATATGAGAACCTTATGGAGGTAAATGGCTTGCATGCCATGTTGAGAGACATTTACACAAACAAATGCTCAGGTTTCTGACGGCTTCTACGAAAATCCCCTTCAAGAATTCTCGGAAACAATTGCTAACGTTGTGGTTCCCTCGGCTTCAAAAGCTCCCTGGCTCACTGAGTGCATTTTCAGTGACGAGGAATGTGCTGCCCCTTACACACAGCATGCGACTCAGCCAGGTTACTTACACGGCAGATTCCTGTTCATAAAGAAGGATAATTTAGGAAGAAAATGTACGAAGAGGACAAATACTCAATTCCTCTTTCTTCATAATTCTCAAATGTTTTCGCAGACCAAACCACTGGAGAATCTCTTTTTTATATATATGTGCAGGCCACAGACTTTAATCAAGTTGACACAGTAGCTTGAAATTTTCTAGAAAGCCTAATCTCAGCACACAGACTCCCCAAAGCTCTGCACATGGATATTGTTTAGGACAATGAAAATAGGCCAACTGCACAGTATGACCATTCATATACAGCCAACATCCTGAACTACTTACTAGGTATGCACACTCACTCCAGTCAAGGTTGCTGAATGGGCAGTTCACACTTCACCACCTACTCTAAAGGGGGCCATCACCTAAACTTCCTGGTGTCTCGTTCACACGCTCACACTCGACTGGCACCCTGGCTAGCTCACAAACATTCACAAACATTCACGCGTGGCAAATAAACAACTTTTGGTCTCACCTACAAAAAGCCACACGGTAGAAACAGCTTTGGGGCAGCGTCAACCTACTTATAATGCCTACTGACCCACTAACACAAAAAAAGGCCATATCGAAAAACGAGTGTAGTAAGTAATATAACATAATCCAACATCATCTAGCATAGCACCCTAATCAAACCAGTGATGACTGGTTATTACAGGGTTATTACAGGGTTATTACAGTTATTGCAGCGAGCACAATACTGGTGTCAACCTCTGTAGTCAAAACATACATCATCATTTCTGTCATGCTAAAACCATCAAATAAATTCTCCCTCTCACTCACAAACAGCAACACAGATGAGCTACTGAGAGCTAATGACATCATGAAGAACCATTTCAAATATGGAGGCTGCTCCATCATCCACCCTCCGCTGCTTGCAGCCAGATGGCACTATTTTTCCCCTCTCAGATGCACGGACCCAGGCGGATGTGGGCAAACCCGGAGACCACTTACTCACCGCACAAAGAACCACTTGTATCCTGCAGCCCCTCAACCATGCCAAAGCTCTCTTGCTCGTGCTCTCTCTCTTTTCCACTTTCTTTGTGCTCCTTCTCTTTACCTTCTAAATTTCTCAGAGCTTTTCCATGAGAAAATACATTCCTCCTTTGCTTCTCTCTCTCTCTCTCTCTCTCCACCTCAGTCCTCTGTGTGACCCTCTTCAACCTTCAGCCACCCCCCTTACCCCTTCACAGCCACTCCCTCTTTCTCTTTTCCTTTTCCCTCTACCTTATTCTCTTCTCTCTCTCCATCCCCTCCCACTTAACCACCATCTAGACTTTTCTCTCCTCCCACCCAGACCTGGATCAAGAAGGAATTTAATGCATTTTCCAACATCCGAAAAAGAAAGAGCCGGATGTGATTTGGATGGACATCCCGCTTATTTCCCAACTGACATGCTCAACTTTTGAGGCTTCATCTTGGCTGACTGTCATGATACATAGGCAGCAGGGTGGCCCCGTAGTGCGAGACCATGCTTCAACTGGAGTTGGACAGCATCCACCCTGCTGAAGTGTCCTCGAGCAAGACACTGAATCCATACCAGCTGGCTCTAATGCTGACCCTGTGCACTTCCCGACAAACGGACAAGCAAAAAGAAAATTTCCCAACATCGATCAAGAAATACATGCTGCAATTCACCCACGTCCCCTCCCTCCTGTCCCACCTCGACCCCTTCGCCCTCCTCCGTACCTGTAAAGCTACTGTTCATGTCAGGGAGGTCCTCGTCGTCCTCCTGCTGCTGCTCTCTAGGCCCTATTCCAGCATTGTGCATGTCATTGTAGGACTTGGAGCGTCGGGGAGTGGAGTGCTGCGAGCCCGGCAGGCTACCGCTGAGCCCGTCTGGCAGTGGGGCATCACCGCCGCTACCACTACGGCTAATCACTTTCCCACCGGGGGGCTGCACCGGCGGCTTGGGCGTCCCATAATAGTTACCTAGGCAACGGAAGAGGAAGGCAGGGAGGGGGATTATGGGACAGGGAGAGAAGGAGGGCATTATTAGGGTGAGGCAAGAAGAGAAGGGAGGGGTCAGAGGGTTGTGTGTGTGTGTGTGTGTGTATGGGTTTGGTTAATCGTAGCTTTTGTATGAAAAAGGGGAGGATGGTTGTGTGTGTGTGTGTGTGTAGGAGGATTTTGTAAATGTAGACACTGGTATTTACAGAAAGTGGAGGGACTTTTTGAGAGCTGAGATATTTCAGTTCAGTTCAAGTTCAAAACAGCAATCAGTTGAGGGCTCCTTTCTGGTGTGCAGGTGAAAGAGAGGAGGCAACCTTTTCTTTCTAGCATATTCTCATCAGTGGAAGTGAACTGGCTAGTGGATAGCCCTTCGTCCTCTCAGCCAGAGGAAGGAGGTCAGAGGGACATCCATTGTAACGGAGCGCTGACCAGGATAAATGGTCACAACAGACACTGTATTAGATGTAGCCATCTGGCTGAATGGTAGCACTGCATTGTGCTATTGTTTACAATTGTTCCAGTGTTAAGTCAATAGTGACTCTAGTGTATCACCAAAGTATATATGAATAGCATTTCACTTCAAGATGTTAACATAAACTGTTGGTACAGTTACATCATAACAGGGACTTTCAAAGACAAAATGTTTCACGTTTTTCATGTGTTGCATTACAATGTAATCATCATGTGGAAGCTATTGATGACAAGGTTGCTTCTTTTTAATTGTATCAGCCACATTACAGTAAGCATGGCATACCTGCATTCAAAGATCTTCTTGTTCCTACATTAATTTAAAGGAAAACCCTGCTTATATATCACCAATATGTCATGTTCAATGCATTCTGGGAGTTCTTTTCTGATGAGGTGTCAAAACATGAGCTCAAAACAACACGGCTGCATTGCATTCTGGTCTATTCACGCTCTATCGGTGGAGAAATTGGTGTCCCTTCCTCTTCTTCCTTTGTATGATTGTTGAACGTTGGTGCAAAATGGTGAGTCTAGAAAGAAGCCCTTGCTCTTCGATTCAGAGGGACTGACATTTACCGTCGATGTTTTATATCGCAAACATCAAAATAGTCCCAGGTATGCGAGGTACATCGCGTGTTTTAGGGTGGATTTTTCCTTTAATGAACGCTTATTTCTTTCCATTACACATCCCTTTGGAGGGCCTCACACCCCGCCAATAGTACAACCTACTTCTGCTCCACTTCAGAGGGTCCCTACTGAGAGGAAACCCTCCGACTGTGAGGCTTCTGACTGCGCTGCATTGGTCTGTTCTGCTGGAGTCCTACTGCTCCCTCTCCTGCTAGCCCACTCCTCAGGTTACATCTCTAGACGTTATCTACAATATCTCATATTCTAACTTACCGTCATACGTTCCTATCTCCAAAAGGGTTCCACTCTTCTCCAACTCCAGGAAGTCCTCCACTGACAGGAAGTTGTAGTCTACGCCAGGGACTTCTCCTTCACGCGGGGAACGGGTTGTACCTGGATGAGCAATCAGACAGAAAGTAGGAGTTAGCAAGCTAGACTGGAGTTGACTGCAGCTGCAGATGCAGGTCAAAGATTGAGAAACATTTACTAGTGACAAGATAGCTGAAGGCAGGGAAGCAGAATGAGAGCAATATTGCAACACAGAATACCAATGCTCCACCTCTTGTAGTATCTGCTCATAAGTTGGCCTTTTCACTATACTCAGTTGCACACCACACTCTCTCATCTGGACAGCCGGAAGGGGGGCTATGTGAGACTGCTGTTCATTGACTATAGTTCAGCTTTCAATACCATAGTCCCCACCAGACTGGCTGGCAAGTTGATTGAGCTGGGACTGAACACCCCCCTGTGTGCCTGGATCCTGGACTTCCTGACCGCCAGGCCCCAGGTGGTCAGGGTGGGTAGACACACCTCCAACCCCCTCACCCTGAACACAGGATCCCCCCAGGGTTGCGTCCTCAGCCCCCTACTGTACTCCCTGTACACACATGACTGTGTGGCCAGGTTCAGCTCCAACTCCATCATTAAGTTTGCGGATGACACAGTGGTGGTGGGCCTGATCTCCAACAACGACGAGAAGGCCTACCTGGAGGAAGTTGCTGATCTGTCACTCTGGTGCCAGGACAACAGCCTCCTCCTGAATGTCACCAAAACTAAGGAGCTGATTGTGGACTTTAGGAGGACACAACAACAGAGGACGTACTCACCATTGGGGATTAATGGGACTACTGTGGAGAGGGTGAGCAGGTATAAATACCTGGGAGTCAACATCACCGAAGATCTCACATGGTCCTCACACACAGACACTCTGGTGAGAAAGGCGAGGCAGCGCCTTTACCACCTCAGGCAACTGAGGAAATTTAAAGCCTCCCGGAGGATCCTTCAGTCCTTCTACTCTGGAGCTGTAGAGAGCATCCTGACAGGAAGCATCACTGCCTGGTTTGGCAGCAGCTCCGCTCAGGACAGGAAGGCTCTGCAGAGAGTAGTGCGTTCGGCTGAACGCACTATTGGAACTACACTCCCCACCCTGCAGGACTTGTACACCAGGAGGTGCAGAACCAGAGCCTGCAGGATCATGAAGGATCCTCACCACCCCAACAACAGACTGTTTCAGCTGCTGCGGTCAGGCAAGCGCCTCCGTAGTCACGCTGCCAAAACAGAGAGACTGAGACGGAGTTTCTTTCCTCAGGCCATCAGGACTGTGAACTCTGACCTCACCAGGGCCCCCACCAAGACACACACACTGCCCCTCTTATGCACACACACACACACACACTTAGGTAAAGACTACACATAATTTATAATTTATATTATATTATACATACAATTTTTCCCTTTTTTTTACTATATTTTTTTTATAAAGTGCTCTTATTGTAAATATTGTGTTGTTTTTTATATAGAGCTCTTAAAAAACTGTGACATTGTTAATATTGTGTTGGTTATTGTAAATAGTGTGAACCTGTTATTTTGCACATTTCTGCTAAGCATTGCCACTTTGCATTTCACTACACACCTCGTGTGTATGTGACAATTAAACTTCTTGAATCTTGAATCTTGAATCAGTTTGTGGTTTAGTAGGCATTCATTTTTCTCCAATGCCAGAACACTTAACATGCCAGGATGTTACAGTGTTTCCAGGGTTTGAATGAGTAGACATGGGAAGTACAGTGTCCAGGAAATAGTAGAGTAACACTATTCAAAATGCTATGTAAAAAAAAACCATGTACTGCATGTGCTTAGAGAACAACAGGATTAACAACATACATGGTAAATATGCAAACCATTTAGTCACTTTTTGGCAAACACTTTTACTTATTGTTGCCCAATGAGAACTTGTGGCACCATCACCTCTGAATGCCCAGAATGTATACATTGAGTGGTTCAGGGAACTTATTTGACATGAAGTCTTTCTTAACAGTTTTAGGACGTAGTGATGGAACAACATGAGCAACTACTGAATGATAGCAGCCGTAAAAGGGAGGAGCATCCTTCGTTTGCTACCATGATGTTCTTTCACACCTGGGTAGAGTGTGAGGTGTAGCACCTTGGTGGGAGCCTACCATATGTGGGGGGAAAACATGTACGTGAGTGTGTGTGTGTGTGTGTGTGTGTGTGTGTCTGTCTGTGTGGTTTGGCATATAGCCTGTGAGGTTCAGCAGCACGTGTCATGTTAATGACTGCTGACAGTTGGCCAATCAGTGTGGCGTCAATGGTAAACAGTTTTACGGCAGAGAGATGACTACCAGACAACCCAACGCAACTCAACACTGCTGGCTTAATTGAAGATAAAAGTCACATTGCCTTGTCTTGTCTTTCTATTTCTTCTCTCATCTTTCGAATGTTTCTCAGTCTGGCTTTGTTTTCCCTCTCCCACCTTTCATTCGCTGCCTCACTAGTGCATATTTTCTCTAATATGTCTCAGTATCGTTAGGGCCCATTCCTTGGTAGTTGTCTCATTATTACTCTTTACTGTAACCTACTGCACATGGAGAATGATTCCAAATATGAACTCAGTGAAACACATAGCTAGTAATAATAACCACAACGGTCTTTCTCATCTTTGAAAACAAAGATGGCTGCTCTGCGAGGCAGCTACCTTCTGTTTCGACAATGGCAGAGGACATTCCCCCGTTTTATTATTCCTTTCCCTCTCTTCTCTCTCTTCACCTATCGCTCTATCTCCAAATCATGCTGTCTCCAGTGGGTTGGTGAGCAATAAGCTGGTAAAAATAGATGTGTGGGGCTAGGGGGAGAGGCTCCCACCGCAGCCACGTTCAGTGACACTGGTGATAAATCACAGACGGGAGGATAACTCAAGCAAGCACAAATTACACACATGCATACATGTGCACAGACATACACAGTGAACATGTGTGCAGACAATGAATCTGTCTCTCACACGCATGCACACACACACACACGTACACACACACACACCATCCTCGACATGCAGCTGTCACAAGCCCAGTCCCTTGTTTCATGTAATCTTTCCAGTAGGCTACATGTACTTGTACCTGCCCTGCAGTGAGAGGGACAGGCAGAGAGGCATCTCTCTCTCACTGTGTACCGAAGGCATATCTCTCTCTGTGCATCGCTAACATTCATGATTTACTGCCTCACAAGTGTACAAACTCTGCCGCTTGTGACCAGACACCCCATTCCTCTTGCGGTGAGAGGAAACCTATTCAAAGTCAAACAAAACACCTCTGAAGTTTATCAGACAAACTGTGTCTGCTCGCTCATTCCCAGGTCTTTACAGAACGTCAACCTTGGAGAGTCCTCAGCCGAGCCCGAACGTTCAGCCGACTGTCAGTTCACTTCCCACACAAAAGTGGCCATTGATTCGACTCCACTTAGACACTGCTGCCCTTAGAAAAGCAAATAGGAAGTGGAATTGTGACCAGTGTTTCAAAGGGGGTTGTAGAATAGCAGAGCCGTGGCTTGGGCCCAGGGGCTAAGACACTGTCATTGCTATCGGCCTAATTAATTCACTATCCCCAACAAAAGCTCTATTGACCAAGCTGTGAAAGAAAGTGAGAAGGAGAAAGACACAGAGAGAGTGAGAGTCCTCCACAGCGAGTCCTGCCCAGAGTTGGGACTGAATGAGCAGAACGACAGTCAGACACATTGCTCTTCCGGATGCTGACCTCCAAAATGGAGAGAGAAAGAAAGAAAGAGCGGGAGTGAGACTCCCAGAGCTAAGAGTTAGCATAATCCAGCCACTGGCACACACAATGAGGCCTTGGAGATTTGCTGTGAGGGTGTTCGTCTAGTGCTGGCTGGCTTGTGGCTTAACGGCTTCGACATCTTCAACAGCTGACATGGGTGGGTGGGCGTCGTTAAAAAAAAAAAATCACCATTAGCATTTCAAGAAGATGATCAAGGAATCAAGACTTGAAATATTGGCAGGCATACTGTACCACACAGGGCTTGGAGCCACTACTGCTGCCTCAAAACACAGCCGCAAATACACCCAGTATAGCCTTTAACTATAGAACACACAACAGTGAACGCTCCAGGCCTATACATCCCTCCAAAAGAGAACGCTTTTTTTCCCCCCGCGTGTTCGTGCATCGAGCCACTGGGTTTCTTCTGTTGCTAGGGACAACCCAGGAGAGAGAGAGAGAGAGAGAGAGAGAGAGAGAGAGAGAGAGAGAGACGTGGGGGAGCCACAAGTCTGTCCTCTGATGACGAGAGGGTCGTCTCCTATGGCTTCATAACTCCCTTCGCACTTCGATGCACAGCCACAGCGCCACAGAGGCATGACTCAAAGGCCTGGCCCGTATGAGAAAGCATAAATGATGTATGCATGAGAAAAAAGAGAGAGAGAGGGAGACGGCTGGAAAGGAAGGAGAGAGGTTGATAGAAAAAGGGAGTGGAAAACAGACAAAGAGAGAGAGAAAGGGAAAGAGAGAGAAACTGACTGACAGTGTCAGATTGAGACAAGGACAGACTGAGAAAAGACTACAGCATGAATGTGTCAGTCAGACAGCTAACTACACATCAAGCACCCACAGGCTAGCCAACCTTCTTTCCATAGGAAGTCAAAATAAAACTTGATGGGATGCGTTCTGATTATGGACAGTAAAGTTTCTATAGTTCCTAAAATAATTCTTCATGCAAACCGAGGGACACTTCCAGTGGTTTGGGGCTGGTGATACCCCCAATGAGGAATACCCGCAACGTCTGTTGAAGGAAAAAAAATAAAAAATACATAACATTCTTGTGATTAAAAGTAACCATAATAAATAAATAACCTGCAATCATTTGACATGTCATGGTATCGTTGTAACGTCTAGCATTGCATTCATTCAGTCTATTGCTGACTCTTAAACATGCTCCTTGACGGGTTTCACCACCGTGCCATGGTTTTTAAGAGACAAACTCAGGTGGGACAGATCGGGGTAAGACATTTCATTACTCTACACCTGGGCGCTATCAAACATCAAGGTGAAATTCATCTCCTACAAATTAAGTCTGACCTTTACTGAGCAGTATCCAATTAATAAAAGGAAGTTGAGTTCCTGAGGAGTTGTTCAATTGAAATGTATGAATCTGAAACTCAAATGAAACACTCCTGTTTTCATTTGCAATCTTTATCTTGTATGTACCGTTTTATGACTGGAAGACAAGACGTAGTCTGGCATCGTACGATAAAGCATATTGTTGCATAGTACATATACATACAGTATACTGCATGGTGTATGTATGCAACATATGTTTGGTAAGGTTAACATTGGCAAACATAACATTAACTAGCAAGCCAATTAGCCTGATGTTACTCTGTTCTCCATAGAAGGGATCAAGACCTCTGCTGAACCAGGTAACCAGACCGGACCAGACCGGACCAGACCGGCGGACTGAACAGAATCTGTACCTGTTGGTTTGTAAGAGGATGTGTAGGGCATACATGTGCTGTTGAACAAAAGAACTGGGGATCAGTGGTAGAAAATCTGCACAGGGTGTGTGAGTGATTTCCAACCTACCACTGAGGTGCCCTTGAGCAAGGCGCCTCCCCCTAGTGGACAGAATGCTGTGTCCGTACTGGACGACTCCGAGGTTCAAAAGGTTAAAAATGACTGAAGAGCAATATGATTTTGTCAGTTACGTGTTTGAACATATGGAACCCTACACAACCTCGGGTGACCCCTGTCCCCCTCTCTCCCCCTCTCTCCCCCTCATCCTCTCGTCTGACCCGTCACACAGGCCAGACAGGGCAGAATGCTGAGCCACCTTTTCCCTCCGGCAATCCAGCAAAGGGTTGACTCGGATACCAACAGACAGAGGAGTATTATGGTGTGTGTGTGTGTGTGTGTGTGTGTGCGCGCGAACACGTGTAAAACATGTACACACACACACTTTGCTCTGGCCTGTAATGGTACAAAAGGTTCGGGAAGGAAACAATTCTTGTTACAATCAACAGCTGTTCCACCCCCTGCCAACCAGCAGACCACAGACAGGCTCACCCCCCCAAAACACACACACACTCCCCCACTGGCATAGGGAGGAGGTATATGGCTGCCAAATGGCATGGTCTGGGGCCGGGTGGTGGTGGGGGGGGGTTGACAATCACTTAATGGAGCTTTATGAACCCATCTCCCCCCAAACACACACACACACACGTACACAGTGCCGTTACATTACATGTAGACTGGATTAGACCTCCATAATGAGAGTAACAAGGTCAGCACCTCTCTGCTGTATCTCCAGTTACCTGGCTCTAAATAACCATGTTGTGGTAGTGTAGAAGGTCAGACCACAGCCTGGTGTCCCGCCCTGGACCCCTCTTCACTTGAGGGTCTTGAAATTTGCTGTAATGCTGTTTAACTTTCTTCTGCTGCCTTCTTGGCCAGGCGACACCTCAATGTGCCTACCATGGATTAACCGCACACGTTGGACTTTTAATATATCACAAACAAGTGAATTGTGGTCGTGACCACTGATTGTGACTGCTGGATGTGTGTAGTTTTTCATAATGGCAGATTATTTCCCCTCTCTGTTGCATTTGAGGGATCAGTTACCAGCCCACAGGAAAATATTTCCTGGCCAATCGAACCAATAATTATCTCAAGTGAAAAAAAAAAGCCCAAAGCAAAACACTCTGGCTTGTAAGGGCAATATCAACACTATTTTGTTTTTAATTTTCAGAATTAGTACCAACCACTAACTTGACAGTGGCATATAAATAAGAATAACACACACAATGCCTTTAATAAAGCTTCAAAATGTAGCCTGCCCTCAATGCTATACAACCAAATCATGGCGGTCATGCTTCCAGTTTCATGTGTGTATGAACCACACGCTTGGCTCACAACAACTCTTTTACAGTTTCAAAAGCTAAACTGTGACCTCTTCGGTGTCACCATCACCTTGGCACTGTCAATCAAAATGTCATCCCCGCCACACACTGCCCTTCGTTTGGTGACGCTCACCACCATCAGAGAGCGTCCAGTTACACCATGATGTCATTCAAACCACAATCAATACATGACAGCAACTGGTTGCCACCCTCGCGGTGACCTTGGCCTTCCCAGTTTGTCTACACTGTCACTCAGCTCATAGAGGATCGATACCAAAGGCATCCTTTCAATCATCTTTCCTGAATAGACTGAACTCAGGTGTTGAGGGTTCATGGCTGGGGTCAAGGGCAACACAAGTCTCCTCGTCACCTAGTGCTGAACAATAGTGAGCGTCTGACTCAGACTTTACGGGAATGTTTGCATTCCCACTACGGAACAAGCAACTGCAGCACCTGAACTGGACATTTTGTTATGTGCACTGTTAAACAAAATGGATTGCATTAATGTGCTAAATATACAGGAGATCCACATCTCATCCTTTTTCAAGCACAACTAATGTGCACTGGCTGACAAATCCAAGTGCCTCATCTATATTTAATTGATGGCAGACTATTTTAGGGAGCCTCTGCCCTTCTAGTGGCACAATAGACTCAGACTGGGGTTGCTGACATTTGTGAAGCCAGAGGACGACACCAAGATTAGATTCGAGGGCACAATGACATTATAAAAAAGACCAATATGACTAGATAATTCAATTATGCATCACTGAAACATCTTCCACAAAACGATGAAAGGCCGAGAGGTAAATTATGCTCATTTCAACCACTCTGGAGCTTGGAGAAGGACAGGACAGAAATACTAGCAGGGGAGGAGAAAATAGCTCCGCTTGGCAACAACTGAGTTTGAACTACAGAGGCAAACACATGCCACTAAAATCAGTCATATTTTTTTAACACCATGGTTCCAAAATACATCAAAAAGGCAAAACCAGGCTGTATAGGCACACACACACACACACAACCCAGCTTCTAAAAATAACCATGTGTGAAAAATCTGTTTACTTCCTGTGCTTGTGTTCCCCCCGGAGTGGTGGAGCACCCTGGACCCACACATCCCCCAGGCCTGGCCTTGCATTTTAGCTGTGACCTACATTTAACTCCCTCCACAAGGACAATGTTGGGCTTGACTCCTTGGCTGACTTTGGCTTCTTGGCTGGGATCTGAATGTTGGTCTTGCATGACTTTATCTTGAATGGATCTGGTGTCCTGGTCTGGTTGGGCTTCTTGGTCACGGTTGGCATCGTTGTTGGCATCGTTGTTGGCATCGTTGTTTGCATCGTTGTTTGCATCACTGTGCGGCTCAGAATTAAGGTCTTGGTTGAAAATGACGTTTGGGTCTTGGTTGAGTTGGACTTCAGACTCAGCCACATCTTGCTTGAATCTCACCTCTTTCTTGACTTTGACATCTAAATTACTATCCACTTTAGAGAAGGGTGCAAGTGAGCCAGACTGGTTCACCTCTTTCATATTATTACCAGGTTTCTTCTTTCTTTTGCGGCGTCCCAAACATCCACAAAGTCCAAAAGGAAAAAGGGTGAACATGGCTATATGTTGGAGCTACCACGTATAATTCAGAGATCCAGGTGGTTATATTGAACTATCCTTAGACGTCAGTTCAAGTGTCAATATGTCGGTTCCAGGTACATCAGCAGCAAAGGCAAAGCGTCCAAGTTTACATCCCCAGCGTCTTGGATTGACAAAGCATTCATAAACATTCTTCAAAAATGTTGGTCCTCCTAGGTGAATCCTTTCTCTCAGGAGACAGAATGAACCTGCTGGGAGGTTACAGAGCAATACCAACAGCTCTGTGTGCTAAAAGAGCCACGGGTACCACTCACCTCCAGTGTTTGCTGGACAAACTAGGAGGAGGACCTATTTCCTATTTCTAACCCCAGGTAAGTGGCTCCACCCAAAACTGTTCAAAACTATCTCAATCTCTTTGGAAAGCACATGCAACAGCGAGGACGAGGCCCTGAGGGGGAGTTTCAGGAGAGGAGAGAATCCACAGTGAAACTAAAGGCTAAGGTAAAAACAAGTGCAACATCCGAGCACATGGTTACCAGGGTAGCTTTAATTAACTTCCATACTGGGAATCCAAGGCAAAGGAAATTTGAGGATAACATGGGTGTTAGCATATGCGTCCCTCTGTCTTTGTGTATCGAAGCGAAGCAATCACTTGTCATCATTTTCTGTCGGTTCAGGAATCGGTTTGGGAGAACTCAGGAAGGTGTTAGGTGAAGGTGCCACCTGACACACTCTGGATACTGACACTGATCAATACTTATCCACTGTGGCCTCCTCCAACATGTCAATATGACATTGTTGGTGACGTTACAACATCGGCCAGAAAAAAACGACAGACCTGTTTGGTGAATGCGCACATATACGTAAGTTATGTTTGTGTAATATCGTGCACAAACCAGCCATTTATGTGCACTATATTAGCATGTTTACATGGTGGAATAATGTTTCTGATAGGTTGCAGGTCATCACAGCTTCCTTGACACCAAGCAAAATGACTGATTCTGATTACTGGCTACAGGCACAAGCTCCTTGCTCACACTGTTTTGTAGTGATGTGATCAGCTTAGACAGGCTGAGGGAGAGAAGGCATCACCTCATACCACTGAAGTATGGAGGTATCATCTGTGTTGCCCAGCCAGTTTAATTTGGAACTACTTGACATAAAACAACTGACCAAACAAGTCAGTCAGGCTGTAAAGAAAACACACCAAACCCTGTGTGTCACCTGGGATGAACCTGAAGGTACTGTTTTTCAAAGACAAGCAATGTGAAGAGAATCGTGCAATCTGGGTGTGGATTCGTGCCATTTTCAGACAAACCGCTAACAAGAGGGACATAAATGACAAGCGGATGCGACTCTGGTCTGAAACCTTTACAGTATTTATAACACCCGAATGACAAATTCAGTCTTTTCCATCACTACTTACTGTCCCCAGACTTTTGAAAGCTGATGTTCAGGCAAGCATTCAGAGTATGCGTGCACTATGCAAACACATACACAGAGTTCAGTATGACCTAGATGCATATTGTCTTCACAAGTCAGAAGGCTCCGAGACAGACACCCGGAGTCAGAAGGAAAACACCTCGAATTTGGTGTTTTCAGAGCACTAGTGGGTTCATTTCTATAGATATCTCACAAACCAAACACAAGAAGAAATGTATGATTTGCTTCAGCTTATCCATCACGGTGAGCTGATCAGTGCCATGAGTGAAAAGTGGGCCATCGTAAAATGTGTTTGGCAACGAGTCATTATCATAATTGTTCTATTAATAGGCCCGGCTATTCTTACCCGGCTTGTGCGCTGCTGGCATCCGGGTCGCTCAGGACAGGAGTTATTTGAAAGAGTGCATTTCAACGAGTTCTTGAGGAAAACAATGACAGCGCTCACAAACAGACACTCCAGCCACTCTCCTTCCCCTTCACGTTCATTCAGCCATCACCATTCTTTAACTCTGTGTACATGTACCATCCGTTCAGTCGCTCTTCCCTGCTTGTATATATGTGAACATGCCATCCATCCGCTGTACATCCTGGTTCTATGTCACCTAGTACCGTAGCTTTTTAGTAGTTCGTTTTTAGGCCTTTGTTTTTTGTATTTTGTACATTCTTGTGATACTGCAACCCCAGAATTTCCCCCGGGGATCAATAAACTATCTATCCATCCATAATGCACTACTCTCTCAACATGTTTTATCTGTCTAGGATACTTCTACCGGTATTTTGGGTGCATTTTTGTTTTTTCCCCACAATGGATAAGCCACAGATGTATCATTGACAAAGAAAATCCTGTGTGCAGAGCTAAATGTGTTTGTGCTAAGTTAGAGAGGAAGCTGTTATCTGCGAAGCTTGATTAAATTTTTCATGAACATGACCCAGTGGATAGGACTGGAGGCTTGTGGCGCTCACTCCCCCTGCCGCCCTCCCCCCCCTCCCCCCTTCGATCGCTCTCCTTTCCACTACTCTCTCTTTCGTTCTTTCTTCCTTTCCCTTCTATCGGTCTATACCATTCTCAGTAATCCACTTTTTCTGTTTGGTCACCTCTCCTTCGTTCCTTATCTTCTGCATCCGTTGATCTTTTCTTTTATCCCTCTGTTGGGCTACCTTTCCTCTCCTACGGTGGATATTTAGGACGTTAACCCTGTGGACTGCCCGCCACCCATCCTCTGTCCTGCTTATTTATGTCTCCAATGTGTTTGGCAGTTCTGTCAACTGGCTGTGCGGCCAGGCAAAGTTCCTGCTCTTGAGTTTGATAGGAGGATAACTGTGGTTTCTCTCAAGCCATCAAGAGTCCTGCCAAGACCCCCAAACTCTGTGTCGCTGGCCTGATGATGTCATGTAGCCCAGAAGTACACCCATTAACCGCATCGCTCTTCCAGGCTGCCGCACTCGTTTAAATGAGCAGCGATGCAAAAATGCCGATGTGAAGGATTACGACTGGATATAAAATTGTCTTTCAAATAATAAACGCCCTCTAATTATTGCTGTGTATTTCTGGTGCGGAGAAATATGAGTCAAATGCTTCAGTGATCCTGCTGTGGACAGATTACAGCGGAGTGACTGCCGCTTGTTTTGGCTTGGGTGATGCGGTTCAAGGGTGGCGGTGAAGAAAGACGAGTACAGGCTATCAAATACTTGTGAACTTTGGAAACCCTCAAGTACTACATTCATACTTTCTTGAGATCAACGTTAAAAAAAACAACAAGACAAATGACGGCTAATTGGTATCCAGCCACCTGATATGATATGAAACACAATACAGGAACACGAGACGCGAGATGGCAACGTTGCTATCTGCGGAGCCGTGTGGCTTCGTCAGTTGTGTCAAAAAGTCAGCAACAGCTTATCCTGCCTTAGACAACATGAATCAGAGGTAAGAGGTGTGTGTCGCTCTGCTCTCCCCCGTCCAGCAGTCTGAGCACGTCTCACGTGAGAGACTGGGCCTATGTGATACGCACACCAACAGCTCTCGCTCTCTCCAATAAAAGACGGGTGTCTCAACATACAGCCTCGCCTGTATTAACCAAAGAAAACTTGGCGCCTGACGCTGAATCGGGCTGCTTTGAAACAAATATTGCGATGACTGTGTTACATTAAAGGCAGGCCTTCGTAGTGGATTGAATTAGCCAGCTGTACGTCTTTCAAAGAGTCCAGTCATTTCACTCTGACGTTACACTCACTGCACTTGTGCCAGTTATTTCATACATAGAAAGAAAACCGTGCTGGATGGGTAAAGCATAATACACCGCATTTCTCCACTAAATTAAAAGCACTTCTGCCCCGTAAGTTATTCACTCTTTTCATCCAGTGGCACGTCAGTGTACATATGACTGGACACGGATGGAGGCAACACGCGTTAAGCATGTACACCAGAGACGCATCACACATGAATGTTCCGGTGCAATCTTGCAGACATGATTGTGTCAACTGACCTTATCTTACCCTCTGTCCATCTATCTGTTTGTTTACCTTACTCACGGTTGTGTTTGTTTTCCTAACGGGGGTCTGGCTGTCTGGTTGTGTCAAGCCACTGGGTTCACCTTAAGCATCTGCCTTGCATGAAAGAAGTGACCGTATGAAGAAGATGAATCGCTTCTAGTGCCTGATCGTAGAGCGACAGCACAGACATAAGTGGGCCTGCCTTGGAAATCTGGCAACGTTTGCAGACCCAACTGTTGTGCGGAAGCTATTACAGTAGCATTTGTCTGAATAGCACAATAAACATGTTCTGATGTCAAGCTAGCCAGTTAGCCCACATTTTCCAAGAGGATACTGAGGCATGTCTTCAAGGATGATTTTCAAGACGGCACGCACACACAGAGAGAGAGAGAGAGAGAGAGAGAGAGAGAGAGAGAGAGAGAGAGAGAGGCCTAGCAGATTCTCAGTCAGCCAGCATATTCCAAAACCAAAACAAATCCTCCATCACCATCCTCCATCTTGGCCAGAGCTAGCCAGTCAGTGTGCCTTTGTGAAACAGGACGAGGGTCAACGCCCGGGCTTGTCAGCTCGGCAGGGGGACGGAGCCATCTGTCCCAGTAAAGGGTTAATCCAACCAAAAACACATAGGCTGCAGATTCCAGCATTTTCCACTCCTCAATTTGTGCGTTTGTGTTTTGTTTTTTTCCATCATTCCATCCCACATTCCCCCGATTCTTTAACCCCCAAAATCTTAGGACTCCTCCCCATATGGTGGTGGTAGGGGAATGGGGGGGGGTAGTTTTTTGTCATGGCTTGGTACGGATGCCTTTCATTTAGGATGGAGCGTTTTGCGTTGGGGGGGTGTTTTCACTGCTCTGGCTGGCTGAAAGAGGCTCGCAATGGAGAGATGGCACACACACACACAAACACACACACACAATGAGATCAAAACAGGCCTTTTTCTGTGACGCGCTCTATTTTTTCCCCTCTCAGGCAATGCTTTCAGCTCTAAATGATTCGCAGAGAGAGAGGGGGGGGGGGGGGGGGGGAGGAGAAGGGGAGAAGGAGGAGATCGGGGGAAGGGAAGAGAGAGAGATTAGAATAAGAAACAAAAAACCTGAAGGGCCAGTAGTGCAGTGTGAGGCTAAATCAGCCATAAACCTGACTGAAAATGCCCTCAATTCACACACACACACAGCCAGCCTTTGTCTTTTCTTCACCCACCAAAGCACCGTGGGCTAGCTACTATCTACAGCGACATGGAAATGGGAAAGAAAGGCTTTAAAACGATCCATTTAGAGGGAGGGAGGGAGGGAGGGAGGATGGAGGGAGCGAGAGAGAATGAGAGGGGGGGGGGGATCAAACAGACATGAGATGGATCCAGAAGGGGACGGAGAGAAAGAGAGGAAGAGAGAGAGAGAGAGAGAGAGAGAGAGAGGATGGAGGAGAGGTGGAAGCTAACCTTAGCATGCTGGAAGCCCCAGTCAGGCAGACAGCGGCTGGCTGGCTGCTGAAGGTAATGGCTTCCAACATGAGCAAGCATGTCAACAGATCACATACAGCTTAATACAGCCATCGTAGCGCTGGAGTGTTTCTACCAGACACACACACACACACACACACACACACACGGGAAGTGACACCTTTCACGCACAAACACACATAGGCATTAAACCGAGGCACAGACACACACACACATACATACAGACAGACAGACAGACGCATGCCTGAGACAGACAGACACAGACACAAATCGCTTCCGTTTGACCACAACACATCAGCCTCCATTACTGCCAGCGATGTGCCTCCGTCTCCCTCCCTCCTGATGCCTTCCGCCTGATGCACAGCCATCCTCACTGCCTCTCCATCTTTCCCTCTCTCTCTCTCTCTCTCTCTCTCTCCATCCCAACCCCCCACCATTAAATCCCAGCAACCCTCGCCGTCCCTCTGCCAAATGAAAAGGCAAAACAAAAATACCTTAAATCAGCCTACGGGTGCCTCTTCCTCCCCTACAGTCCGCCACACAAGTCGACAAGAGACAGAGAGGGGAAAAAAAATCCAATCAGGTGAGGATGAGTGGAAGAAAAAAAAAAAAACGAGTGCAGATTCACAGTCCCCCTCTTTTTTTTTCCCTCCTTCTCCTCCTCCTGTGCGTCTGTTCTCCGTCCAGTGTTGGGCTCCAGGCTTTGTGAGGCTAAACTAACAGGAGCTAAGCTAAGCGGCATCCACACATTGGCTTATAAAGCTCTCTCTCTCTCTCTCCCCCACACACACACACCCATACACACACACCACTGCTAGGCTTCTGTCTCTCTCCTGCTCACTGACTGAGCCCCGCTGTCTCCCGTCTCGCAGGCACCCACATGCACCCGCCCTCCTTTCTCTCTCTCGCTCGCTCTCTCTCTCTCTCTCTCTGTCTCCCTCCCCTTCACTCGGCCGTTCACCCCCTCGTCTTTCTTGTTCTCACAGACCCCGCTCCCTTTTTTTTTTCTTCTCCCCCACACCTCTTGACTCTCCTCCCTTGCCCTAGTCTATATACTGTATCTCTATCACACACACACACATGTTCTTACAGAGAAACACACACAGTCACAGACATGCTCTGGGTGACAAACAAGGCAAGTCCTGGGGGGGGGGGGGGGGGGTGCAGGCTTGGGGTGGGCAGATTAAGGCTTGGAAAGGAGCTGGGTGAAGGGGATGGGGCATGGACCGGGGTAGGGTTTTGGCAGGTCTCAAGAAGGAGGTGATGTGAGGTGAAGTGACTGAGTAAGTGAGTACAACAGTAGAATCAACCCTAAATAAAGAGCACAGGTAAGCACCTGTAGTGTCCTCATAGTATTCCAAGTGATATAGGGGCTAAAAGGAGAACAAAGACAGACTATGTTGAATCAAACAAAGGCCTAGCGGCACACAGACTGCGTATGCATGGGTTTAGAAATGGACAAGCATGCATGTGTAAGACTCAATTGTTGTGCACTGACCCCAGTAAGCACATGCAATGGCCGGAGAAGGGGGTTGGGAAAAGAGCTGGGTTGAAAGGGGAGTAGGGTCAAAGGGTGTGTGTGTGTGTTTGCCTGCTAATATGAGCAGCTAAGATGGTCTTGCTCTCATAACTCCCTATGGTCTGCCTCAGTAGTCTGGCCGCATCAAAAAGCTCATGGATGCAGCCACCCTTAATCAAATCAGTGATGTTCCCACACAACAGGCAAACAATAACCTGTACATGATATTATTCAACCTTTCTTTAAGTCTCGGGGTGCATTGAGGGATGGACCCTCTTTTGCAATGCAGCCCAGGATACAATGAGAAATATCAAAATAAATAAGAGCACAACAAGGTATACATACATAAACTAGAAGCATTTACAGTCCGACACGCTGAGATTTGAAATCAGACTTCTGAATTGGATACTGCCTGCCAAGGTGTGACATAACACTGTTGATGCTCTGGAGAGACCTCTAATCCCTTGCAAGAATGAGCAGGTTGAGTTGCCATCCTGTCAGGTACACCTTGGCATGCTCACATAGCAGCAGCATCCTGGTGCGTGATGTGGACATATCATATGGGATCCTGTAATCACCTAGCGAAGAACGCTCCCATGACTATGGCTTCAATGGTGATCTGCAGTATTTTGCTATATACTGTGTTCTTAATGGCTAATCCTGGTTATTAGTTTTTTGGACCATTTTCAACTATTCATATTTCAACTATATGTTCAGAGTGGTTCATTCAAACTCTGGAGCGTTTACTCCTTTAGTTCAGTTTGTTTGGCCAATGAGAACTGCAAAGTTAAAAGCAAAGACAAGCCAAAACTCTGTCCAATAAACAGGCTACTTGTGAGTCCATGTGACTTCTGTTTTCAAGCTCTGGTTGACTTGGGCAGGTGAACCTGAACAAACTAAATACAAAAATGCAATAAACTTTTCCACTATGGTTCAGACTAAAGACAGAGAACCATAGGTGTGATCTAACCTTATACTAATACTTATACCTTAAACTTAAACTTATAATCGAGATACCGTATATACTTATACGCAGTACATTTGGCAATAGTCAGACTGAAGGGCATCAGCATCCACAAAGCATGATGGTTACCATAGCAGGCTGGGAAACACAACATGAGCTGGATATGAACCATTTCACGTGTCAAAACACACACACACACACACACACACACACACACACACACACACACACACACTCCAAGGGACTCCTCCCATCATTCAACCCCTGCTTGACAGCACTCCTTTGACTCGACCTAATGATGTCAGCACAAAGAAATGTCCCCACCCGACATCGATTCAACTCCTTTTGTTTTCCCAACAGCCCCTTTCTGATCCACCTGCAGCATGCTGGGACCCCCTGTCCCCCATTCCAAATCTAATGAAACTGATACGGCTAACAAAAGAACTGTTGCATTAAGGTTTGGGCCTGTAGCCACTCCCTCTGAATACACTGTCCTCTGTATGGACACTATTTAAAGGCCTTTAATGTGTGTTTTTTAGCATGCAGTGGGGATAGACAGTAAAGATCGGAAAGAGAGAGGGAAAGACTTGCGAGAACCCATGTCGTGTAGCAAGTCCATCAGGAGACACTACTACTCCATACAACATCTACCAAGGAACCAAACCAACAGGCGTACGACAGCCTTAAAAACAAAATAGAAACAATAAAATGCACCACTACATTGTTGCTGGTTGCTGGTTTTGTACGGTAACAACACGTGCTTATCCATTAGTAAAGAATGACAACTCCAATCCAGTATGCATTAGTAATCGAAGAGGAGGTTGGCAAGAGACAATCAAGTTGCCAGTCAATCCTTATTGACAGTGCATCCTTACTTTAAGTGTCCATTTGGGTGGACGGAGAGATCCCTGAGGAAATAAGAGATCCAGAAGATATAGATAAACTGTTCTAATGCGAAGGCTTTATCCATCTGAGACCATCACGTCATCCACGGAGGTGCGTTCAATGCACGGCAAAACAGAACTGGTTTTGTGATCATGAGGTTCAAATGACCTGGTGTAGGTGTGTCTGGAAGGGCACGTCCAGCTGTGTTTATGTACTCTCGTGACAAAAACAACATCCTTTATGAAATGCATGGCAATGGGCACACACACACACATTGCACTTGCCTGACACACACCCTATTACTTGCCTGACACGGTCAACAAAACCAGTAGAGGCTATAGCTATGGCTCATGTCTTCTTTTCCATTCTTCTTTCACCATCCTCTGCTGTTCAGGAATGGCACATTCATTCTCATGGCGACAGCGTCTCTTTTGTTCAGGTGAGACAATGTGGTGATTGCATCTGTGGATGCAATATGTAACGTCACACAACCAGCGCCAGACAGACTGCTTGCTGAGACACACACACACACACACACACACACACACACACACACCCAAAGTATCCTACAACCACAACCCATATGTCTGTGTATGTTTTTGTTAGCTAGGCTAGCTAGCTATAGCCTACGTTGCTGTGAGTGTGAGAGTGCGTGAGAGTGTGTTTGCATCTCTCCATCCCTACTCTCCCTTTTCTGCCCATCCCCCTCTTACCCACCCCCCCCACCCCATCTCCATCCCCCCGGCTCTGGCCCCTACCTCCCTCTGCTCCTCCAAGCCGTCCTCTTAGCCTATATACGGGTCGTCCAATCATCTGTGCTGCGAGCCCCGCGATTCATCACACGCACACACATGCACACACACACACACATCTCATTTAAGAAGCGAGGAAAAAGCCATCAGCATCATAACAACCACAGCACAGACAACACGGCTACTTGCCTCGATGCAGGAGAGACCAGAGCAGTATCTCCTTTCTAAGGCTGGCAGACAGAGAACGCTGGGCTGGGCAGGTGTAAAACAAACAGACCTACCCCCTCTTCTTCTCTCTACCGCTCCGATCGCTGTCAACCAGAGAGAGAGAGAGAGAGAGAGAGAGAGAGAGCAGTAGTGGCAGTGGGAGGACGAGAGGCAGCGGTGTGAGCAGGAGGGTGGTGGTGGGGGGGAAAGGGAGATCGGGAATGCTGAGCGCACGGATGGGGTGACCGCAAGGGAAGCCGACGGACGCCTGGGAAGACGGGGGGGGAGGGGGGGTGTTGTGGCTTGAGACTTTTAACAGGGTTATGGGAGGAATTGTGAGCAGGGGAATTTTGCGGGATATGAGGAGAGAGACAAATCAAAATGTCCATGTTCTCAAGGGCTCATAACCAATTTCAAGAATGTTATGCTATTCAGGGGAACTGGTCCAAAGCACTGCTGGATCCCCACTCTGCCTCCTCTACAGCTGCAAACACTCTGCCCTGCTGCCCCAATGGTGAATGGATGTGTACAGAGTGATATGTACAGATCGATCCTATGCCTATCTTTTTGCAGTATATATTGTGTACTGCGCTTTGCACACAAATTGCTGACAACTTCTCCCTCTAATACCACAACAACCTTAACACAAGATCAGGCACTTTCTGCATGGATGGGTGAATCAGAAACCAGAAAGACTTCCAACCTGGTTGAGGTCTGACCAACCTGTGGACACATCTGTACACCATCACACACTGACCTCTCCAAACAACGAATCCATCTCAATCAATCTCACACACACACACACACACACATACACTTGCTGTGTTGGGTTTGATTTTTCCTGGATTGTGAGCTCTACTGTGACAGGCAATCTCCATAAAACAAAAGAGGGGACAAACCGCTATCATGCTACGGAAACAAACACACAGATTTAATATCCCAGAGAGAGAGAGAGAGAGAGAGAGAGAGAGAGAGAGAGAGAGCCCCCCCCCATACAAGAGCATAACAACAAAAACTTTACCGTTCCATAAAGCCCACGGCCTGGGGAACACCTTCATGCTTTGTTTACTGCTAAGAACACCAGGATTTTACTAGTGTGCCATAGACCTCTCAGTGATTAAAATGGCCATTATGGCCAGACACCCACCCTCCACTAGTGTCTGGCTGACATATGGCGGTGGAGGTAATGCAGATAAACTCCCCTTGAAAAAGCCCCTGGAATACAGATAGTAATTTGCGTGAGAGGGTCATGAATAAACTAATTGGAAAGCCAACGGATGAGAACCATTAGGGGAAGGCACGGGTTTGGGGAGAGGAGAGGGGGCCCTTCAGAAATGAACTGCAATAAAAAAATAAAGTAATATCTCGCGGCTTTAGAAAATGTAAGGCATATAGATAGAGAAAGTGAAAAGTAATTACCGATGAACAAGTTGTTCAAAGTTGTGATCACGTCGCCGCACTGTGAATTTGTGGATCGGATTAAACACAAATTACATTGCAGGGAAGGCTCTATGAGAATCAGTTAAAACCTTCTGCCAAAGAAAAGCCCTTGGCGACAGAGTGAATAACACAATGAAATGGGCTCACAAATGGAACGGCTTCGGAAAAAAGTTTGTCAAAAAATTGTCAAACAACTCAGACGGCAATCGGCATAGATCTACTGATAACACTGCAGCAGGACGTGACTCAGTTATCAGTACATGCTAAGAGGCTTCCGCACCACAACCGCTAACATTTACTTTGTGTTTAAGTTTATTTATTTACATGTGAAAATGATAAAAGACAGAAAATAGAGAAGAAAATGACACGTGGAGTTCACATACAGGCCGTCGGACCTCCCTCATCTGCTCGTTTTGTCTCTTCTCTCTCTCTGAGCGAGGCGTGCTGCGACCACAGTCACTGGGGAATTCCATCTCCAATATCAGGACGGCCATAAACCTGGCTCTGATTGTGCCACGCAACCAGCCCCACGGTCTCATGTGGGACAGGGGGAGAACATGAGAGGGGCATCATGCATCTTTCATCCATCTATCCATCTTTCTATCAGTTTCCCCTACAGAGGAAAGTGTAAATTCATCCCATCTATTCCTTTTCCATTGTTGGTGAGAGACTAAAAAACACCATAATGGCATTAATGCGACAATGTCACATTATTATCAGCATCAAGGGATTTTCTATAGCAGGGAAGCATAAAACACTTCAAATATCTCGTCATTCCTTTGTGCAGCAGCAGTTACGACAGATATACGCAACATCAAAACCCAAATCCGCCTTCAGATCTTCGCTGTGCCGGCAGTCGGAGAAAACCCTCAAAGACACAGGCCTCCATTCCTGGATTACAAGGCCAGCTCTGGCGGAGGAGATGCTAGGAAGCGATAGAGGGTGTGGGACTTGGATGAAGCTGTAGCGCGTTTAATCACCGGTGCTATTGATCCTGTGGACAGGAGAGACTACTGGCCTATCGATTGCAGAGTCACCCGACTCTTCTCTCACTAATCAGACAGTATTGGTAAAAGCAAATATCATGCTGATTGAATGGATAGATGGGTGGATAGTGGTGTGGCTGCCTTCGTGTCAGCCCGCTGCCCCTCATCGGCTTGGGATGGGGCTAAAGAAGAGTCCAATTTGGGTGAGAGGGTGATGATGATACAAAACAGATGCCCCCAAACAACCTGGCAACCTGTGTGACCACTGATGGTCAAAAGGCAACTTGAAGCATGCATAGCTTAGACTGAAATAATCAGGCTTAACTGGAAGACCACTCAATATGTCTGTGTGCATGTTCTCTCTGTGTGAGCCAGCTACACTCCGTCAATACATGGATCTGCAACTGGTCCTGCCTGGAGCGAACACAATGCTTACTCGCACTGAACCTAACCAAAGGGTTGTTTGCTGCAGGTGCAATCATCCGTCATCTGGGCTTGAACAAAAGGAAGAAGGCTGCATCGGGAAATGAAAACACAACTCTACACTATGTCAGAAGATGGAGAAGAAGGCAGAGCAGAGGAGGACAAACACGAGAAAGAGCAGACGACAGAACGAGTGGAAAGGCAGTCCTGTACTCACAAGGCACGGCGTGGCGGTAGAGGTTGTCTCGGATGGTCTGCTGCAGTTCGTGGTCGGGCGAGGACTTCTGGAAGCGCTGGCTCAGGTAGTGCTTCAGGTCCTTGTTCAGCTTGTTTCCTATCAGAGGGGACAAACAGGAAAGCATGTGGTAACGACATCAAAACAACTCAAACACAAAATGGCCTCCGCTGGGCTTTCTTTCCCTCAGTAAGGCTAGCGGACATGAGACCGTCACGAGAGTCACAAAACCCTGCTATAATTCACTATGAAGTGTGAAACGGCCCAACAGTGTCGCTCCCGTGAAAAAAATACACAGGTTTATTTTACAAACGTAGCAAAAGCTAGACGCTGGGGCGGGTTGTGCGCTTAACAGTGAATTGTACACCTGCCATCGTCACTTGGAGGGGTACCTGGCTCCGGGCTCTCCCTCTCTAACAAACTAGGGCTGGCCAAACCTCAGCTTGCTAGCACTACGCCTGGCACCATGGACCAGCCCCACCCACCGCTAGGCCATCTGGACCTCAGACACACATTAGGCTACTAAGGGGTAGCAAGGCAGGAAGGTGTGTGTGTGTGTGTGTGTGTATGTTGGTGCACGGCCATTAAAGGAATCCTGCGTGATTGGATTTTTTGCGTATTTTTTCCATTCACCATTTCATATGAATGTGTGTATTAGCTTAGACAGGGCTGGGTGTCTTACTTCCAGTTTCCTGTGTGAAGAATAAATCAACCAATAGCTGACATTCTCTGTAGTTACGTTACGACCCGCCTTCTGTCGATCACAACCCAGTCAAGCCAACAAATCCAAGAAGAGATCTCATGTTTCTAGCTTTTATGTCTCCTAGACACAAATGAGACTAAGATGAGACTAAAGGCATTTTCTCCTATTTCTCAAATTCAACTCAGGAGAAACAGCCACATAACATCTCATGTTGATCTCACTCAAAACAGGGGATCTCCAAATGATTATTGATTATTTAACTCTCCTGAATATGAATATGAAATATTTACTTCATTTCCTTCTCATAACGTGATAAAAGCACTGGAAATGTAATGTGATGTAGAACAGTGAGGGAATGCAGGAATGGTGCTTTCAGTGTCCGCAGTACAGGGCAGCGCTGCCCATGTGACAACACAACACAACACAACACAAACAGAGCATGACAGCACACCAGCTTTGTTTTGTCAATATGGAACAGTGCTGTGATATAAAGGAAAAGTGAAACAATTGAATCAATGTGTCTCAAGCTGATACCCAATCACAACGCTGCTCCAGGGAACAACAAAAACTATTATTTATTTCATTCCATTATTTATCACCATGATTTATCTACAATCTTTGCATGGCCGCCGAGACCATTTTTGGTTGTCTTGGGCAAACAACCAGTCATAAAAGGCCCTGGATTCTGTTTCCATGGAAACTGTGTGTGTGTGTGTGTGTGTGTGTGTGTGTGTGTGTGTGTGTGTGTGTGTGTGTGTGTGTGTGTGTGTGTGTGTAATAAGATGATTGAAATTGTTAGCATAGTACAGATGAGCATTTCGCACTGGTTGGCGGAATGATTGTAGGATCATACAATAGAAATACAATCGAGGCACGACATGCACAACCCACTTCTGTCAACACCGGTCTAGTAAAAAAAATGTTCACACAGACATGAAATGACTGCTTTTCATTTCGCTGTGACCCCGACTCTTGTCATTCCATCATGCCAAGAGACACATTAAGAGACTGGTGGAGAAAAATGTAATTATGTCCGCAGCGCTATTTATCAGATCTTCATGGTCGGAGAGGAATGCAGCCAAGCCACATTGTGCATATAACCAATAACCAATATAAAGAGATGGCGGACGATGAAGGACTGAGAAATGGAGACGCGCACACAGATTTAAATGCTTTAAGAAAAAAGATGTTTTCAGGCAGAGAATGGATTCACAGCATTGTGGTCTAGACATCAGATCTTAAAAAATGCTGCTGCTGAGGTTTTTAACTCTTCATAACCTTAATCAGAGTATAGCTGTGTTAAGGACAAGATGTGGGCATTTGGTGGGCCCTGTGTGAGGAGAGGTTGACTCCCCACCCCACTGTCTAAGCCCATCCTGGGAGGAAAGGCCGGTCTTGGCACTCTCCCATCCAGACATATCACTGGGTTGTAATCCTCGCAACAGGTCGCAAGCCAACATTCAGGCCAACAGAGAGCCTAACACACACACACACACACACACACACACCCTGATGTGCTCCTGTACACACCAATTACCGGGGAGCAATGGGTAGCGCTCAGTAGCAGACCCCAAGGTAACGTGCCAGTGACTATCTGACCCTGTCTGAATCTTGGCTTGGGCAGTCCATACCATAACACACTCCAAAGGATCTACTCAAGAGGCCCTGAGAGGAGGAGATGGGAGGAGAACAACGCCAATGGAGGGTGGGCGCTAGGATATGGCTCAGGAATCTTTTTTTTTGTATGGCCATAGAGCACATACTGAAATCTAAATGTAATTTCAGTAAAATCACACAGAAACAAACTGAGTTGACCTTATAGCAGGGTCCACAATTAACACCTGCTAGGCACCAAATGGCGGTACAATGTGTCTTTGGCAGAGAAATCAGTCAGGGTCACCCGCCACACTGGCCAGTAACTTCTGTTGCACTTCATGATGAATTACAATCATGATCCATTGTATACGTGAGTGAGCAACTTTTAAATCAACATAACATGAAACAGCACTGGAAATGGTTAGACAAATATTCTTGGAAGTGTTTTTTTTTTAGTTTACAAGCCCTTGGCAGGCGAGCCGACAAGTTGATTTCAGACACTGCCTTATAGTGTAAGTAGTGTTTAAGAAAGCTATCTTGGGCCTCCTATGTGGTGGACCGCTGGAGTGCACACAACAGCACCTCAAGGAGCCATTACATAAACTTTAATCCAGTTACGTAGATTCTGTCCTCCCCTTACCCTCTTTTTGTCTCCCTTTATCTTGATTGAACAACGATGCTTTAAAGAAAATGAGCAGACATCCTTCAGGAGGTAGGACAGTGTGAACGACAGAGCCCTGAAGGATTGCCTGATTGATAAACGGGGGGGGGGGGGGGAAGGCAATCACTTAGGGACGTGTCGATTAACCAGAGAGGGTTATCTATCCTCCTCCTGTATCTCTGCACTTTGCGATCGCTAAGTGCTGACCTGGAGTAGCAGGGCCGGCTACTGATCTGCGCCTTGTATCAATACAGACACTGCGTTCATTAGTATCTGAAAGTTTGGACCGAGATGTGCACGACTGATTTGGGATGGGAAGAAAAGGGACAAACACAAGGGAAGACAAACTCACAGGTTTAGCATGAATTGTGTGAAATGAGACCAACAGCCCAGTGGAGGAAGGCGAGTCAAGAGCTTGTATTTAAACCAAATGCTAATGTGACAAATCATGGATTATTTAAACCAAGACTGTCCTTGGGTTGCCCTTGTGGAAGAGTTGTCTAATGAGCTGCACAGAAAATACCACTTTTCTTGTTGCCTGCAGGCGTTCTTATCCCGATTTTATCAGGTCAAATATCTGTCTACCACTCATCTCTTTTCTCTTTGCTGCCCACTTTTGCGAAAAATAATTCAAACCATCTTAAAAACACAGTATTAGGGGTGTCCTCATGCCTCAGCCCCCCCTCCTCTCTCTCCCTAACATTCCTGTGTCTCTGAACAATAAAACTAACAACAACAACAATAATCCTCAAAAAGAAAAAAAACAATATAATACTGTCCTTAAATGCACCCGCAGAGTGTGGAGGCTAATTGACCACCAGCTTTTGGTTGCCTTATAAAGTGGCTAGGACCAAAGTATGCACGCGGTGAGCTAACTCAAAGCATAAAGTTCTGTTGCTACCAAACACTTAACATCCTGAAAGGTCAAATACCGTTCCACCGCACTTCCTGTCTCCTGTCTCTCTTTGCTGCCCGCGATTGAAAACAACTGCTGACTACTTTGAAACTACTCACCTTGCACCCACAAGGTGCGGATATCAAGCTTTTAGTTGGCTGCTACCAAAACCACGGAGTCTAGGCTAGTACAACGGTAGTGCACATACAGTCCAGTGTTGTGTGGATGCTCTAACAGCAATCAGTCCTCTCCTCTCCACACACACTCAGGTCAGGAGGGTCACGACTCACCTCTACTTAAGCCTTTAAAGCAGCTAGTCAACCCCTGCAAACCACTGCCGACTATACTAACACCATAAGCCCATTAAGTGCTGCTATGTAGGGTTAGGGTTGGCCTGTGTTATTACTGTGCTGCACCATATAATGGCAAGTGCATGCTGGCTCTGATGGAAAACAAAGGACACTGTACTAATCCTGCTATGTTGAATGCAGATCGCCTTGTCAATTTTGGGGCGTTTTAGACTTGTGATGTTTAAACCTGGACTGTCCTTGTTGTAGTTGAGAATCGCTGATTTTCCAACTGCAATCGATACGTACCACACGATGTGCTCAAATGAAACCCAATTGGATCTTTACGCTCACTCTCAATTTGTGGTGCTTCTTCATGGTCTCAATCGCTCCCTTTGTTTGGCAACCACATGGTTCAAATATCAAACCATGAATTCTTGAATCACAAGACTCAAAATGCATGAACAACTCACCAGTAACCCGCTTGTCTTACCAGGGTACTACCGAATCACTCGATGGATTGATTTCAATTTGACTCACAGCGAAGGGACAGCGGACAGGCAGGAGCACAGGGTGGGGAGGGGTAACAGTCGTCCCAGTAACCACCCACCCAAATCCCCCCTCAAACAGATAATTAGAGAAGACATCCCCCAAACACAGCCCACCTGCCACAGATTTTCCATAAGCCCCCTAAAACAAGCAAGATTTTTGGAAAGGAGACACGCAACCCGTGACAGAAGGGAGTTGGGGGAGGAGGTTCAGAGGGAATGGGGGAGAGAGAGAGAGAGAGAGAGAGAGAGAGCCACAGCGAGACCGAGACCGTCACAGAAAGACAACATCAGAGAAAGCCAGACAAAATATCAAAAGAGTTTTAGACACAGCTGAAACGTGAAAGGCTCCAGTACTTTCCAGGCATCTCCCATTGAGCTCAGCACCCACCCACCCCCCAGCTCTGATCAGCCAGCCAAGGCTCTGCTCAGACACGCAGAGCCAGACATGGCACCAGCCAGACCCTCCGCTGGCAGTTGACATCTGTATTCACAGCATGGAAAAACCAAAACCCCGCTGAAACTCGATACCCCCCCCCCCCCCCCGCTCGCTGGGAGTGGGTAGTGGGAAAGGAAAGACCTGACCAATTTCTGCTGATTTGGAAATGGCAGACTCGTACAGGCCTTCGTCATTACGTAGCGGAGAGCCCCAGCAACTCGCTCGATATTCAAAACCCGCCGCTACGTTTGCAATGGATATTTTTATGTGACCTGATTGCTGTTCCTGAAAATAATCTTACTTGTGTATTATTGAGTAGCTGTGGCTGTTGATTCGGCCGAGGCCAATATCCAAGCGCCTCGTTACTTAGACGTCTTGAGCTATTCGGACGGGATTAGTTTGACTCTTGTAACGTGATTATTACGAGATTATTATTATGTTTTCCCTCAAGTTATTGCTGGTAGCCCAAATGATTTTTACTTCCCTTTATATGTGCACACAAATTATGAACATGGCAGCTTGGTACTGGATAGAAATGGCCGATGTCGTTAGGATTAATTACAATTACAGGACTTTCCCCAGTAGAGGTAAACCAGTTTGAAGAGGGCTTGAGGTAGGGCCGGTCTAAGCCAGTTTCCGACTCCAAACCACGTCCTGGGTACAGTCACCCTCCCAACACAAAGCACCGGTCTAACTGACAAAGCAGAAACAGTCATATGCCAGAGTGGCAGTCTGTTTTAGGCTTAGCCAAGTCAGATTTGGCACCGTCACCATGTTTGGCCGGGCACCGAGTGTTGTATCAATGTTGAATACACAAGCAGTCTGGCACCCAAGGTAACAAACAACTTGCTTTTTTTTTTTTTTTCTCTCTTCAATTGTCTCTTCATCATCAAGGGACACACTGCCAGACAGAAGCTATGATTAGAACTAAACGGGTTGTTCACTGTTAAATTTAGATATTAAATTTGGAGTCGGCTTTAAAGACAAGTTGTTTCATGCCGTTCAAACCTGAGGCACTGCTGTGTTCACGGCTAAATTTAGCTGTATGTACAAGCTGTCCAAAATCACCTCAACTCTTGTCTTAAGTGAGCAGTACATCCACGGCTCTGGTTAATCAGATAATCAGGGCTAATTACTGCTTAATCACCTCAAATCAGCAGCAGCCATCCACAGTTAACTGACATTTTCCTTCACTGCTGATCTACAGTCAGATCTTAACTGTACGTTCTAATAGTCGGGGGGATAGAAGTCAGAGTGAGCTCTATCTGACCCATGATCAGTGATTAGGGCTCTTATTCTCCATGCAGCTTGTTAAGTACTAGCCTAAGTGATCCTTGTTAACTGAATCACAGTGACTGGGTCTATGGGCGCTAGTGGAAGTTAATGTTGCTTGATGACTGACTTGGTTTATCCAACACTAATGTGTCAGTTCAGTCCTCTCACAGATGAAGGCCCTGTGCCATGTTGCATCAACTGTCAATGGTTCATGCTTACTGAAAATTGTAATGAACTGATGTATTTGCATTGTGTGTAAGCCTGTGGTCCAGCTAGCTTGATGTAATGCTAATCTATTAATTCAGTAATCAAGGTGGAGCTGCAGGCGATTAGAGGGAAAAGGCAGGTGACAGGAATACTCCTCCTCCAGTTCTTCAGGTAAGACAGCTGACACAGCGATGCCAGGAAGAAGAGCTCTTTGAATGAAGGGGTCCAAGTCCCAAACCTTACTGCAGGGATGTGGAAAAGACAGGTCTTTCATATTCACAGAGCATACAGGTGTGTGTGTGTGTGTGTGTGTGTGTGTGTGTGTGTGTGTTCCCATCTCTGGGCTCAACACTGCCCTCTGTGTTCATCTCTATTAGATATGGCTTGCGTCGCGGCAATGGCCGGATCCTGTCTCCATGGCAACGGCTGTCAGACGAGCACGGAGACTGTGCTGGTGGTCACAGCCCGCCATGGTCTGCTGCCCCCCACTGGCCTGCTGGGGCATTACACAAACAAAAGACATCCTACTGTCCAAAATCACACACAAGCCCTTTCAGAAATAGATACAAATGACATGAAACACCACAGCAGTCGCAAATGGATCTCCACTGGACAGCATGAATACATGCTGGCAGTGACCTGCTCCTTCTTAGTACTTCGTATTCATATATAGTAAGGTGTTAGATAATTTTGTCCAGTCCTGTATCTACATAGTCTTTATTCTTTGCCTGTTCTTAGACTTTCTCCCTGCTGACCACCGTACACTCTCTGACTGTAAGCCAATCAAATTTGACACCTCTTTACACAAAGCGGTGGCATCTAAACTTCTGCAAACTTTTCCTCCAATTTCTCTGTGTGGATGGTTAACTAGCCTAATATTACTTGAAATGCAACACTATTCCCATGTGACGAGTCACTTCATCTTGACTTACAAACTTGGTGCATTGTATAAATGAGTTTTAGACTAAAACTCTAAATACTCTTTACTGAATGTTTCACCCAGTACCTGATGGTATACACAAAATAGCATGGGATGACATACTTCTATGAAAATGTCTAATTTTTGGCCATTATTTTACCAGCCCTTGGCAGGTGACCCAAAAAGTGAATTTCGATCACGGTGTACATGCATGAATGAAAATGGAGAGAAACGTTCGGAGACAGCCTGCAGCCTGAAGCCTTCTGAGAGCTGAGAGGTTGAGCACTGTGTTGGGGAGATGCTGGTGTTGTACAGCGCCCTGGTTACTGTGTTGATTCGTTCAGATCGTTAAATGTGAGGAGGGATATCTAATGTCCACGTATACACCAATACCATCCCAACCTCGGTGCAATGACATACATTTGTTACCAGCTGCAATGTAGGAATACAGCACTTTAAAGCAACATGCACGAATAGACGCAAATGTACACACACACACACACACACACACAGACACACACCTAGCCCTCTGAGGCACAAGAAAAGTGCAGAATACCAATCAATGCTCATATGGTGTGGTGGAGCTCTAAATTGAGGAGGAAATGCTGAAACAATGTTTCTGGGTATGGCTTAAACGGCACGAGCCGGAATTGTCTATTTTTAAAGAGGGAAATCCACTGTAATCTGCAATGTCCTCTCCCCCCAAAAAAATGACAATAAGGGGTTAGTACACCTTGAGGCCCACCAGGAACCATAGCCTATTCTGATCATAACCAGGGTGCTATCACATATGAATTGTTTCTTTCTGTGAAATTGTTTACAGAAATCGCCTCTGATCCACCCGAGGGAAGACGCAATACAGAATACAGAAGAATTATCTCTCTTAGCTGTTGGATTACTTGTTCTTTTTAAATCTCCGAGCAGGCGGCATGTCTGAGCCTTGAATCAGGTTGATGAGGAACGATTACCCTTCCTCATCAACCTGTGTGCAATTTGTCGTCAAGGCTGTGGTGAAGCACCAGGGACACATGCAGAAACCTGTACCCAGTCCAAGCTAAAAACAATAGGGTTTACAATAGAGTGGAACAAAGTCCAAGTCTGAACCCCATGTCATCTTTTCAATGCTGAGTAAAGATGGAAAAACAGCAACTCCAAGTCAGTTGGGGTTAAAAATCTGATGCGTTTTGTCCCTGTGTATATCGAGCCTGTGGTTGTGTGTCCTGTGGTCGTTGGCCTGTTTACTATGTTCCAGATTGCTTTCATTGATCGTAGTCCCCCACACAGGGGAAAGAAATCCTCCCTGGACTGGTTTCAGCATGTGGAGTGCAAAGTGATGTAGCAGAAGCATCAATTTTCCTGCTACGATCTACGACAGGGGAGGAAGAAAAGCACATGCATGTGTATTTTTATGGGAATGACCATACCTGTGTGTGTGTGCGTGTGTGTGTGTGTGTGTGTGTGTGTGTGTGTGTGTGTGTGTGTGTTGATGTTTCACGTGCATTTGTCTACATGCGTATGGTTATTTGTTGAGGCCATTATTTACACAAACCCTGAGCCTGTCTAATTTGACAAACAGCATCCACTAGCCAAGGACCCAGACACCATAAAAACTAATATGACGTGCATGTGGGTCTGAACACTGAAACAAGATAGGTGTGTGTTCCACGTTATTAATATTGTTATGACACCCACATACCACGCCCTCCGACTGAGGCTCCCTCCAGAGACAATAAGTCATCCGCTGTTTAACAGTATGGCTGCGAGTTACTTTGCATTTATTGTCAACAACGAAGGTTGATGGTTAATTGGTCGTGCAGCAGTAGCTGTGATATCCAATATTAATAGTCCTTCACGGACATGTTTACACTGCTCTTAAAATGTGAAAGACGATGATGTATGCACGGGCAAGAGCCACAGAAAGCTACTATAAATCTTAGAAGGACAACAACAACAAATATGATGTCATTTACCATCAGCTATTGCAATACATTTAGATTCAGCCCAAACTGAGAAAACTGGGCATGTTATGAGTCACCTAGACAAAGATAATGTAACATGAAAGAGCAGACAGACTGGGGGAAACACTACTTTAAAGGTTTCCAAGATGCCAACTTTCTCCATGGAGGGGATTAGCCAAGCTAATGATGTGATTATTGACTGATTGATGCATAAGCCAGTGAGACAGGAGTATTTTGGAGGTAATTACCTCTCAATCATGGGCTCTCCCTCATTGACACGCAACATTAAAAGACCAATGGGAGCATTAGTCTCCTGTGACAGGCCAGCTGATTGGCTCCTAGATTTAAAAGAGGTCCCCAGGCTACGAGGGCAGATCAGCACTTTTCAACAGAGAGAGAGAGAGAGAGAGAGAGAGAGAGAGAGAGAGAGAGAGGGGAGTATGAGAAAATGTACAGTGAGAGAAAGAAAGAACAACAGAAAACTGGATGATGATAAAAGAAATGGCAGGAGGAGAGAGGATTTTGAGTGAACGACTAGCTGAAGACTGAAATGACCAGATAGACAGAAACAGAACAGGTAAGTAAAGGTGCAAAGGAGTAGAAGAGAGAGAGAGAGAAGGAGAAGGAGAAGGAGAGGAGAGAGAGAGAGAGAGAGAGAGAGAGAGAGAGAGAGAGAGAGAGACATTTACCATCAGAGAGTGATATGATGGTCAAGGCCCCAGCGTGTCTGCAGTGAAGACATCCAGACACTGATACGGGCCTCCTGGGATGCGGAGAGCTGACACGTTTACACACTTCAAATGTCATTTAGCAAAGTGCTCTCCATGGTCAAAGCACAGCCCCAGAGTTGAAGAGGCATGCGTCAGCACAAAAAAAAAGCCCTAGTCTCAGAAATTAAGACCATAAATAATAGCAGCAAAGGAGCTTTACTTTTCAAATGTGTTGTCAAGGCGTCGTATGCATTCAGCAGCCAGAGGAATACTCTCTAACTGATCTGAGTATGGAAAGTGTCTTTAAAATACCGTGATTTGATTTACGTTTCTGGTTTGTCTGGAATAAATAGAAGAACTGGGTAGTTAGCATGAGCAGTGACAGCCACCATGGCTGAACAGACAAAGAAAAAGGGCGCCACCTACAGACACTCAAACATCATCAACAGAAGAAGATGTCAAACAGTGACAAGCAATGTCAATGAAAGCCCCCATAGGAGCTCTTGGCTATTTGCTCAGGGAGCCCAAAAAGACATCAGCAAATTACTACCAAGGCTAGAAATGAATGCTAAAGGCTTGACCAGGATATAAAAGGTATGACTATGCTGCACATTTACACATTTATTGGGGCTTTACAGTCGTTGGGTATATTACTATACTATATTCTGGCCTCTTTCCACCCTCTCTCCCCGCCTTTCCACCATCCTTCCTTTCACAGCAAGAAAAATAGGCGACTTCTGGGGTGTAATCAGAGGCAGGGTGGTAAGTCACCTCGAGCCCACAGTGGGAGAACACTGTACTTGACAGACCAACTACTGGTCACAGCCAGGGAGGGAGAGAGTGATCCCGAGAGGAAAGGAGAGACAACATAAACAACAGGGAGGGAGGGAGAGAGAAATAAAAATGTTGTGCGAGACGGAGATTGAGAGCAAGGGCGTCTAAAGAGAGACGCAAGAGGAGAGGCAGAAAGAAAGACGGGAAGACCGACTGACGGGAAGAAAGACGGACTAACCAAAGAAACTGAGAAAGACAGGAGTATAGATGAAAGCAAGAAAGATAGCAAGGACAGAATTAAAGTAAGAAAGAAAGACAGACTTTTGATGTTCTTTAATCAGGTTCCTACAGCTTTTTGCTCATCAAATTTCATGACTTTTCCAAGACTATTCCATGACATATGGCACAATTTCTATGACCAATATTTGTCAGAGTCTATGTTGCAAATGTCATTTTTCTTTTACGCTCAACATCTGATCCGAAATCTCCCAGGTCCTATTTCAGGCTTCAACTATCTCTTAGGACCGATACGATCAGCACATTTCTGATCTGGATTTTTATTCCTCAAAGTGGATCAACAAACGTGACATTAAATATTTCACTGGTTGGAAAAACAGATCAAAAATTTCCCAAAAATACACACGTTCCATGACTTTTCCAGTTTCCCATGACCGTAGGAACCCTCTTTAACGAAACATCCCACAATAAAACAGGAGTAACTAAAATCACCGTAAAAACTCACCAACCCCCCATGCACCCCTCTTCTCCCACCGCACATATTGCATTGTGCAGCCCCCAAGTACTCCACCCTAAGGTGTGTAACGCTACACTTTCATTGCTACAGGATCTGTAGGACCCCAAACCTCTCACCTTGTTCCTGCAGGTCAGCCAAATGGCCAAACTGGCATGGCAGAACAGAAACCTCAGCAACACACCGCGCTTTTACCTCACAGGACACTCAACAACACATCCATTCAAAACATTATCTAAACCGTTGACATTGCAAAAACACAACAACAGTTTCTGATGCTCCAGGAAAGGACAACCATCTCTCTTCCCCGGATCCAGCCGGGCCAGGAAGTGTTTTGTTGCCAGAGCCCCATGCAGGGTTCGGTCATTCTCTGTGGTTAGCAGTGTGTCACTTTAACCATGTCTGCCACAGTCCTCGCCTCTAGGCCCGGGGTAAGCTTATTAACACTGCCACCAGGGGGCATATGTCACTCAGTGCCATTCACTGTGAGGGACAGTGTGTGTCTGCACGTGCTTTGACTGATGCCTTCATGCATTTGCTGATGCATGAGTGTGTGTGTGTGGTTGTGCATGTCTGTTTAACCTCACTGATTACCAGAACTGCCTTCACAGATCAATCGGCTCAGTCGTGTGAGCCCCTCTGAGCCAAAAGCAAAGGGTTCCCGAACTTCCAAACTGAGCCAAACTATTCCATTACACATACAGCGATGTGAAATACTTCCACTGAGGAGGAAGCGACCTTTAAAAGTCAAACATGTATCATGAAAGCAGCATATGATAATGTGAACTTTCTTTAATGTGATAATGTGAACTTGGGCGGGACGACTAGCCTCCATCTCACACTAGTGATATTCTTAGTGCTAATATGTCTCAAGACCACATTTCCCATAAACCCCATGGCTTCCTGTCACAAAGACGATGTTGCTACGTGCCCCACTCAGCCTTGGGTTTCAACCACTTGACTCTTATTTTGCTTTATTGTAGTTGGTTTTTTTTTTTCCGATTCGCACTCAAAGCTTATCCATCTTTTCCATCCTCGCATCCCATAATCATCTCAAGGCCCGCAGTCTGAGCCTCTCTCATTCTCTCCCTAGTCTCATCCTTTTCTTTTTGCCTCTTCTCGTCTTATGTAATTCCTTACTAATCCCCATTCCCCCTCCATCCTCCCAAATCTCTCTCTCTCTCTCTCTCTCTCTCTCTCTCTCTCTCTCTCTCTCTCTCTCTCTCTCTCTCTCTCTCTCTCTCTCTCTCTCTCTCTCTCTCTCTCTCTCTCTCTCTCTCTCTCTCTCTCTCTCTCTCTCTCTCTCTCTCTCTCTCTCTCTCTCTCTCTCTCTCTCTCTCTCTCTCTCTCTCTCTCTCTCTCTCTCTCTCTCTCTCTCTCTCGGAGTGAGCATTACTGACCCACTTTCCTGCCCCTGTCACACTGCTGACTCAAGAGGCGCTCAAGATGCTGCGTGAACACATGAACACATAAGCATAAACACACACATCCTTGCCCACGCGTGTGTACACATTTGGCAACACACGCAAACACAAGGGACACTGAAACACACCGCATCTGCTCGTCGATCTAATTTTAGAAACACGTTGACAGCATGCACACACACACACACACACTTGGCCAAGATGAAGGAAGGAGAGTTACACAGAAAAAGACATTTCAAGGCCATTTCCTCATGTCGGACTCTGTACAAAATGAACACACACCCACACCCACACACAAAAACACACGTGTCCTGTGTCCCACCTGGTCCATCTAAATGTCACCGGTCCATACAAGTATAATTTCTATGTAGAGGCAGAGAAGCATCACCTTTTAATCACGCTAACAGATCAGTTGGTGTACACAACATAAACAAGGTGAACACACATAAACAGAGAGAAAGTAGGAAGTAAGAGACGTCTCCATCCATCACCATCTACTGACTCACTAACAGGGAAAAGGTTACGTCACCCCTAAAATGGACAGTTACACAGCTATAAAAAAACAAACATCCAACACATACATTTCAAAAGAACACACGCACGTACACGCACACACACACACACACACATAGGCTAGTGGTGTCTGTGGGCTGGTTGATTCTAGGTCAGGATCAGACACCACTTATCCAGTGCTGCCTCCCTTAACAGCTGGCTCCAGATCAGGCATGGAGCAGGCACACACCAATACACACAGTTGTTGTAGTACTGCCTAGTAGCCAGTAGGGGCAGATTGGTATTAACAAATGGTGCACTTGGCATTTATAATTGTGCTTCATCCTAAAAAAAAAAACCACACGTGACTGAAAACACACATAAATTGCACCATTACATTGATAATTTCCACATCCTTGAGTGTGTCACAGGCCTTGAGGTGACACACACACACACACAGCAGCATTCTCTGGAATAAAAGACATATCCCTTTGAAATGGAAACAAAACAAAACAAACCAGGAACATAAATGGCAGCCATTAGGTTCATGTTCTATACGTTTTCATCAAACACAAAAGGGTCTTAATGACTGCACACAGCAACTCCTCCCCACTTCACTGTGCCTCAGGAGAATGAGATGTATTTTAGCTGTGAATCAGTGGTGTGCACCCATTCAGCCACACGCCACATTGCAAGCAAACCTCTTAATGCACATATGTGATGAACCTGGCCAACTCTGTGTGTGCATGCATCTGTTTGCACCCTTGAGTCCACATCAGATGTATGCCTTTCCATTCATGCCTTTGCGAGTGTGTATGTGCATGTGTGCCTGTATGCGTGTATGTATTTCCATGTGTGTGCCATGTGTTGTGTGTGTGTGTCCACTGGCCATGAACAGAAGCCCACACGTATCTAAATATAAAGCTGTAGCGTCTGCAGCGTCAGGAGTCCTTCTAGCACAATCGCATGATGAGCAAGATGAAGCTCGCTGAACCAATGGGTTAATTTAGTCTAATGTAGCACAAATAAATGGGCCACTGGCACAACTGGGCTGTTCATCTTGCTCTGACAAAGTGTCTATAAAGTAACAAACACACTCTTATACTTGTACACACAAACAAGAGAATAAACCTATTCTCACATGTACAGATAGACATACACAAGAGTGAATATCTGCACGCCCACACACACAATCCGAAGGTCCAAATCTCAGGCTCGCCACACACTCGGCCACCAGGTCCGGTGACGACACGCTGACGGACAGACACACCTCTCAAACAGCGCTACGTCACACCAAGTGAAGCAGCACTGCTTAAGAGAGGGTTGGGAGACAACCCTCATGCATGACAGATGCTGAGCAACCCCGAGGACGATGGTGGTGGGGGACAGACTGAAACTGACTGATATTTACAAATGAGACAGCATGGCTTCTGGCGCTCTGCCTTGACAGACTGAGCAGATTGATGCAACGTGCAGATCGGCCATGACTTCCTGTTCTCTCTCGGATGTGCACTTTGTTATCCACTACCATTATTTCAGTGACATCTGCAGTGTTTCCAAGTGACCGACTCACTGTCAGTGGCCGTTTTTTTGCGTTGATGTCAATACTAAATGTAGTTGGACGTATCCGCAGTATCGACGAAAGCGATATACAGGCCAGCAGAAAAGAGTACGAAGCAGCTACAATCCGTGCTTGTTTTTATTATCCCGGTTTGGTGCCAGTCACATGATAAATAAGTCATACGCCCACTCGCTCGTAGAGAATACTCCGGAGAATCTTCTGCTCCATTCACACTTGGGCTCACTCGGCAAGAAAACGGAGAGACGTTTGCGTTCACACATACAACCCCAAGGAATTCACTGCATGTGTGAAAGAGGCTATGGACACCAATATCATCCATGTGGTTCACCGTAGTTCGTTTGCTCCGATGCTTCATGCTAACTCTTTAGCACACACCAGAGCTGGAGACTCGAGACACCTCTGGCATCCACTACGTTGAGTGATTGTAGCAATTAGGATTATCTCAAAAGTGAGCAAATGAGAACTTGTAGCAGCTCTAAAGTTAAATGGAAAGTAATCTTAAATGATGATCTTAAATGAACCTGGCAGCTTTGGCAGAGTTTGGTAAAATGCTTTTCATAGCGTAGCAGAGTTATTTCAGGCAGACACACTCGAGTGGTGCGTCAGCTCAGTCAGCTGACTTGTCAGCTGAGCGTACACATAGCCACTGCAATTGCGCGGTCTATTTAAACCATCAGTCTCACTGCTCACTCTCTGCTGCTGCTCTGCTCACTGCGTTGCTCTGTTGCCGTTCATGCTGATGAAGCTCTCACCCCACCACCACCCCAGCATCCACCTGTGGGCTCTGTTCTCAGTCCCCCCTAGGGGATTACTGCCGATTGCTCCCTGCCTCACTCGGCTGGCTAGGTGAGTTAAGCGGAGGGCGATGCAACAGGGCCCTGACGCCAAACTACATCTGCATTTACATTTTATTCTCATATAAAATGTCATAATCAATACATGAGTTGGTTGACTGAAATGCTAAAGTGTTAGAGCACTGGAGCAAATGATCTACCAGGGACAAATGGATGATTTCACTGTTTATGTTCCCATCACGTAACGGATTACTGCTTTTAGAGTGGATCAAAGTGTTATGAATTTTTTGCAGAACAAAAAAATGGATGACTGGATATGAGACATTCAGCATTTTTGGGGTGAATGGCATATCTGCCTCTCTCCGCCTGGTGAGAGCAGAGCAGTGTAGCAGAGAGCAGTGTGCCACTGAGCCATGTGAAGAGTTCAGCCAGAGAGATGAGGATGAGGATGAGGATGAGGATGAGGCTGGGAGCGGCGCAGGGCAGGCCTACATTCCAGACAGAAACAGGGGATCAGCTGGTTGGGAAGCCGCACCCGGTGAACACTGTAATCTGACAACATCTCGGTGAACACGACACACAGAGATGGCGAGGGGAGGAGACGGTCAACGGACATGAGCATGTGCATGGACGAAGCCACATGAACCCAAAACCACACACGTACACACACACACACACACGCTGAAACACCAGCTCTTGGAGAAACCTTCCTATACACTGGCACGTGCACAAACAGGCAGGTGTTCAGACACAAGGTTAACAGATACATCCTTCACTGTGACAGCTCATACTCAACAGGACAAACACACAGATACACACACACATACCCCGATGTTAACCGTAACACCACCAGAGAACCATTCCTCCACACAGACAGTCTATTACACATTTTGTGTGAGTGTGAGTGTGTGTGGCACTTGCTGTGATAATGGAGGTCAAGTCTGCCCATTTCTTTCTCTCTTTCCACCAACACAAAACAACAAAACAGAAGTGAAGAAGCGATGCGAGTTAATTTATTTTCAGACTTTTTCAGACTTTTTAAAAGACGACGGATACCCTGATGAGGAGGCAGGGAGGGACGAGAGAGCAACAGGAAGAAAGATTTAGAAAGAGAGAGAGAGAGAGAGAGAAGTGGTAATGGGGATGACAGGTTAAGGGGCAGAGTAGAGTAAGACAGGGAGGAGAAGGAAAGCAGAAAGCTTCCACACAAGAGGAAGGGGAAAGGAGGAGGAGGAAGGTGGGAGGGGATAGGGAGGGGTGGAGGCCTGGCAGGGTGCCAGGGCAGGGAGTGTGCCACAGATGTGGGGGGTGGGGGGGGGGGGGGGGTGTGCTGAGTGGACAGAAACGCCCCAACACACACACACACACACACACACACACACACACACACACACACAGCTCCACTAGTTGTGTTGTTGCTGCATCAGATTTTACCCAGCAGCAGAAGTCACCTAAGAGACAGGCCCACCCAAGAGACCACAGACGTCAATCATAGCAAAACTTATGATTTTGAGGATTTAGTTGGAAGCGGAAGAATAAAATGACCACTTTTAATACGTGGATGGTTATTATCTGCTGTTATGCTCATGACATCAACTGCTCAGTATGCACTTGCTGCATCAATTCTCCATAGATAGAACAGAGTTACATAAGAACTGACACTGAGCGACTGTACACTCACATGGTGGCCCTACGTCGCATGGTGCCAGGGTTCGATCCCCACTGGGGCCACCCATGCTGAAAATGTATGCACTCCTGTAAGACTCTTGTAAGACACCTCCAATGCTCCAATGTCCAACTGTTCACCAAGTGTTAGGTTATACCTGTCTATTTGTCCGGTCGCCTAGCCTAAAAACCAAAGGCTAAATATAGATCAAATAGGACCCACTGGGGCCACCCATGCTGTACTGTATGTTGCTTTAGATAAAAGTGTCCACCCGTTGGCATGTATGTTAAAATACATTCAAACTGCGTTTCAAAACTCCTCTTTTGCTTCAACAGACCTCCCCCTGTGAGCTTCATCGTGCTGCCGTTTCATGTTAGCTTTATCTGCGGTCCTCTGGTGAGCTGTGAAGGCTGGATCTTAACCACAGCTGTGGATTTTTTCGAGATCAGAGGAGTGGAATGGAAAACGTTCTAAACGTCAGTAACGGTGACATGGCGAGCTCGCTCTCGGCGGGCGCTGGGGGATTGCGGGCCGTTAAATGGATGAGGGCTTCTTTTTTTTTTGCAGGAAAAAAAGATGTCATCTTTACAACATCTTTCCAGCTGGCTTTCTGCTCAGTGTGCTTGAGTGTGTGTGTGTGTGTGTGTGTGTGTATGACACTATATCTCCCTACCTGTCTCTCTTGCCCTCCCCCCCAACTCTGTCCTCACTCCATCCCTAGTGTCCTCCTCCCATCCTCCCCATTCTCTGCATTCCACATAGTCAGGCAACTGGTATGCAGACAGATGCACAAAGTCATCCACCTCAAATATTATTTTAAACCCGTGCTCTGACCAGACACCGGCGTGGAATCTGCCTCATACCTCATCTTCATGACTTCCTGCATTTGTGCAATGATGGAAATTCCCTAAATATTTGTCTTTCTATCATAGCAGATGGGTCAGGGGGAGCGGGAGGTGTGCTTTGCTGTAAAACTACAATCATGCAGCTGGAGGGGCAAGTGCACAATATTCCACACACGGTACCATATGTGAATTGAAGGCAGTATTTTTCTTACCTGATGGATGGATTGAAGGAGAGCCATGATCATTGCCAAGAGGCCGTAAGGAAAGCAGGACCATGAAAGAGAGAAAGAGGACAATCGTTAGAAATATTGTAGTCAAGGACAACTCTGTTTAGACCAGAATCAGAACCGGTTGTGACTTTCAGAAATACTGGTATTGACATATAAAAAAGGCAGAATGTAATTCAGAGTGTATACACAGTGTTTCCCATACAGTGCTACTGGCACTTATACATGAAACAAATAACAAAAGTGGCACAAAAAATGTGAGGAAATCCAGAACCATGGCCGAGACCAAATCAAAACAGGGCCAAATTAGGCCCCAAGACTGAGACGGGACCCGTTTTCAGTTTCAAGGCCAAAATCAATCTTGAGAACTATACACATACCAACACATGTAAAATGATGTCACATATCTAAATATACTCTTTGGAGACCCTACATTCTTTCCAGACATACTACTGGACCTACTGATGTGCTGACTCTGACACTTGGCACCCAATAATGCATCACTGTAAGGTCTAGGAAACTTCAGCACAGTCACTGGTACACGTGGGCACAACTAAAGCGTCGCTGGATATTTTGGTTCCTACAATGCAAAGAGTATCAGCACATTTTTTTGATAAGCAGAACTTAAGCTCTTCAAGGGGAATAGTAGGTGATTAAGATTCCATTACAAATCCTCTCAGCATTACAGAATCTAGGCTAAGTAACCCCAAGACAAATATTCAAAGAGTGCCGCACAGAACACCATCAAAATACGGCATCACTGCAGGTCCTGCTACGCCCGATAAGTCAGAGAAGAAAATGTGGGTTTTAGTGGAAATTGACTTTGTTTTAATTGGGTTGTGAGGGCTGATGGTGTGGATATTAGTGCTCACGCTAAGTCCTGGGCACCGTGAGAAGCCTTAGCCATAACTCAGGCCATGTGTGGGAGCCCGACCGAAAGCTAACATTACACAGAGCTGAGGCCGCTCAGGCTTAGAGACGTGTTTACCTTTAAGGCAAATGGAGATGGGTTGCTCAGCAATACCCTGCGCTCATAAAAGCTGGAGCTGAAAGACACAAAAGACTCACAAGCCTGCACACAAACACACATGCACCTTGGCGTGGACATGCACGCACATGAAACAAAGGTTTTCACAGTGCCAATGCCATGCACACACACACACACACACACACACAGAGGCGTGGGTACCTATGCACACATGCACATAAAGAGTAAATTGCACACTGCAGGTGCATCACACATACAAATCGCTGCTTCCACATATGATGCAAAACCTGATGACACAAATGCCTTTCATTCCAACCGCTCAACTTGAATTTTCATCCATACAGTTGCTGAATTCAAAGAGGTGCCCATCACATTATGTTCTCTGCCACACAAGAGACTCATCTCACTTCACTGTTGTGCCTTTTTTCCTCATCCGCATATTGTGAGATAGAGATCACCTGCTAGACGGACATGGACACAGTCTGGCCTCAAAAAAAGCTTGTAATCAAAAGTCACGTAATCATACATCGAGTTAAATTTTCTCCCGTGCATTGAACGTTTGTTCCCTCAGATGAGCATTGAAGTATTTTACAAGGAAAATGCCTCGGGAGGACGAAGTAAGCCACAGGGAGTCCAAGCCTGAGGTAGATGCAAACCATGCAGAGTAAACCTAACAGGAAAAGCCCAAAACAGGAGTAGCTACGTGCGTTGAAATAATCCGGGATGCCCTTCCACCACAAAGAAAGTTCTGAGCTAAGGGAAACACCAAACTGTATTTGGGTGAGAGTGCACACGTGTGTCCCTGTGTGTGTTAATTGCTTGCGTGTGTGTGTGTGTGTGTGTGTGTGTGTGTGTGTGTGTGTGTGTGTGTGCGTGCAGGAGTGTGATGGATGTCTACAAGGTGAGTGTGCGGCTGGAGATGGCGATGGTGGCAGCGCGTCTCGTCTCAGACAGCAGGATGAATCTGTCATATAAATCTACGGAGGGAGCCGGCGACTGACACCTCTCTCACATCACACCACTGGGAAAAAACAAAGAAGAAAAAAAAGAGAAGAGAAGAAACAGAGGAGGCGAGGAGAAGGAGGGAGAAACAAGTGGTAGGGAAAGTTAAGCTCCTTGTTGATGAGAGGCGGTAATGAGTGTTTGTGAGTGAACGCTTGTTACTACAATTAATATTCTTCAAAACTGGGGCACGCTTGCCGTTTCTGCTCATACTCATTCCTGAGTATCATTAATCATTGTTTTGGAGGGGAAAGCAATCTCCCACTGCAGTAAAACTAAATCCTGCAGCCACTGTGGGCAGGTGAGCCCAAATAATGACGGAGACTTGTAAATGAGGAAGACAAAATGACAGGAACAGAAGAAAGAGAGGTAGACGGGAGGGAGAGAGCGGGGGTCGGGTAAGAATGACAAGCCAATCTAGATGAAGAATCAAAGAGACAGAGAGAGAGAGAGAGAGCGATAAAGGAAAGATGAGAGACAACCAGAAACCCAGAAGTCAGTTGATGTATTATAAGTTGTCAGTGTCAGACAAGGTGCAGTTCGTCACTGAGCTAGTCGGTCAATAAGCCGGTCAGTCAGTCAGTAAGGCAGGTACTGGAGTCTAGCCTTCCACTGATATGGTTTGTTAAGGTACCGATACCGATGTTTTTGGATTGAAGCTGCAGATAGGCAATATTTTGTGATGATAAGCGTCTGAAACAGCATTTATTTAAGACAACGCTCCACTGAAACCAGGATAATAACGACAATAAAACATATTTGTGCAGAACTGGCTGGAACCTGATCAAAATGTTGCATCAATTCATGTTATGATTTCCCATAGACAACCAGTGTAGTATTCATTAAATGAGTAATCAAATCATATCGGCGGTGGACGACAATGCCAATATATCGGCCTCATCCTAGTGAGGTCATCAGCCAGCCGGCCGGCCTGTCACTCAGTGATTGTGTGTTTTGTAACGCCGTGCTGCCGTCTGTGTAAAAGAGAGTTCATGTCCTCAGCTCACCTTCCATCTACACAGCCAGATCAGCTTCACTACACAGCGCAGTCTAGCTTTCCACTCACAGGAGGCTACAACAATGAGACCACAGGAACACACCCTGTCTCTCTCTCACACACACACACACACACACACACACTTTCTGCCTCAGTTTCCTTGTGTTGCTGATGCAGCAAAAAAAAGTGGTAATGAGATGTGGGATTCTAGTAGTGTTTGTAGTGTGTGTGTGTGTGAGAGCGAGCGAGCGAGCGAGAGAGAGAGAGAGACAGAGAGAGAAGCTTTATTGTTAGTACCAGTGTCAGGACAGGGCAGAGAACACACTCAACCTTTATGTAAGTCTGTCATCCTTTGCTCTCTCCCTCCTTCCTCCATCCCTCTCTCCCTCTCCTCTTTTCCACAGATGCCTCCTAACTTACTACCTTAAAACCCAAACCCAGTCAGAACTGGATGTTGTGTTGAGGAAGCTACTTTGAAAGTCTAGCTTACTTCACACTGGAAGACACTGAACTACAGCAAAGCTACGCTGAAACTTGTTAACTTAAGTTACTTAGATAAAGTAAAGACCATTTCTACATCTGCAAAGTCATATAATAAAAAAAGCACACAATTGCAAAACATACCATCACTTCATACCAACATCTTCACTAGCATCTGACTTGTTAATATTTTAGAGCCAAAAATACAGTAAAAAAAAAAAAGTAAAAATAATAATTTAGTCTAGCGACCATCAAACAAAAACTACTAGTTTAATTACATGTGGTTGAATTGCTCCCCAACGCTGCTTAGGAGAAGAAAAAAATTAAGTTTAATGGGGAAGGACATAAAAAAGAGACATAAAAGATAATGGGTAAGGGACAAGAGGAGGAATGAGGGGGAGAAAGAATGCAGGGAGGATATGAGTCAGAGAAAGGGAGAGGAGGGCAGGAAAGGACGTCAGGAAATGCAAAAGGGGGAGGAGAGGAGAGGAGAGGAGAGGAGAGGAGAGAAATGCCAGTTTATTTGCCTGGCAAAAGTCCCGTGGCTCTTCCCCTTTTCCACCCCCCCCCCACCCCCCATCTCCCTCCCCTCCCACTGCTCCTAATGGCCAGATTGGAGATAAGAGGACCCGAGTGGGAGCTGTCTGGAGAGAGAAAATGGGAGATCCATCTATCCTCAAATGAGATCTACGCCATGCCCTCTGAGAGAGAGAGAGAGAGAGCGAGAGAGAGACCGAGAGAGAGACAGACGGACAGACGGACAGACGGACAGACGGACAGACAGACAGGCAGACAGACAGGCAGATGGACAGAGACATTAAAAAAATAAAACAACAGCCTGCTAAAGGGAGCGATAGCACGGTGAACTAGCACCGCCTGCCTGGACTCCTTTTCCATTAGCACAATCACATTATCTGTCCTATCAGATAGAGACGCAGACGGGAAGACAACAAACGTCTTCCTCAAGTGCTTCGGGTGTTTAGTCTCTTCTGACACGACACATCCTCAAAGTCCTGCCGAGAGAAACAGAGCCTTCCACTTGAGGTCAAACGCAGAGAAGCACCGAGGAATCTTTTCTTTGGAGGTGTTGAACTTGTTCACCAGGCTGACGAGGGAGAGAGTTCATTCTCCATTCATACGCAGATGAGCTCCAATCAGCGACAGCTCAGTGAATGGGCTGGATGCAGCGAGGTGTGGCTAACCCCCAAATCCACTGGACAACTCTTCACTATTGAGGGGATCATTCAGAACTGTTTTATAGTGATGGGAGGTGAAGTGTAGGGCACCCTAAAGGAGTGCTCTCTCCCATTAATAAAGACTGGGAGCCAGCTTACAGTAACAACCCCTGCCAACAGTATGACCTACATCTAGAGTGAAGGGGAATGCAGGGTCAAGGATCTAGAGGCATGGGGAAAAACATATACTAAGCACAGTTACACACACACACACACACACACAGCGTCTGAAATTAACATCAACCAAGCGTCAAATGCTGGGAAAATCAGTAAGGGTCATTTGAACACCTCAGTTGACCCACTTTCACCCCACTCGTTGTTCGTCTCCATGCTTGTGAAGTGAATGTAACTTTACTGAAACTCATTCTCATGTCCAGTGATGATTTCTACCGTGTTTACTCATTTGTTGTGGCTGGAATCATTTTAAAAATCGACCCCCTTCAAAAGCTCAAATTAGTGATTGCTCTATAGCGCCCCCTGTCGCCCCACCACTAGCTTTGTCTACATGGTGATTTATTGATTTGAAGACGTGTGAAAGACGGGACGTGGCAGTAAAAATAAAGAGTCAGAGTGAACCATTTCCATAGAGCATTACAGAGCGCTTTCCCGAAAAACAAACAACAGCCAATAAAATAAACAGCAAAATGGAAGACTTTTCTAAATTTGGATGCTCAAATTAATTTTAGCTTATATTTTCGGTTTTCTCTGCACCTGAATTTGGTGTGAAACTCCAGACACCCATTAGGGAGACACCGCCTCAAGTCTTCCTTTTTTTACAATAAAAGTTCTACTCACTTTTTATGGCAGCACCATTACTCCTGCAATGTGCTGACACAGCAGTCTGGGCTTTGTAAAGAATATCACATCCACATCAGTATGCTGTATATTAGGCTGGGTTTTGTTCCCTGTCCATAGCAAAATGGGGCAAAAAACATCTTGGCTCCGCTGAAAGGAAAGCTTGCGCTGGATGAAAGGGGAGATTGCGTTGTAATCATTTCTAGTCGACAATACAGAGTGACCCTCAACAATAGGGCTGCAATCAATCAATACTCATCTATCCCCCAGGAGCCATTCATCTGCATGAACTGATATATGAAGCTTTAGTTTCTGATGTTACAGAATGAAGACATCTAAATGGATTATTTATCAACCCCGAGCACGTCACAGCAATCAAATCAAAACGTCTTCATTAGCCGATCAAGTGAAATATACAGGTGTGCCGTCAGCATAACCCTGGAGAAGGATTAGGGAGCTTAGCATCAGGACCTGCCCTGGCCTCTCCCAACCCACCTGACCCCCCAAACGGCGCCGGCATATCACAACTGTTGTGTTTTCTCTAGTGGACGACTGTGACAGCAGAATGCACTCATTGTATTTGTAGATAAAGATGCTCTCTCTCCATGTGAGGACAGAGAAACCTTTATGAAAGAGAATCCCTCCCAGAATTCCCAACATTCCCAACATTCCCATACGTTCATGCTTACACACAAAAATACGTGCACGCATGTGACCCAATGAGGCCCGTTTCAACATACAAATGTGTGAGAGCTATCAAAAGGAGATTGATCACATCACATATTGTCTACTAATCATGGAAATATGAACCTGCAGCCCATTGCGAAAGCCGAAGCTGTGGGTGCCCTGGAGAGACTCAAACTCCCTCAGCATTACAGCGGTTACCACCTTTCTGTTAAGTGAGTCATGCAAGACCACAGGAACAAGGATAGGATTTCATAACTTCACACCATCTAACCCCCCATTACTTCTAACCAGAGCTGAAGTCAATAGCAGCACTTTACGGTAGAAGACTAAAGGGAACGCTGAGAGGAAATCACGCCTGATGATATAAATGTAGGAAAAACAAACGCTGAGAAGGAGTGGATAAACTAAGAGATTTGGGTTTGACTCCCCTGGGATGTAAGTGTGTGTGTGTGTGTGTGTGTGTGTGTGTGTGTGTGTGTGTGTGTGTGTGTGTGTGTGTGTGTGTGTATTTGAGGCTCACATTTGTGCATGCATGCATGTTAAAGTGCGCACTCCAGCCGGCTGAAGAGAGAAGCAGTCTGAGGCAACGTGAGGCAGAGTGACAGAGATGGAGTGAGAGAGAGATCTGCACCGTTAGACCACATTACAACAATTAGTCAACTCCATGTGCCCCCCCGTACCCCTCCTCCCTTCACCGTCCTGAGTCTCCCCGCGGCAGAATCTGTACGCAAGGCCGCTGAACTAGAAACAGCTCTGCAAACAACTGGCTCGCTGAACATCGGACTTAACCCCTCACCTACCGAGATGCTCCGGCTAACAGTCCTCTTGGTACAGTAGTCACGGCAGCTTCAGCAACATGGCTGTACAGAGCTGGTATAGCTGTCCTTGCAGCTGTCCAAACCTGCTCAATAGTCCTCATTTGCGCTATTGTGTGTAACACGCCATGGTGGAGCTCACAAGGGTTAAAGTTTGAAAAAAAAAAAAGCAAGATGGTAATAAAACAAAAAATTGGCTCTTAGGAGGGACGTTTCCGAGAGCTGTTTCCCCTAAAGAGGTATAAGAAGAACAGAGAGCTTTTGAAGGAATATCAGGGAGTGCCTCTTGGCACATCACACAAGGAATAGTTGAAGCTAAAACATTAGTGCTATGCGTTCATCTGTGTGACGATGAAATAATAAACTGAAACAGACAAAGGATGAATAGGGGAATTACAGTTTCTAAGACAAATATTGTTCCTGTCTGTGTGTGTGTGTGTGTGTGTGTGTGTGTGTGTGTGTGTGTGTGTGTGTGTTCGCCAAAACATATCATTATGATCACCCCTGCTATCCAAAAGCCACCCAAAGCTGGACCCTCTGCAATCAAAAAACAACAACTGTAGACAGTCCCTCACATGTACCTGCAAAATCCCTTGTTTAATTGCTTTCATGACATTCTTCATAAACCAGTTTCACCATTAAAAGCCCATTTGGCCTATTGATGGTCATTCGGCTACAGAGGTTTAACCTTGTAAAGTGCCTTTAATGACGTGGATGAGTTCTTGAACTGGCAGCTACTTGGGGAAGAAGTGCTTAATAGTCCGCAACAGCGGCAGCTCAGTAACACAACGATCGTCTGATAAATTAATCAACAAGTCACGGGGGACGCTGCACGGTTTTGTGGGAGTGAGTGGGGTCTTGGTGGGTGATTTATCGCGGAGCATTAGAGAGATATTGGGCTGGTGGCCTCCGTTCCTATCCCTCCCCCTCCAGAAAAAACCTCCAGACTTCTGCAAAAGCTACTGAGCTGGAAGTGCTGAAGATGAAGCCGTTCTGAAATAGAGGAGGGCTGGGAGGAGGAGAGGGCAGGATGGTTGGAGGGGCTACAAAGGTCAAAAAGGATTACAAAAAAGAAAAGTGTGGAGGTAGAGGGAAAGACTGTGTGTGTGTGTAAGTTAGAGAGTGGCTGGTTTCACACATCCTGAGAGTTCCTGCTTCACTCCCATAACCTTCACGAGCATATTAACCCAGCGACAAATGGACCATCATCAGGTCTAGACCAGCCAGGGTTTCTTTTTCAACTAAGCACCCAAGACTCTTAAATAGTTGCCTCATCCAGGATCATTAAAACATATGGAAACCTAACAGGAACAGCCCCACTTTGCATTCAGCCCACTGGATTAGGCTGTCAGGGGTTCAGCGGTCAGGAAACACATCATAATATAGTAGCATAGTACAACCCTGTAGCATAAGGCCATCGCCGCTACCTAAACCCCAAACGTTGAGCTTCACATAAAGTTTGTCAGGATCCATTCACCTGCTGTAGAGTAGTAATCACAACCGAATATTCACCAAGTCCTACTCAACAGCACACCGCTAAATCTAAACAGCCAAACCTTACTCAACACAGTGTCAGGGCTGCTTAATTGCAGTAGCCAGTCACCTCTTATTTCATGTTATGCAATTGACACAACCACATGGCTTCACCACGGTGACACAGGTACACTATGACTCATCGGTCATGATTCTGTTGGCTAAAGTGGCGCCGAAATGATGTCATTCTGGGTTGAGTTTTTTTTTTTTTTTGGGGGGGGGGTCGTCATTATAAAGACCAGTCAACGGCTGACGTTTTTATCCAGAACAGATGCAGGGAAATGCACCAAGACTTTGGCGAAAGGAGCCATTGTTAATGTATTGTACACTGATCCCCATGCTACATGGTACTAGGTCATTTATAATGCTAAATGGCCTGCAGTGCGGCATGATGGTTTAACATAAAAGCCTATTGTAAAACGGTCCAGATGCTGGCGATAAAATGAATAGTGTCATTTCCTAGACTTTAAACAAGTCAGGAGCTGCAGACACGCGGCACATGCAGGGCTTTACCAGAACTTTCCAAAGTATGACTGGAGGTCGAGCTGAAAACTGTAGCTAAACTAAAAGCTTGGCTCTCCTTCGTTCTTCTCCTTCGTTCTCTTGATTAGGCTTGAGCAATATCAAAATGTACCTGTTGATAAAATTCCTTTGATGACAACAACGATAACGTCATACAATATTATCATTGCTATGTCAATTAAAAAGATGCTCATAGACTATTTCAAATTGAAATGGTAGTTCCTCCATTACGCCTATTTTTTTCATCTCAACCAAATGAATTAGTAGCCACATTGTGCATGTTGGAAAATACAGAGCTATGATATAATCATGCGAGACATATGCTGCAGCACACATTGCTGCACTTTTCCTGTCATTGGTGTTGAATCACAGACCTTGCTGGATTGGGATTGGCATTGGTCTGGACCCATCACTGGTGGAAATTCCCTTACCGATTTAAAACTTCTTGCTTGATTTTTGTCAGTATAAAATGCAGCTTCGTCACACAGTCAAAGCCATGTTTCTGAAGCAAGCAGCCTAATTAATCTCTCTCTTTCTCCCTCCCTCCCTCCCTCCCTCCCTCTTGCAGTTTCGTTTTTACACACTCATACTCTGCCTCGCTGTCTCTGCCTCGCTTGATAAAATACTTAGGCTACAACATGTCCCTTTGGCAGTCCAGTCTAGTGAAAACTGCCCTACAACACTGTTTAGACTCACTCTCACCTTGTACTGTGGTATATCCACTCTCCCCAGCTGACTCTGGTACTGGCTCACATAGTCTATGAAGTTACTAGCAGAAAGAACGAGTACAGCATCGTTGTACGTATCAATTAACAATAGATATTTAGACTTTTTTTATAAGAAGATGTTGCAGTTTATTACTTTACTATAGATATATGAATAAAGTCAATTTTGGTGGAATTCCCCTTTAAACTAGAGCAAGGAGAATAAAATCTTGGGTCCTCTGATCAGTCTCCATCTGTTTTCCACACAGCACCACGCAGGTCTTAATGTCAGTCATCAGTCAGCGCTGACCACATTAGGCCACCAGCCCTATACTCAGTTTTCAGATATACACCGATCAGCCATAACATTAAAACCACCTGCCTAATATTGTGTAGGTCCCCCTTGTGCCGTCAAAACAGGTTTGACCCGTCAAGGCATGGACTCTACAAGGCACATCAATGAGCCTTGGGCGCCCATGACCCTGTCGCCGGTTCACCGGTTGTCCTTCCTTGGACCAGTTTTGGTAGGTACTAACCACTGCATACTGGGAACACCCCACAAGACCTGCCGTTTTGGAGATGCTCTGACCCAGTCGTCTAGCCATCACAATTTGGGCCTTGTCAGAGTCTCAGATCCTTACGCTTGCCCATTTTCCCTGCTTCCAACAACTTCAAGACTTGACTGTTCACTTGCTTCCCAATATATCCCACCACCCCTTGACAGGTGCCATTGTAACGAGATAATCAATGTTATTGTGGCTGATCGGTGTATGCTAACGATGTAGCTGCAGGGGCTTTGCTGGGGTAAAAGGGTCACCAGAAAACAAATTATGATGCAGCCAACAGATGTGCAATGGAAAATCAATGGCTAATGTGGATTTATAATGGAGCGGCTGTGGGGGGCTTGATTGTGGGAAAGGAGATCTCAGGAGAAGAGATGGGTATAGATAATGGGGGAGGGAGAAATCATAATCAATCTATCTGTGGTTGCATAGATAGACTGCATCCTGTGCCACTTGAATGTCAGGATTGACAAGAAAGCAGGACAGTAAGAGAAAGACAATATGGGCGGTCCAGGCCATGGAGAGTCGAGTGAGGAAAGCCAAAGAAGGGAGCACTCTCCAGAAAAAGGATTATTTGAACCTGAACAAATGGAATATCTTACTGATCTCAATCATAGCTGGTGCTGCTCTCTCCCAGATAAGTCCCCCAGCAGGCCATTTACAAAGGCACTGCTGCCTCAGGGGTCTTGATTAAAGAGAGCGAGAGAGACCTAACACCTCTGGAATGTGAATCACAAGACACTGGAAACACCACAACATTGGCTCTGAAAGTTAGAACTCGTTAGCCTGAAACCAGGATGTACTCCCTACGAGAGCTGGCCGATGGGCTTCACATATTAAAGCAGGTGGAATATAGTTGTTGCATTACATGAGGATCCAGAGAAATTCATGCATCGTTGGGTTCTGGTCTCTGAGATTCATAACCGAGAAACAATATAAATTCTAGTATCATCAGTACAATAAAACGGCAGACTGAAAAGTGTCTCACACCATTGGCCCCTGGAGGCTAGTTGAAGCCTAGCTTGACCAATGAACACCCTCCTGTAGGCTCACAGAGCCGTGGTTACAGCCTGGCTTAGCCAATGAAAACATTCTCCCCTTGTCATCTCCTTGCGCTCCTACTGGTTGCCGGTGACCCAGCGCTCGAAGGGATGGTCTGATGTGGGCATGGTGGACAGTTAGTGCTGAAGCATTTATTTCGGTTTCAGCTTAGAGCCACTTTCTGTGTCTGCTCCCATTTATATCAGCCCAGTGCAAAACCCAAACAGGTTTGGGCAGAGTGGAGAACATCGTCTTCGACACAACAGTCTTCCACAGAAGTCCTTTCTTCAGTCTGTTGGCACTTGTTCTGTGGCGTTTCTTGGCCACTTGTAGCCCTATCGAAGTCTAGCAAATTAAGCAAGCAAAGTAAACAAGGCTTTGTGCTACAAACACAGTTACTGTTCTAGTTGCTGGAAAATGATTTAATTACTGAGCTTGGAAAAATGTATAAAGACTGGGAACCCGACTATTTCATCAGTATTCTCGACTTACTAGCGGCGCTATCACACCCTATAATTTGGAAGCTCACAGAGGTCCATCAGGGCGAACACCGGCATCGTTCGCAATTAAGGCAACAATAATGACAAAGACGGTGATAACGCTCTCCATTACAGTCGGTGCCGGAGGAATCTGTCCCTTGATAACCTCTGTTTGATTGGACACTTTAATCAAAGGACCAAATGTCTGTGTTCCAATCTCATTATGTGCCAGAGCAGAAGGGAACACACTATTGAATTAGCTTCAAAGTCAGCCTGGAGCCTCCAACTCCTTGTACAACATTTTGTCTGCGTCTGCATGCTACACTGCAATGCCCCTTGCTTGTTAGTGAATAACATCAAGTACAAAAGACTGAGACTGAATTGTGGCCAGGAAAGTTTACTCAAGATGCATCTTTGGGAAATTGCACAGAAAACAAACAAAAAAAAAGTTCAAGTCAAAGTTTGAGAGCCAGGGCAGTAAATAAAGTTGGCTTTGATTTCTGTCCACCATGCCAGGAGGCAGAATTGTAAACAGTCTCAGACAGATTTGTGAACTAAAAAGTTGGAAAATCAATAGAGGGTGAGTGCTAACTCAGGGTACTGGGTGGGGGGAGGGGGGTAAAAAGTGGGGTGCTTGACAAATGTTTCTTTGAAGCATTGATTTCTCACTCTGTCTGTGTCCTACATTTTCTCCGTCTTCTAAATCTCGAGTTAATGAACTGATTCTCTCACAGCCGTGAATGCCCCTGAAACACAACATCTCTATTAAAAGACAAAATATTGAGAAAGTGTCTTTGTTTATATCACTGTTGGTCCTGGGCAGCCTTCTGCATGCTGACAACATCATCTACTCACAGATGACCAGACAACAGATGTGTTATTATCTGCTTATAGTTTATTGCTTCTTTACTTCTTTGCATGCCACGATGATATAATCTGACAGACTGTGTTGCAAGCAAGGAGAGGAAGGAAGCGCCTACAAATGTATTTGAATATCACTGTGCATGGCTGTGTTCATTGGCGAGGTTGGCCAGCAACTGACCAATCACATCCCTCAGCCCTGGGGCAACACAGAAGCCCACGGCAACACAATTCACTGTGTGACTCCATCATCGCCGTGTGACCTCGGGTAAAGCTCTAAATCTAATACAGAAGTATTACTTTTGCAAGCCACAGAACGCAGCCTTATTACTTGGTCTGAAATATGATTTTCTTCTGCCCCGGCATACAAAGAGGGCTTCTGATCTTATGGGATGGATATAGCAAACAACACCATGAGTAACAAAAACAGTTTGCAAGGGGTATTCAGTTCTAATCCTAATCCACGAATCTCTGGTGCAGTTTTTCCCAGCATGAATATCCAAACACCAGCCCATAGTCACACTGGTACGATTACAATTCATATGTGTTGGTTGAGCTATGTGAACGGATAAGGTCCAACAAACAAACCATTACACTGACTGTCCTCTAATGATGTGAGAGTCTGCTTCCCTCCCTGGCCTCCAAGAGATAAACAGGGAAATCTAAATATACTAGGAGGGCACTGCAGGACAGCCAGCCAAATCAGCTGGGAGGAGTCATGTGACCAGAACAAAAACATTTGTAAAAGGCATCTGTAAAAGGGGAAGGTTCCTCTGAAAACAAGAGCTGAGGGAGGCTGAGCTTGACTATAGAGTGACCGATGTTCATACTCTCAAAAACATCCACGTGAAAACAGACTCTATACTCGTGTATCACAATTTATTGATTTCCAATCTTCTCAGCTCACCAGTGAGAGATAAATGGAGACAAACATACACAAACACAAAAGAGCACACACCTAACCTGCTGCTGACCCTAACACAGAGTTATCCAAGCCATCTCCCGGCTGTTGACATGCTCTTTGGCCTCAACGCAGCTCCCTAGCATTCCATAAATGAGTGCAGAGCTCTGCGTTGGCCCAGATGACCGGGGCTGGACCGGCTCTGCAGACGAGCAGCCCTAGCCCCGGCTCTCCTAATGAGGCCCTTTAATTAGTCCTTAAACACGGGGACCAACCGGCGCTTTTTGCCCATGCTCTAATCAATAGCCATGACATTTCTGCTCTGAACTCCTCTAATTACATGAGGAGGGAGAAGCCTTGCTTTGTTTCTGCTGCCGTTCCAATTCAGCTGCAGTATAAATACCATGCATTGAGAGCCTATATATGGAGAGAAAAACACTGAAAGAGCTTGCAGTGAGAGAGGAAGGGATGGCTATTGATTTGTGTTTGTTTGTGCTGTGACATCTTTTCCTATAGAGTTTCAAGGGTGAGTGTGTGTTGATAGTGTGCGGTGGCTACCGGCTGCAGTCTTCTCCATGTCATCACTTAAACATGGTGACACCTCTAAGATCGTTAACATCCATCCCAGCCCCCGGCCTCGCCTCGTCGCAACTGCAACTCTGGGGGGGGCGTGGCCGAGGGGCGGGCCTCTTGCCCTGTGGCAGGATCCCGAGGGGATAAGTAAATGATCTATCCATCTTGTTCTATAGCGGTGTAGACGACCATGCATTCATACTGTGAGAACCACAATCAAGTTGCTGAAAGTCCATTCATTTCCTATAGAGCTGAGCAACCAGGCCGATGTGTGGATGGTCAACAAGCTTGTCGGCAGAGAAATGTCGGCCACGGCTGAACTTTTTGCGGTCATCAGCCATCAACAGCCAATCCGATTTGTGTGCTTCCTTGTTTCCCTATAGTGATATAGTTTCATCCTATGAACAATAGTTCCGCCTAGCAAGTGCAAAGTGGGCGGAAAGTGTATTACAACTAGTGGTGCATCGATCGGCCACTCTTCATAATCGGTCAATAAATCCTCTAAATAGATCATTGGTGATTGGCCAATAACTGTTTCAACTGCCCAATCCAAAAAACAAAAACTTTCAATTGCCGGGTCAGGAAACCGATCAAACCTGCGCTGTAAAAACTATGAGTCAATTAGCCGCCGTCAGCAGAACGTTGGTACATAGGCATGTCGTCCATCTGGGACTGACGTTTAGAGTTTCACAGCCTGTGAACAAAGATTACAACAGTCTACTATACTGGACAGGAGGCAGAAGAACTTCTCATGAGCTACTAAAGGCAATAGGGGGAATTGGTAACGATGGCAAGTGTAAGTAATTGTATTGATTTCTTTTCTGTTTATTTTGATTAATGCTGTCGAATGAGTGCTTGCCAGCTAGCTGTGCCAACACGGTAATATGACGTAATGTTATAAAAGGCAATACCAAAGAAGTGATAAAGTAAATACCAAAGAAGTGATAAAGTAAATACCAAAGAAGTGATAAAATAAATGATTTGCCCGTTCAAAACTTTGTACTTGCACACTAAAACTACATAGATGCAACCGGACATGCAGTCGGTCTGAATAGATCGACCCATCACCCAAGTCGCTTGTCACACACACACACACACACACACACACACACACACACACACACACACCCTGCATTTCCCTTACACAGTCTCTCCTTCTCTACCTCTCTTTCATACACAAGCATTATGGCTACCTGCTTGTACTCACACCCCCACACAAATGAGGCACCAGCTCCGGTGTGAAGCGTTACCATCACGTTACACTACCTCAACCACTTCTCTATCGCTTCTGACAGTCCACACAGTGACACAATCAACCTCCATAACTCCCCTCACGAACGTCCACAGTACTCATGTCTCCATAAAGCGAAGAGGTGTGGGATGTGTGCACTGGGATCCATTACAGTATCATTTTACAGGGGGATCACATCCTGTACTACCTTTGAGCATTAGACATGGCAGCGGTGACCTCCTCCTGACTGAGTAAATGTAGGGAGCTGCTGCCAGCACTGCAGCTGAAGTACTGCTGGAAGAGTGAGCTATGCCAGCGACACATTCCTCCAAAAAAGATTGTATTAAAGTAGAGGAAAGTAAAGAAGAGTTCACTGTGTGGTAATAAAACAGTGTGCACAGCCCTTTACACTGTGTGGCCCCAACTCTCCAAACCAATTACAGGTCTGGAGTGTCTTCCAAACGTGAATTGAAATTGACAGAGACATTACACCAACGCGTCCGTCTACTCTTTCTCACCAGACCGCACATTCATTTTTCCATCCTTGTCTCTTCCACTGATCCAGTGACTCCAAGGAGAGGGAGGCACCATATGGCTGCATGCTGCTCCAGCCTCCACTGGGACCATGCAGCTGGCCAGCCACTGCTGCCCGCCACACTGAGAGAAGTGAAGCGAGCAGACCTTCCTGACTTTAAAGTTGATACATGTAGTCATTACCACATGAAATGTAAATAAACAAGACCATCACCCAGAAGATCGGCCTCTGAACTGCATTTTACATTGCCACCAGGTTGGATTTTGTATTGCTGTATTGCTTTACAGCACAAAAATCAAACAGAGAGGCAAGTAGCAACTTCCTCTTCGTGTCAGAAAGCAAAGGGGTTTAACTAACTAGTTTTTCCAGCATACTAAGAGCCACTCGGAGGGAAGCGTTATCTGTACTAATGAGTTGTGTGTGTGTGTGTGTGTGTGTGTGTGTGTGTGTGTGTGTGTGTGTGTGTGTGTGTGTGTGTGTGTGTGTTCAGGGCTGTACTGAACATATGTTTCTCCCTCTCTCTCTCTCTCTCATCCTAACATTTCATCTAACGGTGAGATCTGGTGGGCTGAAAAACATCAGGTGGAGAGGATGGATTGCAGTTAGGACCACCAGGAACGGGGGGAAGAGAGAGAGAGAGAGAGAGAGAGTTACTATTGGTTGCTTGCACTCATTTAAAGTCTCTAGATAACAGTGTAATGTGCATACATGCAAAAACAGGAGGAAGAGTGAGCAAAGAGGTAAAATAATTAGAAGCCATGATGAATTGAGCTATGAAGTGGAGATGGAGGTTTAAAAAATGTGTGGAGGACAGAAGGGAAGAGAGGAGGACATATGAGAAGGAAAATGAGGTACAGGCCAAGAGAGAAGAGGAAAGACTGAGCTCACTTTCCTTGTACCCCAACATTTACATTAGCAGACAGGAACAAGCATGTGGAGGGAAATAAATGAATACATCTATAAACAAATAAATAGTTGTGAGCAGAAATGAATAAATGAGACAATTAATATGAGAAATGATCTATATAGTAATTTATTTATCTACTCTGATACTGAGGCTGCAGTGTTTCCCATGCATAGGCTCATCTGTGGCGCACCGGCACAAAACTGGCACCATACTGTACCAAGATAAGGGGAAAACAGGGCTGTGTGGCTGTGGCAAACACCGCCCAACACTACTGGCTGGTCATTTGTCGGCCTGACTTGGCTGACAGCAAAACAACTTTGTCTGCAATAAACCTCAATGCATCGTCGACATAACTTCACAATCCGGCCAGAAGTTGACCGCTGCCAAGAGGACTGGCCGGGCGAGCTGGTGTGAGAATTAATGTTCGACATCCGGAGAATTAGGAGATTTGGCTTCCACTGCAGAGGACGACGACGCTTCGGCTGAGTAACTGATTTTCCCTTTAGACACAACAAGTTCAGTCAGCTGCTGTTACAGACACAGAGGTCGACCCCGTCGGTCCTAGGAAGTTGGAAGGAGTTTTCTATATACACAACTAGCCTCATCTCATACTAAGTTTAATTAAAGAGCAACTGAGCCTTATTTATTAGTGAACTCCTGGTGGAGACCATGCCCACTGAAACATCTTATAGAAGTGGAAATACAGAAATAACTAAATACTGAAATAAATGAGTAGAGAAATAAATAAGATTATTTATTTATTTTTCTTGTTTACGCATGTTTTTCTCATTTATTTATCGATTTACTTTTATTTTATTTATTTTTATTTATTGACAGATTTCCCTGCATATTATTTCAAATATTTCTTAATTAATTATTCTTAAGGATTAATGTATTTATTCATTTACAGCCGATTCTGTCCTGCCCATAAAAAAAATCATCATAAACTGAAGCAGGTGAAGCCAACATTTGTCTCCCTCCCAGGGCTTTCATAGTCCACCTCAACAATTACATCAACTCCAGGAATACGTCTAGCAATAAAGCTCTCATAAAGAATACATTACTATATGGCCTTTGTTTCTCAAATATTCCCCCCCTCGCCATGAATTCTGTAATAACCGCAAAATGGAAAGACTGCTGTAAGCAGAGCAGCGCTCGCCCCTCAGGAATACTTACAAAGCATTATGAGCAGCGAGTGAAGAACACACTCTACCTGAGGCCAGCTATTCAAACTCCAATTGTTCGGGGGATGACAAACATGAACTTCTTCTTGTTCTTGTTCAGCTGAGAAACCTTTTTACAGGGAATAAATCCAAGGGACCAGTCTTACCTTCACACGCTCTTATCCACAGTTTGTTTGTGTGTGGTGTGGGATTTTATGCAGAGATGGAGCGATTCCTTTGTCTTCTCAGCAAATCTAGTGTGACTGAACCTGTAAGGGACACCTACTGTGTACTGGGAGTGTGTACAAGCATGCACACACACACACACACACAAACACACACACACAGCCTTGGATGGACCTTGACTTCACATGGAAATGATCTGATAGGATGCTTCCGTCAACACACACACACACCAGTTCAAGGTGGGCCGAGGCTTCGCAGCTCAGCAAAAGACCACCAATGTTCAGGATGTCTCCTTTGTTAAGTTATGTCAAGGGGTTAAGAACATGCCGCTCTTTGAAAAAAAAAGAATATTCTCTTTGAAAATGGAGCTAGTGGCCTGGGATCAGAGCAGACATCTGTTGTTTGTACAGCCATCATTTCCCAGAGTCATAAGGAGTGGAGAGTGGAGAGGGCCCTAAAAAGGTTTGGAACAGGAGATGCGATGGAAGATCAAAGAATGAGCAGTTAGGGAATCGTACACACACACACACACACACACACACACACACACACACACAGATACACACACACACACACAGAAACCGAAGCTGGGCCAGCAGTGCAGTGTGAAGACAGAAACTGGTTGCATGAGTGAAAGATGACATCAGACCACCCACATTCCAACAGGGCAGGTCCAACCACATATGTAGCATAAGTCTACGTAAGTCTGCCTCTCTTCAGCTTCCTAGTACACTCCCCCTCTCTCTCTCTCTGTCTCTCTCGTTCTCTTCCCTTCTTCATCCCATTTGCTTCACTTCACTTTCTGAATTGCCCTCTTTGAATGTTTCTCCTCCCTTTCCCCAGGTCAGAGATCAAAGCCCCAGGTCATGCTTGTCCTCTAAAGAAATCACACCTACACAACTATATTAGCACTATGTCCGCTTCTCATTTAGCTTCTATCTTCCATAGTCCATCGCTTGGCTAGGGGCTGATTTGATGCCATCTCAGTGCAAATGAAGTGCATGTCTGTGCAGAACAAACAAAACCTAGTATATTGATAGAGGAAAGAAAATCATGTTTATCAAATCAGTCAGGAGGGATGGGGGGGGGGCTGTTGAATGCAAAGCTATTAGCAGTAGAAGCAATCCATCACAGCCTCAGAAAACAAAGGGGGAGAAAAGTGTGAAACGTCAGACATGAGCGATTGAGCGAGAGTCAACGGATGACAGGAGGAGAAGAACAACTGGGAAAGTAGGGTAGATAAAAAGAGAGTATGAGAAGGAGAGAGGGAGAGAGAGACTGACACACACACACACACACACACACACATAGACACACCAAGTTACCATCTGCCTGCTGCAGTAGGTGTTGCGTTGTGTCCTCAGACACCCTCCCTGTCTAATAGAGTGGTGAGATAGGGCCTTATGGGACGGCGGTTTATCGGCCCATCAGCCCCACACAGAACAAACCACTCTGCCATTCCCGCTATCAATGACTAACACCACAGAGGAACACAAGGGCTTCCCATCAGGAGCGCTCCTTCCTCTAGGGTATTGAATAATACTCAACAATACTAAGAAAATAAGTGGAACTTCTAAGAACGGAGGTACTTTCATGATAGGATACGGGTATTCAAGCCATGCTGTACTCTGCAGGAGTTTTACTGGAAGGTAAAGTTAACGTAGCCTGCAGACTCCACTATAGCAGCTGGGTATTTAGTGCCTTGCTCAAGCGCACTTTGGCAGCGACCGTTGAATGAGGGGAGAGTCACTCATTCACTTTCCCCACCACAATTTTCCAGCCAGTGGCGGCGTGATATATAGACTCAACTACAATATAACATTTAATGTGAAAAAGGCCGTCTGCAGATATGAGGTGTTTCAGTCGAGCAAATCAACAAGCTGGCAAACACAGTGGCTGTCATAGTATTGGCTGACTCTACGCAGGACCAGGGTCTGGGCCCCGTGGGGAGGAATGTAAGGCATATGGCTGTGATTAAAACAGGGGCAGCGCAGCAGCACAGCGTCTACATTACCATGCTGCCTATGGGGCTGGAGGAGCTTCATGAGGGGCTGAGCGAAGTGGCAGAAGTGGAAGCTGAGATCAAAGCACGAGGTGAAAGAGATGTGTCAAGATCCTCGAGTCCAATTAGGGCGGAGGGGAGATTTCTACCTGTCTGCTGTATCAGTCGAGTTTATTCCTTTCCAATGAGCGGTGCAACTGGAAGAATTTCAACAGCTGTCGACGTCTCCCAGCTGCCAGATCTCATTGGGGTTTAGAGCAGGAAGGGGAATCTCAAGCTTACGTACAAGGAAATGACACGGAAATTAAGCTCACATGTATCACATTTCTATGTAAGTTTCAGCATCACACACAAACCAGCAACTTTTTCTCTCAGTGAAGGCCCTGTGTGTGTGTGTGTGTGTGTGTGTGTGTGTGTGTGTGTGTGTGTGTGTGTCCATCTGCCGTTTTAAAATGTTTGGCTGGCATTCTGCCGCTTGCTAATGAGCTGTACACAACTGGTTTACCACACAGAAACACACACACACAGACGTTTGGAACATAGATGCTAAGGTAGTGAGAGTAGTAACGAGGCAAGATCATCATATCACTTTGCAATAAAATCATGCTTTCTTGCCAGGAAGAATCTAACCTAATCTACCTTTAAGCTGAGAAAAGCTGTTTGAAACTCGAGGCCCCAGATTTAGACTTTGCAGTCGGCAAGTTGAAGCTAGCGCACTTCCCCGTGTCTCTGAACAAAAAAACAGGTCACGGTGTCAGGGTTCTTCTGTTGCTGAACCGGTGACTACCGCCAAGATGTTACCGTTCATGAACACTTAAAAACAACCCCAGGGCCGACCCCGCTGTACCATCAACAGACTCTTTCTCCAAAAGAAAGTAAACTGTTGATGATGCCAGGCAGCTACTCAGGACATAATAAGCCTGCGGGTAGAGAAGTCTTTTCAATCCATGCAATAGGGGATGTTATTGATTCTAATCACCTTCTTTAACCACTTTGGTGGACAAAACAACCTCTTAAGGTCAGGCTGTAGGTGTACCAAACCCACGTGGCACTACCAACCATTGTTTCTCACACAGTTTCAGAGAGAAAATGGCAAGACGAGAAAAACTTGCCACACTGCTGCGAGTGTCTCAGTCTACTGATGTTTTCCGGGAATGGTCAAAATGAGGAGAGAGCGCACAGCAGAGGACAACAACTCCAAGACCATTACCGAGTAGGGGTCAAATATAGGGAGGATGCAACAAGGAAAGAAAATGTAGCTTTGATAGGTGGTGGAAGAGAAAGAGAGAGACAGATGAAGACTTAGTAGAGAGAGGGATGAGGGGGCGGGGTAGTGGGAGAATGTTTACACTCCTCCTCTTTGAGCGGTGGGAGGGAGTGATTATGCAGACACCAGCATCTGACACATCTGAGCATGCAGCATATCAATCACACACACACACACACACACACACACACAGAGCAGCATATTGCCACAACCTACCCATCACATCACAGATTCAAAGGCAACTGTGGTATTAGGGGAAAGAGAATGCAATAACACCCATAACACGCCTCGCACCGAAACAGGAAATGAGAGTGATTTGTGGCTGCTGATTATTGGCGCAGTCCACTTTGGGCTGATTAGACAGGGGGAGCGACGGGGCACGTCCATTCTCCTTGACGTGAAATATGGAGGTAATATCTGTCGCCTTCTGTTGAAGGATCCCGACAGCTTAACGATCCAGCCCGCTATGCCTACACACACACACACACACACACACACACACACACACACACACAAACGCATGGATAAAATCCAACACACAACACATCAACACACTCTAGTTTACCAACCTGGCCAGTCTGAGATTATTTTGTACCAAAGGGTACACAGGGACGAGAGAGGCCAAGCCAGGTTGGCGAGTTCAGCTTTGTCACTTTTTGTTCTTAAGTTGCACCAAGACGATTTCCACCCCGTGACCATAACAGACACCTGGAATTCATCTGGGCAAATAGAGCAAATCTACAGCATCTCAATTAGGGGGATGGGACGCTCTTCTGTTGCACAAATCTTGCCCAATGCAGCTTTGAAGTGAAATATTACATGGTCATGTACGTTTTATGACCTCCACTTTCAATTTCAAAAAAAGACATGAGAAGTCAATGAGAAAACGTGTGCATTTGTTTTTCATGCAAAGACACACAACAAACAACTGATCCTGGCCAACACTGCACACACACAAACATGAATTCAACCGCCCCCCCCATTTCATCTGGCTCAACCTTTTCCCACCCTACCACCACTCCCATCATCAGTCCATCCAAGGCCTTGTGTTGGCCCTGCTCCCAGTCACGCTTCACCTGCCCTGTGATGGAGTGATGCAACAGCGCTGCTAGAACAGTGTCAACACAGAGTCTGTTTAGTGTGGGATCGCAAAGACAACCAGGCATCCAGGCCCAAGAGGCGACACTGACCCATGGGAAGGTGGTAAGCCTGGGGGCAAACGCCAAGGACGAGCCCTTGGAGGAGATCCTCCTCTCCTCCATGGAAAGAGAGATGAGTTTGAGGTGGTTGAAGGGGAGACAGCAGCAGCAGCACGTTACAGGGTTTGGCCTCACGTGATGCAATTAAGATTCCCGGCAATATGGGCCAGGGGAAAAAGGATGGAGGAGGGGAGGCAGGGGATTGAGTGGATGACAGGAGGAGGAGGGTGGGGGGGGGTGGCAGGGTAGAGCGGCAGGGAAGGAGATTGATTTCAGTTTGAACGCTGGAATGAGTCTCAAGGGAGGGGCGTGGCCAGCGCGATTGCCGCACCGGCCTCCTCCTCAGTGTTGCTTCAGCTCAGTAAGGCTGTGCCAAACGAACCATACACCCCGAGTTTATAACAACGTATTCAGAGAGAGTTCCCTAGCGAGAGAGAGAGAGAGAGTTCCCGAGAGAGAGAGAACGTTTTAACATACCTTTATTATCAAACAAAGACACCAATTAGTTTTATCCTACTGTTACAATAACATAAAAAAACAAGCTCCTAACAATCAACAAAACAAACAACAACAAAAACACACCCACACAGTATTTAGAAAATCATCTTTAGTGAGTTAGCAAACAGTAACGCCCCCCCCCCCCACTCTTTTTACACACCGAATCCCTGTAGCACCATTTGTCATAAAACAAACCAAGATCTTGCATCCTCTTATAGTAGAGAGAGAGAGAGAGAGAGAGAGAGAGAGAGAGAGAGAGAGAGAGAGAGAGAGAGAGAGAGAGAGAGAGGGGTTATGTGGGGCTAACAGGGTTTCCCCTTCTGTCCCTGGCCCTCTCTGATGGTACTAATTCCCTTCACTGATCACAGCAGAGAAGACAGATAGGGAGGAGGAGGAGGACGAGGAGGAGCAGGAGGAGGAGAGCTGGGAGCTGCTGCAGTCAGACAGGCAGCCATGAACCACGATACACAACATGCACTGTCACATTTAAGATTTCAGCGAAGTTTATTCACTGAAATCTTTAAAACACATTTAGGGTTTCCTGTTTGCAACTGAGACTGAAAGATACTAAATCATTAGCTGAAGCTGATTGTTCAATTTCTCTACAATAATCTGTAAATGTGTACCAAGGACTTTAGACACATTTGAGAGCAAAACTATTGATGTTTACATGTATTTTGCAGGATCATCTTTTAAAAATATGTCACTGATGAAGACATTTACATCACGCACGCAACCCAAACACGCCCAATCCCATGGTACTCGTCGATCAGACCGTCCTCTGTCTGTCACCGATCCTCCTATAAATAGAGTGATGGGCTCGGTGGTTGACCCGGGCCGTGGCGCTGTGTGCTCTTCTCACAGCCAGGTAGACTGAGATGCCTCCCTGTACAGCTGGCGCTTAGCAGGGCAGAAACAAGTCAGAGAAATGAACCAGATGAGCAGGTACGCACGCACACACACAATCAGACGTGTGTGTGTGCGCGCGTACATACACACACACACACACACAGGCAAACTCAGACCTCCTCCCCCCGTCTCCCTGTGTCTGCTCTAATTCATCTGAGTAAGTGTCAGAGAGAAGGGAGATGTGTAGGGGTGTGTGTGTGTGTGTGTGTGTGTGTGTGTGTGTGTGTGTGTGTGGATCACTAGCACTGTGCACTATAACTGGCCAATGGAAGGAAAATGTGTGTACTCCAAGTTGGCTGAATCTGTAGAAAGACTATAAGAAGCAGCACGTGTAAACAGACAAGCTTTGCAGAGGGCTGATGTTTCAAATACCAACCCATCGCTGAGTCACACCTAACAATGAAACAATCGCCCCGTAGAAAGACGGTATCAAAATATAGAGCGGGTCTATGTTTAGAGCAGCAGAACAAAGTCACTTTTATGACCTTGTCTGTGCCTTTTGGCATACGATTATTTGGGCGGGAGTTACACACACACACACACACACACACACACAGAGGGAGAGCCTGTGGTCAAGAGTCTGGATGTGATACATGGAGAACAAAGCAACACATTTTTCCTCTGCTCCCTTTGACAATGGTGTACAAAGCTGTGACGTCATTTGTTTAAAGCAGCATTCAAGCGTAACTCACTTCCCAGCTAAAAATGGTTCTGTGGAAACATTAATGCTACTTATATCTGACTGCTGCCTTTCAATTCCTTCAAGCAAACTCACGCAGATTCCCTTACATCCTGCATGTACCCGCAGAACCGACGGTACATGCTACGTCTTTGTATAACCTCCATTATGAAAGCAGTGGTGGCTTCAGAGACTATATTACCTTTTACTAATGCTCGCTAAAATATTCCCACATGTATTATGAAGTAAGTCGTCATCAGACAGTTTGTCATGCTAATCCCTTGGCCCTCTCTCCTCTCTGCACCATAGATTAGTAGAAGCTGGGCCTGAAGAGGAGCCAGCCTAGCTTATCTAGCAGGGCAAAGCTGTGGGGGAGAAAGTTGATGTAGAGGAGCGAATGACTCTCTACTTCCTAGAGCTTACTGGTAAAAACACACATATCCATTCACCGCTGTGTGGAATGGATGTAGTCGGCTCTCGCTCCAAAATATCTGGATGTGCAACCAGTATAAACACAAATCTATTATATTTTCATTTGGGTTTTTTCCTCTGAAGACCCTCTCCTCATACAACTTCGGTTTTATACCACTAACTATGATGTATGCTGTGACTTCACCTCATGAAGATTCATGTGAGCCTAAAAGATTGATTAACTCCATTCCTCAAATAAGAGGTAAAGTGAGTTTAGGCGGCTTTACCCTCTACTGCATCCCTGCTTACTTAATATAACGTACTGCACTATGAAACTACTCTCTGATGAGCAGATCAATCCAATCCTTAATCTGGCTGAAGGTGAATGGGAGTTCAACAAAGCCTGTAATGGTTTCATGTTGTTACTTTTATGAAGTAACACAAGCGTCACAACCAGAGACTCAACTATGCCCAGATGTGGACAATGATGCTGTTGTACCTCGCTGTTTCTGCAGAGAGACGGGAGGAATGTGGTCTGTCCGTCCACAGACAGCTAAACAAAGTTATCTGCCTGCAACATCATGAGACTAAGAGCTTCTCCTCTCAGCTCTTCACTGCCCACCACTGTTTATCTACTGCTTTCCAAGTGTGTGTGTGTGTGTGTGTGTGTGTGTGTGTGTGTGTGTGTGTGTGTGTGTGTGTGTGTGTGTGTGTGTGTGTCCACGTGTGCGTCCAGGGAGATTTTATTCAGTAATCAGTCAAGCCCCCGGAGACGGCCGGGATTTAGGGCCCCGTTGCCATGACAACCAAAAGGCCACCTGACTCCAATCACCTCAGACGTCATGTTTGCACTCTCTAGACAGACAGACAGACAGACAGACAGACAGAGGATAAGAGTGGAGGGATGGGGAGTGCTTAAGTACAGTATTTAACCAGGGTAAAGACAGACGGGCCAAAACTGCGGCTCGATAGATAATCAATCTTTTTTAATTTCCGTCTACCGTCGGTAGGGCTTTCTGATTTAGTGTCAAATACACTTTCAATGCAAGCACAGGGAGGTTTAAGTGGCCCTAGGGAATTTGCATTTACCAGTGCGGATACAAGAGCACAATAAAAAAAACAGGTGTGGTCACATTTCCTGTGAACCCTGTAAATGCACTCTGCCGCGGAGCCCCGCCCATTCCACCTGCTGACAGGTGCAGCGGAGGTGTGCTGCAGTTTCACCCTAACCTGTCCGACTGGCTCAGCTATGAGAACAGGTGCCTACACACATCACTCACACACACACAAAGAAAGGCTGGTTCATCACACGATTGCTATCTCAGGTGTTGCCACAGCGCACACTGGTGCCAGAGTAAGTCATTTCTGTTGAGGGACATGGAGGCTCCATATTTGAATCTTTACATGAGGAGAAGTTTAGCTTTTTCTCTGCCTAGAACCCACACTGAGGAATAAACCCAACCAAGAAATGAAGAAACTTTGTTTTGCACTAGTCTGCGTGCTCCTGTGGCTATAACTAATCATGATACTGGAGGTGACGGAGCTCGAAACCACGATGTCTTCCACATGCCCCACTTCTGCTGTGAACAACTCAGGAAGCATGTGTGACGCTGGAATGTGCTTCGACCGCAAACCGGCTGACCAGAGACGTCGTGATGAAGAACAGAGAACAGAGAAACTGGCCGGGTAGGATTCCAACCATTCCTGCTAGGGAGGCATTGAGCCGTCCGGGGCTGCAAGGAGGCTAGTAAACAAACCGACTCACTGCACCTACTGGCCGTATAACCTTTGCTCCTTTTCAGGGCACTTTGGACAGGGAGGGACCTCGGATCCTCTCAACCAATGGACCGTATGAAGATTTAAAAAAAAGCATTGACCCAATAATCTTACAACAGCAAGTCAGAGAGCACTGAATCTATATGAACACCTGGCATGCGGGTTTCATGTTTTAATCAAGTAAATATTTGATTGGTATATCAGTGCTTTCCAAGGCTCTGCACACATGTGACAATACTGACCAATGAGGCTCACCGTAGTTTAAGGAGGAGAAGGATATGTGAATATGAAAAAATTAACAAAACCAAAAAAATAAAATAAAATATTGACATCTAACCCTTATCTCCATGCCAACCAACTACCGGCGGGTGTCAGGTGTCAGACGATGACCAGACGGTACCAGTATACAGGGTGTCAATCACAGTCCACATCTTTCCCATTGGCCTGTTTGTGTTTAAACACTGAGAATAACACAGCGCCGCCCGCCACTCATTCCATTACGTTGAGGCCTGAGGTGGTTGGAGAGTCTGGGCCTGGGCTCTAATCCATGACAGTGTGCAGACCGTGTCCCAACCCCTACCATATACAGGGCAGGAAAAAGAGAAAATGTCAGAGCCCTGCTAAATGTCAACCGGAACAAAGGGAATGGTGGACGGAGAGGACACAATGGGTTGAGGAAGTGACACACACACACACACACACACACACACACACGAATTAGGGAGGGAGCAATGGAGAGGCAGAGAGAGTGACAGAGAATCTGAAACAGAGCTGAAGAACAACAAAATTCCCTTCAGAGGAGAAAAGCACTAAAAAGCAGAGCTCAGTAACATGTGACAACACTACAAAATCACTCTGCTTATCGCGCTCGCTGGAGTTTCCCAGCTGTTTTCTGTGATAACATTGTTCAAAAGTGCACGGTGCCTTCTGTGACCCTGAGAAGTCTCTGGACCTCGATTCACCACTCGTAATAAATTCGCTCTCACAACAACAGTACCCTCCAGTCATTACAACACAACTCCACCCAACAGGCTTCAGCCAAAGCCCCACAGTCACCGAGACAGAAAGAGTGTGCTTGTCCACAGTGACTCAGCAAGCAACTAGGCCAAAATCCAGTTCCAACTATCCCTTATCAGCCCATTTACATCAAGAGGAATAGAGATCAAGTGCCTGTAAAAAAAAAAAAAATAAAAAATACACAGTGCGTCTATGTGCCCTCAGAGTCTAACAGCCCCACAGGGAAATTAGATTCCTTGTCTAATTTATAAGCTCTGGAGCTCAGTAGAGCTGGAGGACATGGAGGAACGTCTGTGTTCGGCGGCAATCTCCTGCCTGTTTTTGCCAATGAGTCTTTAGGAAAATAGGTGATTCTCTACGCGTTAAACAGATTGGCACAATACATCACTGGTATAGGATCTGTCATTTCACAGCGAGGTGCATCGAGTGGGGACATCAGGGGGGGGAGGACGGGGGGTGTGTGGCGGTCTGAGAGTGCGATCGTATAAAGAGGCGTGCTGATGTTGCACATTGCTTTTACAATGACGCGCTTGGCTAGGGAGATTCAATTCCAGAGCCGGGGGGGAAAGATGAATTCTGTCTGACAATCAGTGTGGCCCTCATTCGCAGCACAGTCTAATTTGATAGGCTATCTGCAGGAATACAACTCAACGCACCTGTATAAACCAGTCCAATCCTATCTCCTCCACTGACAAATGAAGTCAGGTAGGTAGTATAAAGGCTGGGAATTCAGGATGTGTATGATGAGGTTGTGCGTTCATCACAACGGCATCATTTCAGACAAACTAATAGCAGGCCAGGTGAAAAATTCAATAGAAAACCTTTTTTCAATAGAGCCCGGCTGCTAACTTTTCCCCCAACGTTTACTCCCAAAATAAATGGCAGTAATCCCGAAGTACATTTCACTGTTCCCTGTGTGTCGTAACATCCTCTCATACAACCGGTGGAGAGAGGTGCAGAAGCGTGGCCTACACCGAGTGAGAGCCTTACTGACACTGACACACAGCAGACACCTGAGAGAGACAAACACAGCCGATCTGGACGGGCCAACTCTAAACCCCAGCTATGTAAACAGAGCATTCCTGAGCAGTACAGGGTGCAGCGTAACAGTATCACCGTGTGTGTGTGTTACAATACTCCTGCATGTAAACTTATGAAATCTCTGTAACACTGCATGTGTGTGTGTGTGTGTGTGTGTGTGTGTGCGATAGGAGTGGTGCATTACCAAGTGGCAAATGAAATGACAGACCCAGCCCACAGAATCCCATGCTCATTTGACCTAACGCGCAGCTAAAAACACATGGCCACATAAAAGGGTTGAGAATAGCATCGACAGCATGCAGTGTGCGGTAAGCCTCAGCTTCACACGGCCTCTGTGAAGACCAGCGACAGTCAGTCAACGCGCTGCTTAGCAATCATTGGATATACTACAAATACAGGCTAGTACCGGAGGGGCCCCGAGTCAACTCAGAATCCTACTGCATGTGGCTTTTTCCATATTGGTATCAACGATAAAAGAACTGTATTCATCCTATAATACATTTTAGAAGGATACTAGACAACACCACAGCAAAACTCAGATATCCCTGTGTGCAAACTCTTTCAATCAATAGCAAACACTAATTCACTTTACACTATTTTCATTTTGCAACATGCACAATTTCTAAAAACATATGAACTTAGTCAATATAGATCCTTTATTTCGGTTAAGAAAAGGCTCATTTTGATGAAATAATGATTGTATGGTACATTTCTGTACTAATTGCACAAAGGGTTGAAAAATGTTTAACGATGCCTGTAGTTTTTCATATAGTACGGGTTCTGAATTATAGAAGCAAATGGACTCCCACTCAAATGGTGCTTCTCCTTCTGAGCTCACTTTCCATCAGAATACCGCATGGAAGCTAATTTATACCAACGGCTCTTGGAGCGAGCGCAAGATCTTAAGTGGATTTGACTCTATGTCAAATTCACTCAGGAGGGGTATGTGTGGGGCATATGGCAAATTGAGAGACAAAGAGAGAGAGAGAGAGAGAGAGAGAGAGAGAGAGAGAGAGGAGAGAATCAGGGAACGTGGAAGAGAGAGGCATCAATTAGATTCTGCAGACTCCCACCGCAAATTCCTGGCGAAGACGTATAGTTCTCTTTTAACACGAGAACAGGATTATGGCAGGAAAATTTGCAGCCGAGGTGTGAAGATTCATAGTTGCCGCAATAATAGAACCTTTACTTGTTTTGATTAATGAGATATCCTGCTCAATAAAGAACAAGTGTTGCACCGCTTGACAGTTTGATAGCGCAGATACAAAGGAATGAAGTGTCTCACCTCTGACTGACTGATTGCCCTGACTTTGTCTCTTAGAAAAGAAGAAGAGTGAGAGGGGAATGTTAAATAAAAAAATAAAAAAATCCTATCCAGATCAACAAATACTTTACAAATAATTTTGCCAAACCACTAATTCCAACCACCAAAGTAGTTCTTCAACGATTTGTCTATGTAACCTACATCTGTTTTTCATGTGATGGACAACGTTGAAACCATCGGTCCATTATCGGCCAATTCCAGTTATTGTTTTGGCTTTCCCCTGACATCTCTTCCCAACTATTTATTGGCCAGATGGGGGTTATGGGCTGTAGCAGTTTGTGGGGGATCGTCGTCCACATTTCGTGTGATTAAAGAACCACATCAGATGGGGGATGTGGATGTCTCACCTCTAGCTGTCTGATAACGGATGTATTTACGCTATGTTTTTGTTTGTGTGCCCCGTGTGTGTGTCTGTTTGTTTCCATCTGAATGCACTGAAGGCACACAAGAGAACATAAGAAAACATAAGAGAGCAGGTTTGGGTTGCCAGTGCTGACCTGCAGGACGAGCATGAGTCGTCACGGAAACAGGCGGCTTCATCACTGTCAATAACGTCAAAAGACAGGCCATTAGCGTCGTCGGTGGATGCCAAGCGTGGAGAGAGACGACGGCACTTTATCCATCACCAGTGACCTCTTAATTAAGACCCAGTCATTTCACTGTCTTTGCTTATTAGTCTCTGCTTGTCTAATTAAGATCCTATCAGAAAGCTTTTACATTTGACTCACTGTTTTGGTTAGATGAAGCCTGTATTAAAGTAATGACTAATGACAGTATGGGCTGATTCTGTCCCTGAAAAATGAGGAGAAAGTCTGCCGTGGTTTTCATATGTGTACTGACCTTTATGTTCCACACACACACACACACACACACACACACACACACACACACACACACACACACACACACACACACACACACACTGGAACAACATAACGTTTTCGGTTTGCTACCATGGTGATCAGAGCAGACAACCCATACCAGAGCTGAAGTTTCCAGTTGTGTGTGTCCACATCAGACAAAGAATTCTTAGCATTTGTTTTACTTTACTTTTATTCTACTTATTAACCGCATACGGACAATTTGGATAATCTCGGCTAAGTTGTCAATTACAGAAAAGTAACCTGACTTTCAAACAGTCTAAACTTTCTGGGCGTCACTTTATTGTGCTGTGTGCCTCAGCCCATTTAGTATCCCCCGAGGTATTAAAGAGGCGATCGTTTTTTGTTTGTTTTTTTAAATACTATTCGACTCAAATCTGGTCCACATTAACGGTCTTAAAGATTCATTAGGGAGGTGTTGATGAAGCAGTGAGTCTGCCCAGTAGCTGTCCAGTAGGGCCTGATAGACGATCCAGAGCAAAACTGGACATGCTCAGAGACTAGCTTTGCAGAAACTACCATTCCAGCAGGGATGTGCAAAACAGTACAGACAGACAGGTGCAGACGAGGCATTCTGAATCAAGGATATAGGTTACCTTTGATAACTGCTGCACACAGTATCACTTGGCCCTCAGCTGCTAATCAGTTATTACTGAGCATCCATCAGCACTGGGAGGCCACCTGCGAAGCTGATGACACAGCACTGCACTGCACCCCCCCCCCCCCCCCCGCCGCCGCCATCGTAAGAGATTATCGAAGCCATTTGGTGGACTGGCGGTTTCCAGCTAACCACGAGACACACATGCTTTCTCAATCACAGCTCGCTTCAGCGCTGGTCTCCATCACACAGGCCTCTATTGGCCAGATGGGAAAACTTAAGGCAACTCCTTAATTGTGCACACGCCATGCACATACAAAAAGATGTGGACACACACGAGAAGAAATGAATTACACACACATACACACACACACACACAAATACAAACATACATTTCACAAACACTAGCATTTCTTTCCAGGTAATGTGTAGTGACAGCTAGGCTCATAAACTAATAGCACGTTTAGATTCATTACTGACATTGGTGAAGGGAGTAAATGTCAAAGGGGCTCAGAGTGAGTGCGATAATTCCTGATTGACTATGAACACATCAATTATTGACACACTTCCCGGCAGAGCACCGCCAGCCCTGGGTTTGTCAGGGAGATGGTCATTGGTGCACATAAACACTAACACATGTTACCAATCTGTCTTCCCTCATTCAAGTCTGGTGTGGTTTTCTCCCTCCCAGCCCCCACCCTCACCCTTCATAGCGACTACCACCCACATAAAGCTGTCTTCAACGCTTTGTCACACACTGTCATCCATAACCGCCGTGAAGTGACCTGTTGGAAGATTCTTTTCATTAGGAGACTTAAGCAGAAAAAAAAAAGGGGGGGTGGTGTAGCCATGTAGCTCGACTGAACCCAGCTCAGACTGGGCTGCCTCTTATTGAGAGCCGTCACAATCCACATATTCACATGACAAAGAGTGTGGAGAGAATAGATGAAGACTTCAGAGGGGAGAGATGAAGACAGAAGAATAGTGGGAGAAAAGATGAGGAGGAGGAATAGGGCAGCGTGGCTCAGCAAGGCTTCGTTGTGTGCCACATAATGGCCACCGTGGGAGACCCCAGGAGTTTGGGTGAGGGTGTGGGTGGGTGGGTGTTGTCTGCTTGCTGCAGTGGACAACAGACTCATGTCTAAATCCTCTTAATCAGGACTAGTCCTCTAAACCCATAGATACCCCCTTGTTAGGTGTGTGTGTGTGTGTGTGTGTGTGTGTGTGTGTGTGTGTGTGTGTGTGTATGTAAGCTTCTGATGAACTTCACATTAATGGGATTTGTGTAATCAGACCCCAGGGCCTCGGCCAGAACATTATTAAAAAGGTAAATAAGAGAAGAAGAAAAAACAAGCGCCGGTATCTCCAGGAGCCTGAGAGATAATGTATAGATTTTCTGGGCGCAACCACAAAACAAGAAACAAAGAAAGCCAACAATTAGCTTTAATGGCAACAAATGAACCCCACATAGGCTTTTATCGTTACTTAAGACGGTCTAGCATGTGGCAAAGTCTGCTGAGAAGAAGATTCCAGAAAAACGAGGTGCAATTAATACAAGCACTGAGCTGCGTTTCCATTTGTAGTAACAGCGGCTGAATTGAGACATTTTCAACGGACTGGCAGGAAGGAGCATTTCTCTCTGGAACATCTCCGTGCAGTCGGGCCGAGTCTCAGCCATATTAATAATGCCTACAGTCTCTCTCGCTCCCATCATTTTGCTTCCTGGTTGCTTTGTGCCCGCTGGAGGCATAACCACATCTCATCTGAGTTTAACAGCAGCAGAGCTGACAGAAGACTCAGCCTGGCACACACACACACACACACACACACAACCACACACACACACTTCTGCTATCTCCAGGCATGCATATGATCCGATTCCTGACTTAACACGGGAAAAGGAACAGAGCGGCCTACGCTCAAAGACTGCAAAGACTGCGCACAATGAAGGATGGCAGAGTGACAATGTAGCTTGAACTACTTCTGATGTGACAGCAGGTCGGGATCTGGACCTGGAACTGAATTTCACCACACAGCTATTGCTACTGCTGCCTGCGAAATTCACAGCACTTGCTATGAATGCTCAATAGGTACCCCTTGATATTGCGAGTCATTCTTTGGTTGAATGACAGATGAACGCCCTTAACCCAGAAAAAAAAAGCGTGACTATAAAGCCGACTGAAACAACATGCTTTTTTTTTCCCCCAGCATCTTGACGTCCCGTAGAAAAGCCTTTGATTCGAATGTTTAGCTGCTCTGGGGTTGTAGGCATCACCGTACCTCCCAGCCGGGGGATTATGCTAACCAGACAGCCGGATTGACAGTGTGGGAATAAGCGGAAGCCTTGTGAGGAGATTTGTCAAGTCATCCTACGCTTTGGACAGGTTAACACATACTTTGGGAACTGAAACCAAGATATTCAGCCCCGGGACAGTTTTCCCACTGTGTTCAAAAGGGAACTCGCAATTTCATCGTCTGACAGAAAAAGAAAACAAAACACGAAATAAATGACTTTGCCCCACAAATCCTTGAGGGTCGACCATTGAGGGAATAAACTGTTAACAGATTTTCTTAGCATTGGTTCAGAATTAGACTGGCTTTGAATGGTTCTCAAGGACACATTGTGTTAAGAAAACACAATGTGAACATTGTGGTCCCCGTGTGGTCCCGGCTGACCACGACTAGGACCACATTATGATCTCCTTACCAACTCGCTCCCAGGCCAATGGCAACAATTGCCTTAGAAACCAAAATACCAGCTAAACTTGCCAATATAGACCATAATAATGGTCATTCACAAAAAAAGCAATTCATTCTGAGTGGCACAGTCGAGTGACGTAGTTGCAAGATGCAAATGGTGCACACCTTAGACAATGCAGGAGAACAGGTTGGGTCTCTTTGGTCTTGCTGCCCAGTGGCATTTCAAAAGACTTGTAACAAGAACAACTAGCAGTGTATGTAAGGTGTCATTTGCAACAAAGCCATTACCAGAAACTCTGAACGCTCCGTTTGTGCTGGAGTAACAGCGTGAAGCAAAACAGCAGATTTCCCTCCAAATCCAACCTGGTGGCACATCATGTAAACTGCGGTGTGAGGCCGGTAGAGTCTGCTAATCTTCTTGCCGGTGGTCTGATGTGTTTGCATAACTATACTGTCTTAACATGGATGTGGTAATGTTTGATTTAGTGATTTTACAATGCTGCAATGCTTAACTAACCATCCTTGCAATCCTTGCAAACCACTGAGGAGCAGTCTTCCAGTGAAAGGATGGGAAACTGGCATGCGACCGTCCCCACAGCGGCCCCCCACCCCACCCACCCCTCTAAAGTCTCTGTCGTAAATAAGCTGGACCATTCTCTTCCTCTGACAGAGTGTGTAACTACAAGTGCCAAGTGTGACCGACTCCCATTCACGCTCGATACAACAGGCTACACTTGAGCTAATCAGGAAGAGAAAGATGATCCTCAGATGAACAAGACAAAGAGCGTGTGTGTGTGTGTGTGTGTGTGTGTGTGTGTGTGTGTGTGTGTGTGTGTGTGTGTGTGTGTGTGTGGTCTGTTTAGTTGGTAACTGGGTGTCCCTCCAGTGTATTTAAACACAGTTCTTTAGCTGGGCACTGACACACACACCTAAATAAATAAAACTTAAAGCAGGCACGCTGCTTATACTATACACATGTGAATTTTATCTTTCCCTCTCTTTCTCTCTCTCTCTCTCTCTCTCTCTCTCTCTCACACACACACACACCCACACTCACATATTTACACACACCCTCAAATTGAAGCCAAAGATCTTTCCTAAAGCCAGGCCTAGGAGAGGAAGTGAAGTGCTGTCAGAGAATACAAAGGTGGAAGAAGGGCTGGGTGTGGAGGAGTGTCCGACATCCTGCTGAGAGAGAGGAAATAAACACTTCCATATGCAATGCTTGCCAGAAACACTCATGCTCAGTCTCTCTCTCACAAAGAGCCTGGAGTTAATACAGTAATACAGTGCAGTAAATGTGAGCAGGAGAGGCCTAGTTAGCAACTTGCACTACTATATGAAAGAAAGAACATTTTCTGCTTCCAGAAATTTACAGCCGAGTCCAGAGCCGCCAAGAAGGCATAGTTCATTGTACCAGCTCCACAGTATGATGCAGCTAGAAAAAAAAAAAACACTGGCACTCTGCAAATGAACAAGGCTGGCTCTCTTCTTCCACATGGGACTGACTGAGTGACTGACTGAGAAAAGTGCCTATTCAAGTGAATTTTAAGAGTCTTCCTCGTACCTCAACAGACTCTTACACACATACAGCTCCTCGATCCATGATTAGTCTGGGAAAAGGAGGGTTGGATGGGTGGCTGTGAAGAAGCTTCAGAGTGTGTGTGAGAGCCCAGTCACATGCAGCTAATGCTGTTGACTAAGGTGACCCAGACACACACAAAGCTCCTGATCTCTGGACGCTGTTTTTCATGTCCGACACACACACAAATTTGCATTACAGTACCTGCGAGGACCTTCATTGGCCAGTCATTTCCTAATCTGTAACTTTAACCCTCTCCACTACATGTCCAACCCTTAATCCAACCTAGACCCAATCCTAATCTTAACTCTAAACCCAAGTGTCCTAACCTTAAACTAACCTGTTAATGGGAGAAAATGTCCTTACTTTTTTATATTTGTATCCTTGTGAAGACATACAAGGACACACACACACACACACACACACACACACACACACACACGCACGCACGCACCTCCTATAACAAAAATCACCACATTTATTAACATGCCCAACATATGTACTAACAATGGAGAGAGCAAGACCAACGAATCTGCTCTCATAGTAAAACCTCTCCATTTGTGTGTGTGTGTGTGTGTATGTGCGCACATTTCTCCTGACGTGAAGTGTAACACAACATGAGAGTGTGTGTGTGTGTGTGTGTGTGTGTTTATATGAAACATCCCTTAATTACATAATCCAGTTACCGATTTTCCCACAGCTTCCTGCATGGATCGATACAGACTAAAGTGGCCATGTCATGGCTTGGATTCAGTGGCAGTGCTCAGGGTGTGTTTTGCAGTGTGTGTGTGTGTGTGTGTGTGTGTGTGTGTGTGTGTGTGTGTGTGTGTGTGTGTGTGTGTGTGTGTGTGTGTGTGTGTTGTTCTCTTTTTCACATAACAGGTCCCAATGAAACCCTAAGCAAACTATACAATCTCTGCAGTAGTATCGGTTAGAGCCTCTTATCAGCTCAGCACTATAAATGCCGCTGTGTGTGTGTGTGTGTGTGTGTGTGTGTGTGTGTGTGTGCGCTAACTTGACTAAGGGGAGTGTTGAAGCATTCCGACATCACACTTTTCAACACATGTCTTTCTACTGTTGGCGGACAACATAAACAGAAGGCACCATGCATAGCAGAGAGCCAATACACTGCAGCAATGAATCTCCTCATATCTCACTTCATTAAAGCTGTGAAAACGGCACAAGCTCCGGGTAAAATTAGGTCACTTCCATTTTACAGATGGCCCTTGTTGCAAAGCATATTTTCTCAATTAAGGCTGATTAGGAGGGAAATTCCCAGACAGCATGAATTATTAAAAGTTGGAAATGGAATCTGATCATCCGATCATGTATGGCAGTGACAACCGCTGTCCCCAGACGGGCCCTGGAAAAAGGGAGCTGGGAGCACCGAGACAGCTGATTGGCTCACAGAGAGAAAAGAGTTCCCTCATATTATCTAGAGGCATTAAAAACTGCAGAGGGAATGTGGGGCTGCCAACACTGAAGCTAATGAAATAAGACCATAGTGCTTGGAAGAACTATATATTGTTTCACAATGATGTATGCCTTTGTCTCATGTACATAGTAAGACTGCTGCGTCGGCAGCGGTTTGTTGTTATTTGCATACATAATTTAGTAATTTAAAATAGTGCAAAGATGTTTCCACTTGCGTGTAACATTAAAGCATTTTAATTATACATCAGTCTCAAAGTAATAGTGATACCTTGGTATAATTACTGTAAACAAATGAAATGATGGTCAAGAGAGCCACTATCTCAAGCCAGTGGTGGTGTTAGTGCTAGTGTATATCAATATTAAGACCGCATTTCTCTTAAAGCTTGTTGCTTCCTGTCCTGTCTCTTTGGCTTTTCTGATGAGAATCAACATATTGGAAGTGATTTTTCCATCAGCAATTTGTCCAGCCACAAGTCACAATGTAAAATGCAGTGTAGAGGCTGCCAATCTTCTCTGAAACCATCCCTTTTGTTTATGGTCATTATACTGATGTATCAAAATGAATGTGGTAATGATGTATTGCTGTTAAAATGCTAGATGTAGCACCATTAAAAAGACTGGTATGACTTCTAAATAGACCTAGCCTGTATTGCCGCCAGTGGTCGCAAGGTAATAAATATGTGAAATTGTCCTTGAAGAGTTGTTGCTCTTGTGTCTGCCTTCATTGGAAGTTAGTGTGGCCCTGGCTGGCTCTGAGCATCCCCACAGCAGTCTGCTTTGCCACACTGGGAGCCTGTCAGAGTGGCTCAGTATCAAACCACATGGCCTTGCTGAGTCAAGTTGACCATGAACTGGCCAGACCGGCCACACAGGCCTGATGTTCATGCTCCTGTTATCTGCAGGAGTGTTGGGGTTTGGCTAGTCTATATGAGAAGTCAATAGATGTAACGCTAATGGACACAACCAAAAAAGGCCCATTCCAAGCCACACTAGTACAGATCTCTTTACTAGTCCACTGTCCCCTGAGAAAATACTATATTATTCCTACAAAAGACTTATAATGTGTCTTATAGTACTTTTTAGTATATTGTATCTCCTATGGTATCAATATATTTCTATACTTTTCCTACAGTAACTTAATGTTCTGCTGTGATATTTTCATGGCATCCTTCTAAAATGTATTGTAGGATTACTAAAGGTCTATTTTGTAGGAGTACGCTTACTACAAGGACTGGGATGTGTGGCACAAGACATGATGACTTGTGTTGAATATCAGTGTTGTTTGTTGTTTTATGTGGAAGATGATGGGTGATGTAGTGAGCTCACATTTGGTAGTTTCAAAATCTTTCGGGACATTTCATGGGGCAGGTAAGGCTACAAAAGGGGAAAAAGTAGCCTAATAAACAAACAATGTGTGAGCTTATCTTGTTTACAGCCCCCATACCTGCCATTCTCGCATATGACAAGAACTTCCCGCCGAATTCCATTCAAAAATCTGAATTTAACTTGACCTTGCTTTTCGCAAAGGAACATATTTTATAAAATATGACTCAAGACCTTTTCTAAATCTTTAGCACCCACTCTGCATTTCGGGGTGCATATAATACCACAAGCAGCACTTATTTCAATATAATCTCGACTTTAAAAGTGCTTCCCACTGCTCGTCACTTTCCACCACGGTGTATTTTGGCTAAAGTAGACTCTGGGAGTGAGAGCTGAACTAATTCTAAAAGTTGAAAATGTATTGAAATTAAGCTACTTGGTGGATTGTATGTGTGCAGAACTGAAGAGTAGCTCCGACTGACTCATAAGGGATTTAAGAAATAGTTTGTGAGCTTTGTACCAACAAGCTAGGCCACATTCAATTTTTGAATGGAGTTTGGCGTACCGGCTGGGGTTACAGTCACTGGAGCGCGCGCTGCAGGGCGCCGCTGTCTCTGCCATTGCTTACCTTGCCTGACAGTTTTCAACCTGACGGGACCTTTGCAGTTCTTTATTACTGTTTGCACGTCGTACAGGGGCAATCCGGATATGGAGAGGTTCTCCACTTCCAACAGCAATTCCCCTTCGATTAATTTCCCACTTTTGTTAACTACGATATCCTCGTTAACGTGTCCGATGTAGGCGAACTCTCCGTTCTCCGCGCCGCCGCGCAGTGGCACATTGAAGTCACCACGGGCATCTTTGTAGACAAAACACTCGTTCACTTTGGAGGTCCAGTGGTTTTTCTTTTGCACGGGTTTGGACATTGTGAATGGTATAACCCGACACCTGACAGGTGTTCTCTCCGACCGGGTGACAAACGGACGACAGCAATGCGTCTCAGAAAGTATCTATGTGTACAAATCAAGCGCAGCAAACTTTCTTTCTCCTCCACAGAAACATGAGTGCGTCTGCCAGTATTGTCCCACAGTTGTCCTGCAGTGAGAAATCAAGCCATTCCTGTCCGCTCAGCGACTTCAAACGGACTCCTTACTGTGCAGATATGGGTTTTCTCATATTAACATCTTCGTCGTTTAATCCCCCTTTATCGATGTCATCTTACATCTGCCCCGGTCCCACTCGCGTCTGTGGTGTCCACTGAGTAAATCCTCTGAGTTTTTTCTCTCAAACTCACTTTGGACGGGTTTCTTTTCCCAGTTTACGGCGACCGGACTCTTCTCCTGTGTATCCGGTGACTTTGTCGGTGGTTTGACACCGTCCACGGCTCCTTTAAGCAGGTACAACGTTGTCGTGTGTTTTGCTGATTCTCATTCCCACTCTGCGAGCTAGTGTGGCGTTGGGGATGTGTTGCTGCTCACTTGCTGCCTTCACTTGCTGTCTGAAATAGTACTTACACGAGATGAGCGCACATGGACGAGCTAACAAAGTGGGGATACAGTATGTATAAATAACTACTTGGAAAGTACTTGGAATTTTCTTTGATAGCCGAGTTGCCAAGATGTGACGTAAGGGGGCGTGTCCATGATGGCCCCTTTTACCAACAACTCATTGTAAAAGTGAAACTATTACTATTGTACGTTGTTTGTCATTCTGTGAAAATAATTACATTACAGTCATGTTTACATTACATTACATTACAGTATACGTACAATAATCAGTATTGTTTTGTTTAGTTTTTAACTCTTCAGCTTTTATTAGTCATGGAGTTTTGTTTTTAATAAATTAGTTGAATCCTTAATTACATGTATGATGTGTATTTTCTCCTCTTTTTTTATGCCGTTGCAGTATCTCTGTGGTGCAAGATTTCTGAAATACAGTCACCAAAGAAGTTCATTTTGTTACAGGGTCCATTTTGTTATTATTTCTAACCAAAACCAACTGTGTATTTACAGAATACAGTCAACCTCTATAGACTGATATAAACCTATATGTTAGGCTATTCGATTCTTAGTATACATACTAGTAAGTAGTAATAATCTGATGTAAATTATATAAAGAGTGGGTATTTTAAAGTGAAAATGCTTTTCTGAATTGAATTTCTGTTTATTTTGGTGGGTGTTTACTTTATGATGATCACTGACTGGAGGTCATAGTTCATCCACATTTTTATTTACCACTGTATCACTGTTTCTGTCCGAACACAGTTGTGAATGCGCGGTAAATTATAGTTTCAACGTTGGCTTTCTAAACTCGGAGTTTACGAGGAGACCTTGAAGGCAGCAATAGTGCAATATGCGCATGCGTGAAGCGAGAGGGATATCCTGGCTGCATATACAGGGTCCTAATGAGCCACTGACCCCCTCCACTCTGCATCACAGCGAACTGATGCTTTAATTCAGGGCTGGGCTCCTCCACTTTCAGCTTGAAAACATCAGTCTGAGGTATAAATCCACAATTCACACATTCATGATATAGCATTTATTGTCAGTTTTATCTTGCATATAAGGATCTTCCTATAGCAAAAATATGCTTCACACACATGCTTCAAAACAGATCTAATAAAGGTGGGTATTGATATGCTGAATAAAAGCATCATCATCCGTTGAGCTTAACATTGGAATAAAATTAGTCATTGATTCAACAAACTTGATTTGACTAATACTAATTATTGATTAATAATCTTTAACTAATCCCTTAGATGGGCTCATATTTTAAAATCATGAGAAGGGACTTTTCCTCTCACACAAAGCAACCACAGCTTCTGATCATTTAAATTGAAATGCTGATTAGAAGACAGCCTAGTTAGTTTTGATCTGATCTGTGTTCTGCCTGTCAGGATTCCTGCGTTTCAGGTTTGACTGCTGGCAGACTCTGGGTGAAACCTCCCCTCTCCTCACTGGACATTCCTACTGTGTGTGTGTGTGTGTGTGTGTGTGTGTGTGTGCGCGCGCGTGTGTGTGTGTGTGTGTGTGTGTGTGTGTGTGTGGGTGTGCTTGCATTAGATTAGATAACAAGTGAGTCAAATCTCTTACTTTTACTCCTGACACAGAAACATCTACACAGTACATCATCTCCCTATTTGAACCAAAAGAGAAGAGAAGAGAAGAGAAGAGAAGAAAGAGCCTTTTAACTTCATTTAATGTGTTTTTCTTTCCTAATCATAAAATGACACACTGACATAGAGATAAAGACCAGTACTTGTTGGCAACATCGTCAGTATCATCGTCAAACCCATCATTACAATCATCATCCATTCTTGCTTTTTCCCTCTCTTCATGTGGACGAGATGATGGGGAGACAGAGAGAAATAGATTGAGAGAGTCAAAGAAAAAAAAAAAAACATAGAGCGGGAGGGAGACACAGAATGAGTGAGACAATTCGAGAAACACTAAAAGGGAGAGAGCAAGAGAGAAAGTCAATCAGCTAGACAGTCAGACAGACAGCCACAAGAGCGTGCAGGCATTAGACAGCTGGGCTGAGGCAACAGGGATGAGCACACACACTGCTTGATGGGATCAGATGGGCCGGGCCTCTCACCTAGGGAGCAGCAGATGAGCTTTTCCCAACCCTAAAAATAACATTCAAAGTACTCTCGGTCCCACAGGAGGAAAACCGTTGGCCTGGATGGGACGGGAAGCGGTGAGTGCGCTTTTAAGACCAAACGCTGTAACTTTTCCTCATGTTAGTCCATTATCAGCCGGTCACATACACACACATGCACACGCAATGTATTTATTCAGTTCAATTCAACTTTATTGTCCTCGAGGGGAAAATCTCCTCGCAGCCGGGTCCATAAGAACAAGGTGGAAAACACGTAGCCAGAAAAGTGATGAGTTAAAGAACCTCTTCATCCATCCACAGAACAGCCATTAAAACAGCACTAACAACACTCCTGATGATCCTATGAGAACACATTAACATGGCTCTGGCTTCATGAATGAATCGGGTACCTGCCACATGCCTCTCGGGATCTGATCTGATCATATATAACTTCCACGTTTCCTCTATCGGTCCAGGGTGGGTTATCAGTGGCATTAAGCCTGTCTGCATTTGATGAGGGAGAGAATGGGAGTGGGTTGGGAGGGATTTTGAGAGCACGGAGACTGGGCTTGGTGTGTGTGTGTGTGTGTGTGTGTGTGTGTGTGTGTGCGTGCCAGTCAGTTCCACTGTGACCTCCAGTGCGAGTCACCCAGCTCTACTGCCAGCTTCCTGTCATACCGTGTCACCCAAATCAGAAAGACAGAGGCAGACACACTGCCATGGGCCCAAAATTTCCCGTTCCCTCTCCACACATCCATCAGTCTGTGTGTCATTGTCTTGTAATATATTTCATTACCGTGCTCTGTCGTGTCTGTCTCTCACTCTATTGCAAACAATTATCAACAAATGTGGATCTTTGTGCTCTCATAAACATCTTAACGAGTGTATGTGCGCGCAGACACAGATCCGCATCATGAATTACCTGCAGTAGGTGCATCGCGCAATCACAATATCGTCCACGGGCCGTTGCCACGGTACACGTCGCCGTCACAATCAACAACAACGTTTGTCTTTTCCAATCATACATAATGCAACAGTTTATATAACATCTCAAGTGACACGCGCAATAATGCACAGCGCCGGAGGATCTGCATACGCTCCCACCCAGGGAATATGTCACGGACGTCAGTGTGGATCTTGAGGGAAGTAAAAGTCAGGATGTTGTCATGTGGAACTCTCATTAAATCATCGCTTTTACAGTATCGGTTTCTGCCGTTGTGCCGCTGTGTTATGACAGCCTATGTAATGAGGACGAGGACCAGGATAAGACTGGTTTGTTCACCGTGAACTATTATTAGCCCTGATTTCCATTAACTTCCACTGATGCGCCCGATGGCTCTGTTGACAAGTAATGACAGAGTGGACTTAATGGCCAACAGTCTCCTAAGTAAGGTATCCCTCAAATCTGACAGCTGCGCTCTGAGGGCCTTGGCAAGCCTCCGCCATCAGTGGATGTCATGATGCTGAACACAGTAGCTGGTCCATCCTTCAGTGTGTTTTTATGTTTTGTTATGTGATACAATCACACTCCCAGTAGGCAGAGCTTGTTTTGGAGCATTTACCAATACACCTTCCTTATAGATTTTGGACCTCAGCTGACATCTACTAGCAAACAATATGTCAGCTAGCATGCTACAGACAAGCAAAAGATAACAGGCCAATATATCAACACTACACCAGCAACCATGAAACTACCAAACACTCTTCTCTGTCATAGCTGCTGATTGGTGCTCTTCTGAATAATCTGATGTGGTTGCAGAATAAAGGAAGAAGATAAAAACATGGGCAGAGAGAGAGAATGAGACTCATATAGGACAAGGGAGAAAGGGGAACGAGAGGGAGAAGGAAAAGATTTAGAGAAGAAAAGAAGTAGAACCACAGCAAGGAAGATGTGAAAGAAAGAAAGACTTGTCGTGGCTGTCCCAGGCCTCACCTCCCTGTGAGGAGAAATGGAGAAGACAGTATAATATGATGTGGCCCGCGGCTGTCGACAGCTGACCTTTCACCACATCCATCCTGGCAGCAGCCTCTCTGCTTTACTCCTGGTTGTACCTCGGCGCTCTCTTCCACTCTGAAACCACTTTCTTAATATTTCAATCTGGAATATTCCTGCACATACATTTGCCCCTTTTGTATATCGAGTGACGTGAGGTGAGCTTGTTTGAATGATGGTGTAATGTTAAGCGTTGTATAGCTATTTAATTGAACTCCATATTAACTTTAATGTCCTCATATCTGTAGGCGCTGTAACGGGTCAGCCCAGCCACACAACCGCACATCTGAGGTTACGACTGTCACGGATCACGCTTCGCTTTACGAGCTCAGGCTGTTGCAAGCAGCTGTTGCCTATTGTCCTCTGCATTAAGAGACACACAAATGTGTTTTGATGAATAAGGACAGCACTCTCTCTCTGTCTCTCTCTCTCTTTCTGTGTGTGTGTGTGTGCTATAGATGTAATCCTATATCCAGCCTACAGGCCTAATATTAACCGTGCAGTCCTGTCTCTTTGATGTACGATGCTGCACATCTGAGAGACGGCAGCAGAAACTCATTAAAACCATGAGATCTTTTTACCTTTGAGGCCCCGACGCTGCACTACAGGATAACTCCCCAAGTGGTTCCCCGCGTTGTATAACAAGTTCTTTGAGTTACATTCGCTGACCCGCGTCTTATCTGCGCTCATCACTTAACGCGGGCTCTGTAAACGAGGAGGTCATCTTTCTGCTTTAGATGTCATTTTAATCTGCTTTACCTGCCCCGATAATGCCTCATTCGTCATAATATCCAGATAGAGTTAGAGGGAGAGAGAAAGAGAGGGAGGGAGAAAGAGTGAAATCCCTCTTTTAACTACAGCAGCGCTGCAAAGCTCGGTATTGCCCCGGAAGATTAAGGATGAATGGCTCGGCACAAAAAGGCCATCAGATTATGTGACTGTGCTCCGGAGAGCTGTCATATCACAGCCAATGACAGGGTGTTGTTTTTTTTCAAAGAGGGAGTAATGAGGTACTTGGTAGAGTCAGGAGTCTCTACTTTACTGTAAGCTCTACTGTACTAGAAGTGTCTGTTCATTTTCTCATCTATGAATCGGGAGCAACAGAGCCTTGAGCTCTTTAGCTGAGTGCCAGGAAAGGAATGACACATTCAGTGAATTATACACTTTATTCAGCATATTTAACTGCCTCAAATCACGTCAGCACATTCTCAAGGCTGGCAATGCTCCCAAGCAATAAAATATCTGCTGGATCTGGATGCTGCAAATGTTTGGTTCCCCCCCATAACTTTGATATACCACAGGAACACCCCGCCCCGTCATCCTCCTCTCTTTCTCTTGGCATGGGCAGCAACATGAGTGAGAGTGCATTACCCATGGGAAACGCTTTCAAATCCCTACAGAGTCCCAAAACTATAAAGTAGCATTTTTATATGTAGAAATGGGGACATTTATATGCTCATTTGTGACCATTCTATCCAATTACTGTTTATACAATACAGCCTGGTGGCCTTGTTGCCACAGCAAATACACCTTGTTGATCACAAGTCCACCAACTTGTGGAATGCGAGGACAAGGAACCTCATTCCCCGTCTCACCGTCACCCTGCACCACTCAACAGGTCTAACAACAACGTACATGACTTATGAAAAATTATGCACCGTTGACTACACCTACGCACGGCCAGCTGCAGGTGCCGAAATCAAATAAAACAACGTTGGTTAAGGTTAAGCGAGTGAAACAATTTGATTAAGGGTGATAAATTGTTTCGTCCATTCAAACTGACACTGAAAATGAAAACTGGAACACTACTTTATATTGGAAGGGACTTGACTTGAAGTGTGTCCGTGAGTCCACACCCCAACATCCATGATATGTTTGACATCAGGTTACAGGTTGAACAGCATTACTGCCAGCTCTGCCAGGCCCTCAGACTCGTATCACCGTGTCAGGAATGTCAGGATTGCCATCCAAAGCTGCTTCCATCACCGGGAAACCAGTAAGGATCATCTCCTTTTTTGGACTGGGAGTTGAGCAGAGTTTAGCATCATTTGGATTGGTGTTTACAGAGCCTTAGGCAGGGGATTGACTGTGTTTAGATAAAGTAAAGATTGATGGGCCTTTGTCCCTTGACAGCCCAAGTGAGAAGTATGCTGGATGAACTGTTTTTACATAGCAGCTAGATAGACATACGCAGATATGTACAATGCTTGTACATCCATGTAAGATTTGATCAAATTCTCTGCTTACATGTTACACTAACATCACATCCAACTGTTCTATACAGTACACTTCAGTTCCATTACAACTGAGTTGCACCTGAACACCAAATGCAGCCAGAAATCTGCTTCTCAGTTGCTTCTTGATATCCAAAATTAAACTTCTGACACCTAGGCTCATGAAACTAGAATCAATTAGTCACGCTGTGTCATGATTTGGGATGTTGACAATAACCTGCCAACGTCAAAACGCCTCGACAGCTGCTTGCCACCACTGGGGCAGACTGCAAACCCCTTGAGAAAATGGAAAAGGCATTTGTAAAAGTAGTGTGGTACCCAGACACATGGTTAGTCAATCAATACAGTTCATATTAGAGACATCCCACATGTGTTCCTTGGCCACATTAATGTTGAACCTCTGATGGTGCTGCTTACTTGCTTTATCTGTAGATAGCAAGCTGAGCTGCATTCCTATGTCATGAATCCTCTGGTGTTTGAGTTTGACAGATTGATGATTTTGATTAGTGACTGTTTGAAGTCTTTTTTTCAGGTTCACTATCCATGAAGATATTGCTGCTTTTTTCTGTAAGGCTGTGGTGATGTACCGTATAGTGATGATTTCAAAAGTCAGTCTGTGTATCTATCGTACATTATTGAGAGCCCAAAAGGTTTTAAGCTGTGGATATTCCTGTGGATATCTACAGATGCCGTTCTAATTTGGGGCTTTTTACTTTATACAGACATGGACCTGAGAGATAATATGAATCAGACCATATTTTTACCATCCTTTTCTTTAATTGATCACAATTCAATTACTACATAGACTCAACGTGAACCGTCACCTTGTTAGCCCATTGCTTCCACGGAGCACTACACTACAGTTTAGCGCTTTCCTCTTCCTACGCTTCCTCTAGTCAAAAAGCGAAAAGAAAAGAAAGACAAAGAGAAAAGAGAAAAAGAAGAGCACGTGATGACGAGCTGGGCACGGCTGGGTCAGGTCATGTGGGCCATGTTAAAGCATAGCTGAATAATTCAATGCAACACAACGGCAGCGCAGAACAGAACAGGGTTTCTGAGTGCTCGGCTACAGACGCCCACTCAGCCTCACTGCAATAACAGAGTCAAGTCATGCAGACGCCCAGCTGTAGATGCTGATGATGTGCTCTACTTGACTTCTTTCGTGTTCTTCTAATGGGATATTTGTGAAGAACAGCCTCCAAGGAACCATAAGATTCACGGTCTTTAAAAGAGGTATTTTCTTTTATCAAATCCTCGTTGTTTTTTCTTTAGCCTCATCTATCTCTTCTAAGAGTGTACTCAAAGCACAATTAAAGACACTACATGACTAAACAGATGACTGAATAAGGGGTTGTGAATGGGGCAGATGGATGGTTTATGTCAGGGCCGTATGAGTTGCCATCTTACTCCCGTGCTCTCCTCCACATTGCCCTGAGCCAAACATGTACTTTGCATCTCCACCTGTTTTCAGATGTGATTACTTGAAGATGCTCGGCCAGGCTGCATCTGAATTGGCCGCTCTCTCTCCTCCCTGTCTCCACTCTCTCTCTCTCTCTCTCTCTCTCTCTCTCTCTCTTTCTCTATCTACCTCATGCCGCAGAGATTCAGTGGCGGATGGGAAAACATCACCTTCAGTATCTTTTTTATTCTCTGTTTAGACGGTTGCAAAGTAGAGAGGGAGACATTTTAATGGTTTAAGTTATTTTTCGATGAACTCATTGAATTGTTGTGCTGATGTATTTACAGTGCTCCATTGCTGACTGTAGAATGAAAGATCACAGTAACCATAACACTGCAGTGTCGCTGACTCCCCCAGCTCCCCCACCCCCCCAGCTTCCGCCCCAATGTCAGCCTTGAAATACCTGTCATGCTGTCACACGGCGGCTAAAAAGGGCCCCCATTGTTCGAGGCTGTGTCCAGGTGCTCCTTTGTTTGCTTGACCTCACTGGTTTTGCATGGCATGACGAAAGACCAAAGCACACAATACGAGGGGGAGGGGAGGCACCGCGGCCTTGGCAGATTCCTCAATGCTCCGAGCGTGACTTCATTCCCCACCACAGCTCTGTTTGGATTGGTGGGAACCTCGCTCCAGTGTGCCAGGATTACGATGATTGACATGTTGAAATGTGTTTTGATCTGCTTCTGTTGTTACGGTGATTTTATGTTTCGTGCTTGTGTTTTGATTTTGGTATTGGCTTTCATGCAAAGCTAAAAATCGATGGTTTTTATGAAGCTCTGAATGTAATGCGACTGTTTTGCTGGTCTCTTCTTTATTTCCTCTCCCCTCCTTTCCTCTTTTACTCAGCGGACCCCTGTTCCATGGTCAGTCAAGTGTGGAACTGACACACACACACGCACACACACACACACACACACACACACACACACACACACCCAGAGCTGCCCTACCTCCCTGTGGACTTCACAGAGAAACCAATGGAATCTGGATGGGCTCCAAAGCACACTGAGAAGAGTGGTCCCTATATTTTCTTCATATATAGGCACTAATGTTCATTTCCTTTGGGCCGCTCCACGAGGCCTTAAATCAGGGTTTTCAAAGTGATCCCTGCTAGAAAAACCTCCTGCACCGCTTGTGGACAACATGACTAAAAACACATTGTTTTCTCAAGCACACGCCCGTGCTTTTAAGCCAAACAGCGAGGGAAACATTTTTGGGTGTCAACTACGAGATTGTATTGGCCCCATTTTTTTCCATAGAATTGAAGTAGACTGATTGGCTGGAGGAGGAGTTCTCGCAAATGGGAAACATTTGTTCTGTGAGGAATCCTGAGCTTGCACGATTTCAGCCGGGGCGCATAGCAAGTTTGTCGGAGTGTGTATTAAACTGCACTGGAGGAAGCATATGGGCCCTTCTGTCAGAGTGCAGGTGGTTCCCCTTTCACTAACTCAAGCAGAATGGACCTGCTCCATCAAACAGTCAGACAAAGAGCTTTGTTCCAGAGCGGCAGAAACCGATACAGTACCGGCTACATCTGTTCTGCACTCCATAAAAGCCACGAGGTTTAAGATTTATCAAGGGTGCTTAATGTGTTAGGGGTTGATAATGATCGGAGATTGACACTGATATCTTGTGTGCGCTTCAGTGTGCGCAGCAATAACAGTATGGATCAAATCCAGATTGACGGTTTTACTGCATATGGATACTGTATAGAAAAATGATGTGGACGATAAATCATCATGATTTGCTGAATCTGAACATGCAGAGGTTCGTAGTCTGTGCATGCGTTCATGCATACTGGTTTTTACATCTCTTCTCTTACTATTGATGATGTCAGACAGGGTATGAGGTGCACAGATACACAAGTGAAGTTTTACATCGACACAGTTGTGTTGCACACAAACAAGCCAACACACACTCACACTCACACACACACACACACACACACACACACACACACTGCTCTGGTATTCTACTGCGAAGTCGCCAGTCATCTTCTCTCACTTCTGGTCCCTCAGGGAAACTAGGGTCCAGTGTGACCAGGTAGGGGTGGACTGACAGATGACAAGACCAACAGAGGCAGGCAAGCAGCTACAACAACAACAGGCTTTCTGGCAAAAATACGCTTTGTACATAATTGATAGGAAAGAAAGTCTACACACAGGCAGGCAGGCAGATGAACAAACGCATCGGCAAACAGACAGTCAAGACTCCAGCTCCACTTGCTGACAGCAGCTTGTGGCGCTCCAGCCGCCGTCAGTCTGCAGTGCAGCACAGAGCCAGGCTTTGTCCACAAACTCACCGCTGATTAGAGGAAGGTGGAGTCACCATGAAGAGGAAATACTTGTCATGTGCTCATTGTCTGGAGCAGTGTTTTTGTTTTTGCTGTTGTTATTTGTTGTTACTGATGATGATGATGAGGTCGACCATGTGCTGTTGTCCCTGAATATGAACTTGCTGAGATATGCTTCATGTGGTCGTGTTTCATCTGTACCACTGCATAATACATGTGGGGGAAAAACATGCTGTTCATCAACTGAAGAGTTTCATTCCAAAAATGAGACCACATGCACCACTTGAAAAGACTGACACCTACTCTTACATAATGTTTGGTAAAGCACATTACTATTAAAGTCATGAGTCATCTCAAGACCTATAGCTATGTTTTTGAGGCCAGAATCATCTGCATTTTTGAAAAGTGAATTTAAAGGAATACAGTGGGGTTTTCACCCATTGGTTAACTTACCCATTAAGTGAAGTAAGTAAGAACATAGACACCAACATCTAAATTTGAACTAGGTCTATCAGGATTACCCTCCCTGTGGACAGGCCTCTCTTACTGCAAGAGTTGGAACAAGACTTGGGATCAATATCAAATCCAAGACTTCCGACTTGATTGGTCAATATTCTAGCAGCATTATTTTGAATAAGGTGGAGGTTTTTAATACTGGAGGTTGGCAGGCCGGAGAATAGAACATTACAATAGTCTTTTGCACTATTGCGATATTGTGTTGTTGAAAAAAACATGTGTTTTGTCTGACATAACACCTAAACCACGACGGTGCAGTACCGCGGACGCCACTGTAGTGTGTGAGGTGATCTAAAAGAATATTGTGGTCAACTGTATCGAAGGCTGAACTAAAACTGAGACTGAGTCAGAATCAGAAGCAAGCCGTAGATCATTTATCACTCCTGTGCATGCGGTCTCCGTGCTGTGGTGAAGCCTAAAACCAGCCTGAAATGATTCACATAGACCGCTGCTACAAAGATACTCAGTCGCTCACCTTGTGGATACTATTCTTTCTTTGAAGAGAAAGGGAAGATTCAAGATGGGCCTGTAATTATTGAACACATCAGGATAAAATGGATATATAGCATTTAGCAATAAAACTCTTCAACGTGAGCCCCACACACAAGTAGTATGTGTTAATCCTCAGTGTATGCTGATGTATCCAGCTGGTGTTAATGTGCTCATCTGGGCCTTCCACAATAAAAAAGAGTTTACTTCCTCTCCTGTCCCGGTGTTGAGAGAAACCTTGGCAGAACTCCAGGATCGGGCGAGTTGCCCCCCCCAGAGAGAGTGACTCTGGTCTGGGGAGGGCGAGGACCGCTGGGCCTGGGAGTGCCTGGTTGTTACTATGCACCAGTTATGTATGTCAAGGCTGGATAAGGTTTCACATGGAACTAGCCTGGGAGGACCTTCAACTGCAGGGAAGTGAACAAGTCAGGAAGTGAACAATAATTCAAAACAGAGCTCCAACAAAGGAAGGCCTTCGCATGCGTCGGCTTAAACCATATCACATATCCACACATCCATATATAACACAACATACAATACCCACCATGTTTGGTGAAACGACATGTAGTGTAGTGTGCAGAGCCTTGATGAAGATTTCATCCCAAAAAACCTGAACAATTACATGTTATAAGTTGATAAAGATAGCTAATAACACCAATAATTTACAGCAGTCTGTTTTGCTTTCACACCAGCAATCATTCTGTCAGAACAGGTCTATTTTTCTAAAGGTGGATATTTCATTTTGGTATGAACCTCTTCACATCATACATCACATCACACATGCAACATGGCATGCAACATCCATCTCATTGCACAGACTTGATGCCAAATAGAGTGAATATTATAGCAAGCATAAACTCTTTTCTCGTTTTTCTGATGGTGCGTGGCGTAACATCAGTCAGACGAGGCTGCAGAGTCCGCCGTGACACCGCGGTGGGTGAATATTTTATGTTGCGGTATTTTCGAAATCGTTAAAGTTTATAGGGCTCACCAGAAACACACACACACACACACACGCAGACATTGCCAGCGCTCATCGTTGGAAGCAAACACACACATTAAAGTAACCCATCCCCTCCCCCTCGTCTACACACACACACACACACACACAACACATGCACGATCTTCTTATATAATTCCAGAAACAAAATGATCCAACTCAGTGAGCAGTAAGTAAAGCGTGAGCTGCTGAATGAGAGCCCTCCTGCTCGGCGGGTTGGGAACACCCTGTTGTTCTCTGCTGTGTCGCTGCTGGACAGGCCTCTGCCACGCTGAGACGCTGATCCTCCGCTATGGGCTCCAAAGCTGAAGGTCTTCAACTGCACTTCACCACAGTTGCACTAACTCAGGATGTGTGTGTGTGTGTGTGTGTGGTTGTGTGCGTGTGTGCGCCATAGGGTTATGGGTCGATGAGGTCAAGGCTCATCACCATGACGATATGAGAGACTGCATTACCTCATCCTGCTGCGAGACCTCATCTCAAGTTGCCATGCCAACAGCTACCCAATCTCTCGCAGGAACGTCACGCTCATTAGGAGTTTTAGGATGCTTTGGGAAGAGATCCATGTAGACAGGAACTGAGTCACCCCCAGAGTAGCCCAGCATACAGTACAGCCCTCGGTGATGCCATTTCAAGTTCAGCATTTGACTGTGGCTGAATGGTTTTCAGTGTTCTTCACTTCATTTATTTATTCACGTGATTTATTTATTTTGTTGCATGACAACGTTATCTTGTGACTCTCAAAAGGGATTGCACCTTTTTGGTTTGTTTGCCTTTCGGTGCCTGGAAAGATGACATGCGTGAGTCAGAGGCCCCCGCCACCTGAACTTTAAAGCTTGGTGGAAATGCTGAATAACAGTCTGATCCAAACAGAGCAAGCATAGCCTTTAACATGAGGCAGCTGCCGCCTCCAAACAAACAGCGATCTCAGTGATGTCTTTGCTCTCAGCCCCCCCCTTGCCACCACAGCTCACACATATTGATCTCCATAAGCATGCTCATAAACTGACTTTAACACCTCTCAGCCCTGAGGC